>ML685784.1:3830128-3963821 GCA_007922175.1 Pelusios castaneus
CAGTTTATTGTAAGAGGCTGTAGTCACAATCCCATAGTTCATATTGAATTCTGTTTGGCATATAAAGCAAGACTTCAGCCTCCTTGTTTTGTAGGAAAAAATAGAGCGTGTCTGTCCCACAAGTACAAAATGTACTCCATGAGTAGAAAATCAAGTTACTGAGATTTTACAATCTGTTAAGTAATTTGTAAATTTAAAATAATTTAAAAATAGGGTCCTTTGAGAAATTTAGCATCTGTGTTTCTTTATTTTTGTCCCTAATAATTCTGATAACAGAATACCACAGACTTTTCAAACTGTCCATGAAATTAAAATTCATTGAAATATTGTGCATAGGCTATATTTGAAAAATTCCAATTAAGTTATTATTAATGATAGTTGTATCTAATTGTTTAGATTATAGAAAGTACAACAGGGCCATATCAATTAAGAGTTATCTCAAGTAACTCTTCAGTGGGACAACTATGGCATTATTGGTAACTCAGCCAATCAGCAGCCTTACTCTACAGCTAATTTGCTTGTTAAAAGTCTGTTGATGGTAATGATTAAGTGGTTCACAGATTTATAGATTCTAAGGTCAGATGGAACCATTGAGTATGTCTACACTAGCAATTTAGGTCGACTTACGTATGCTTAAGTGCACCTAAATTACTCCACATCCTCACCGGGCTTTCATTAAGTCAACTTAAGGGCATCCTTAAGTCGACTTAATAACTACCGGTCCTTAGGTCGACTTAAGGTCTAAATTGACCTTATTAAGTTGACCTAAAACCGGTGTGGATGCCTTAATTCCTTAGGTTGACCTAGGGCTGGGGGAAGGTGCCGCAGCTTGGGGACAAGGGAGCCCCCGGGGCTCCCCTGGACAAGGGAGCCACCCAGCTCCCCGGCCAAAGGAAGTTCCTGGGGCTCCCCTGGACAAGGGAGCCCAGGGGAAGAGAGCAGCTAGTGCTCCCCGGGTAGGGGAACCTCCGTGGCTCCCCTGTCTGAGGAGCACTGGCAGCTCTCCTCCCTGGAGCTCCCTGGACAGGCAGTCGACTTGGAGTGTCTAGTTGACTTAACAAGGTCGACTTAGGGTTTTTAGGTGTAGACAGATCCATTGTGATCATCTACCTGACTTCACATATGGCCCAGGACACAGAACTTCTCCAAAATATTTCCTAGAGCAGATCTTTTAGGAAAACATCTAATCTTGATTTAAAAATTGTTAGTGATGGAGGATCCACTATGAGCCTTGGTAAATTGTTCCAATGGTTAATTACTATTATCGTTAAAAATGTACTACATATTTCCAGCTGAATTTGTCGATATTCAACATCTAGCCTTTGGATTGTGTTATACTTTTTCTCCTAGATTGAAGAGCTCATGATTCAGTTGGGGTTGGTCCCAGTTTGAGCAGGAGGTTGGACTAGATGGAATTCTGATCTTCCTTCCAACCCAAACGTTCTATGATTTCATGAATAAGTATTTGTTCCCTATGTTGGTACCTCTAGACTGTAATCACATCACCCCTGAACCCTCCCTTTGTTAAACCAAATAGATCAAACTCCTTGAGTCTATTGCAATAAAGCAGGGGTGTGCAATCTTTCCGGGTGAAGGGCCACATTGCAATTCTTTTCTCAGCTGGAGGGCCGATGAGCAAATTTTGGATAGATAAGGCATAATAGAAATTGATCTTATTATTAATAAAATTTAAACAGTCAAAAAATAAACACCAGTTTACATGCTCAATTTATTTCTGTAAAACCAGAAACTTACACATCATTCCTAAACACAATTCTCAAATAATATCCATCATCCCTACAGCAGCCTTTTAAGGTGTTACTTTTATAATTGGACACAACAAAATTTCACATTTTAATTAAACCACCTTTTGTGAAAACTAGAAAAGGGTTTCCCTTTACTTTTTCAGACCCAACACATGGCAGGAGAGTGGGGCAGGTCAAGGAAGGGCAGGGAGGTCTGTGTGGGGTGTTAAGGGGGAGCATGGCAGGGGAGGGAAGGCAAGGGAATGAGGAGAGGACAGGAGAGGGGTGGCAAGGAAGCAGTGTGGCCAGGTGTTGATTCCTTCCTCCTTTCCCATGCCACTCAGGCTCCCCAACCACTCCCCATGGGCTACCTGACCATTGCCCTGGTCCCCTGTGGTGCAATGCCCTGCTGTGTCGGCTCATTCACCCCTTTTGCATGGCTCCTCTACTCTCTCCCTTCCCTGGTGTGCGACTCCTCCTCTCCCTACTACCTCTCCCTCCCTTCTCTTTCCCTACAGTTCTGCTTCTCCACCCAACCCTCCCCCTCCCTTCTCTTTCCCCACTGGCTCTTCTTCCCAAGCCTTCCTCTCCCCACCTATCCCCACACAGTACTGCTTTTCTCTCCAACCCTCCCACAGCCCTCTCCTTTCCCCGTGAGGCTCTTCTCTCTAACCCCCTCCCTCCCCTCCTTTTGCCCATGTGGAATCCCCTTTCTCCTCCTTTCCCCTTCCCTAGTCCTGCCACCTCTTCCCTGGCCCCCTCCTCACTTGAAAGGGATTGAATCCAGCCCCTGCAGCATCTCTCCATCCAGGCCACTCCTCCCTATGGCTCTGCCTGGGTTGGAGATTTAAAAGGGCCCCACCTGGCCCCAGCTCCCAGGATCCTATGGCAGTGCTCCGTGAAATAGATGAAAGCCCATGGCAGTCCAGAGTCTGGCCTGTGGGCCACAGGTTGGACAAGCTTGCAATAAAGCATGTTTTTGAATGCTTCAATGATTTTCATGGCTCTTTTCTGAAACCTGTCCTAATTATTAACATCCTTCCTGAATTGGACATAGTATTCTAGAGCAGTTGCACCATTGCCAAATACAGAGGTAAAATAACATCTCTTCACCAACTCAAGATTCCCCTCTTTATGCATCCCAGCTCTTTGGGCGCATCGTAACACTGGGAGATTATATTCAACTGAATATCCACTGCTACCCCCAAATCTTTTTCAGAATCACTTCTTCCTAGGACAGAATCCCCCTTCTATAGGTATGGCCTACATTCTTTGTTCCCAAATGTACATTTACATATAGCTGTATTAAAATACATATCGTTTGCTTGCACTCAGTTTACCAAGCAATCTAAATCCCACAGAATAATTTCTCCAATTTTTGTGTCATCTGCAAACTTTATCAGTGATGATTTTATGTTTACTTCCAGGCCAGTCATAACATTCTTTAACAGTGTAGGGCCAAGAACCAATCCTTGTGGGACCCCACTGAAAACAGACCCATTCAATGATGATTCCCCCTTTACAGTTATCTTTTGAGAACTGTTAGTTAGCTGGTTTTTAATGCATTTAGTATGTGTCATATTAATTTTATATTGGTCTCATCTCTTAATGAAAATGTGGTGCAATACTAAGTAAATGCCTTACAGAAGTCTAAGTATATTACAATACTGCCACTTTTATCATCCAGCCTGTAATCTTATTAGAAAATACACTAATCTAGTTTGACGGGATCTTATTTCCATAAACCCATGTGGATTTGCATTAATGAATTACTCTTCTTTACATCTTTATTAATTAAATCCTATATGTGCCTTTTAAATCTCTTGGATGCAAGTTATCTGCACCTACTGATTTAAAAATATATATATACCACTCAACTGTAGTTTTCACTTCTTGCATCTGACAAAGTGGGGTGGAGCCCACAAAAGCTTATGCCTGAAGAAATTTGTTAGTCTTCATCTGAAGGATGAAGGAAGGCAAGTGTTAGCAAAGTTATGCTATGTTAGCAAAGTCAATTCAGTTAAGGTAGATGAGGCCAGTTCACACCAGTTAATGTGACAACAGGGAAAATTACTTTTTGTAATGTGCTAACCACACTCTTATAGAAAAAGGCTTACTTTCTCATTTTTATCATACAATTATGAAATAAATCAATTGAAATAAAATGTATTTACATATCAATATATAGTATTTAGAACAATATAAACATGTCATTGTCTGTATGGAATTTCAGTTTATACTGACTCTATTAGTGCCTTTTATGTAGCCTGTTGTAAAACTAGACAAATATCTAGTAGGTTATGTCTACACTTGTTAAATTAAGCTGACTCTGTTAAGTCAGCTTAACAAGGTTGACTTTAAGCCGACTTAATGTCGCCCTTGTGAAGTCGACTTAACAGATAGTCTACACTTAAAGTCGATTTAAGTCAACCTTGTTAAATTGACTTAACAGACCCTGTAGTGTAGACATACCCATCTACACTGACTTTAAGTCAACTTAAGTCGACTTAATAAAATCGACTTAAGCGTTAAGTCAACCTTCAAAGGTGGTGTTAGTAAGTCGACTTAAGGAAGTGCTTAAATTGACTTAACAAGCGCCCAGTGTGGATGCAGAGTTCTGTAGGTCAACGTAAGCATCCTTAGGTTGACCTAAGGCTCCAGTGTAGACACACCCTAGGTGAGCTGATGTCACCCCGAATGATCTCTATGTACACCCAGGCATATGCATACTCCTCGTCAAGAATGACTGCTCTAGTGTATTGGTAAATCTGGCATTAAGAGTTGAAATTTTTTAAAAAAATTAAAAAATGATTTAAGGTTGATGCAAAACATCTTCATATCATCTTTGGGCTTCTTATCTAGTGTTTATGTATCTATTTTTTAATTATTAACATAAATAAAAACAGAAATGCCAAGATCCAAAACCCCATGAAAATGGAGTTAAGGCCGAAAGTACTTACTAGAAACATAAGGCTGAAAGAAAATTACCAGATTGTTATTGTTATATCATGTATTACAAACCCAAGAACTTCAGAGTTGAAGCTATAGTAAGAGAAATCCAGACATATGATGGTACAGAAATACACAATTCAGGCACCCAAATTACTTTGACATGCCATGTAATAAAATTACAAAGGAAAAAGGAATCCCCATGGTCTTTGAAATCATTGTAGTCTAATTTGTGACCATGCACAAATACAAATAAAGGAGAGTAAAGATACAAGATAGTTCTGGTGAAGCTTCACAAACTCTGAGGAAGGTAAGAGACCACACACCATTGGAATGCAGTCAACTGTGAAGTGAAATTCAGCAACCCTACACAACAGTTTAGGGAGTAAAGAAATACTTTGGACTAGTTAAAATTGTAGAGGAAATCTAAATAGGCAGGTGGCTGAATTCAGATTTGGCTAGGACACCCTGATTTTACAAAAATGTGTTAGGAAAATAATTTTCCTGTACTTTATAACAGCTAATGAATTCTTCCTCACACTAGATTATAACTGCATAATCTTAAAGTTTGAATATTGATGAGTCGAGAGGTTTTGATCTCAATGTTGTGAAATGTTAAACTGTTGACCTGTGAATAATCATGGATTTAAAATTAATTCAGTGTATAAAACAATTCCATTTTTAAAATGTGGTTTCCATGGAAAACTTTAAAAACACAGTGTAACAGTAGCCTAAATGAATTGAAGAACTTTATTACTCTTGTAACAGCAATGGGCAGTATTATTGGGGTTTGAGAGAATAATATACTTTTCTTTATTATTTTGAACTTTTTCTGGATTTCCATATTTGATCCCTGAAGTAATATATCCTGAACCATGGAGAATACTGTGAGGACTGCAATGAAAAATTTCCCTAAATAGGAACATTTTGGTCTGGGTTACCTGCTGACATTGAATCTGAAGATCACCACTTTGGTCTGAATATCAAGCCATGCTCAAAGCCGCATCATATTCATGGCCAGGACAAGGAAGGACCAGTTCTATTGCTTTAACCCTTTAATCTTCACCTCCGTCTCCCACATTTGCTAGCTGTCCACCCATCTGTACATATTTTGGAGTATGGCATTTTTCATATTTTATTTCAACCTTAGAAGTCTGATGGCTGGTGCAGTTTTTTTTCCAGTTGAAAAGCTGTATTGAGATACAGAAACTCAGTAAAATTAAATAAAAAAGGCATTTGCTTATTCCTGCTCCACAGATGAATAAATGCTGCCCCCTGCTGGAATTTTTTCAGATAAACCAACATGATCTTTGTTTAGGTAGGCTGATTGTTTTGCTTGCTAAAAGGAAGTGAGAGAAAATAGAAATATGCATTAAAATAATCACAAACCCAACCCCCTAACCAATGAAATCAATATTGGAACAGAATTATTCCAGTTTTATTATATTTCTGTATTATAATATTAGGATCAAAGTAAATTTCTACAATGCCTGGGATTTTTTTTCACTAGTTTTGTTATAACAAATATTATTACTATCAAATCTTGCTTCCATTTACAGAACAAGGGAGTGGGTAGCTGGGTTAGAAAATGGAAAAAAACCTTAATGTAATGAAATGTGCATAGGCTATACAGTAGCCATTTTTTTCAATATTAGGTTCCATAGACATGAAAGTTCATTGGGTGAGTCTACACTTACAAATTAAGTCAACTTAAGGAGACTTAAGTCGACTTAATTTACTCCGCGTCTACACTGGGCTTTCCTTAAATTGGCTTAAGCTGCTCCTTAAATTGAATTAAGGAAAAGTTAGTTTGAATTAATAACACCTCGTTTTAATTTGAACTAGTGCTTAAGTCGACTTTATTAAGTCGACTTGAGCCAGTGGAGATGCAAAATAGTGCCTAGGTGGACCTTTTTAAGTCAACTTAAAAAGGTCAAAAAGGGGCCACATCTACACTTGAAAAGTTAAGTCCACATCTGTTAAGTCAACTTAATAAGGTTGACTTTAAGTTGACTTAAAGTTGATCTTATTAAGTCAACTTTATAAAGTCGACTTAACTTTTCAAGTGTAGACATAGCCATTGTGTTTACAGACAGACAAATGCAGCGCTGTTATCAAAGGATAGACTGTATGTGGAGCAGCAACATTTTCTAGTGACCAAAAAAGTGACTGCCACCTGTGGTTCAGCAGAGTAGGTCACAGGGGCATGCAGCAGGAGCAGCACTGGCAATCCTATGGGATTGAATATGATCTCTTTCACGGGTTTTATTTTATGTGTGTCTTTGGC
Organism: Pelusios castaneus; assembly: GCA_007922175.1. Lineage (NCBI taxonomy): Eukaryota > Metazoa > Chordata > Testudines > Pelomedusidae > Pelusios > Pelusios castaneus. The sequence goes on from ML685784.1 coordinate 3,837,110, forward strand.
GACTAAAGAGTCTGATCTTGAGCTACTGACTCATTGGCAGACTTTGCAGGTGGTATTAGAAGGCAGAATTGGCCACGATTGCTGCATGACAGCTGTCTTTCCTTTCTTTTCAGGTGTTCTTCTGTGACCAGAGAAGATGATTTTCCTTAAAAATGGTCATTCCTTCTCTGACAAGTCTTTTCCAATTAGCCCTATCGTGGGCAACTGTCTTCCAATGTGTGGGGTTGATGCCACTTCTCTTGATGTTTCTCTTGAGGATATCTTTGAAGAATTTCTTTTAGCCTCCCCATTTCCTGGGTGTACAGTAATTGTTTTGGTAGGTGGGCATCAGGTATGTGCATACAGCACCTCCTGCACTTCACCTATCACTGAATAATCTGGGTTTAAACACTGAAGATGTTGGCATCCATGAAGACATTGATGTTAGTTTTGCAAACCTACCACTTTATGTTGAGGATCCTCCAGAGAGAGTGCTGGTGCTGGTGTTCCAGGTTTTCCAGGTGTTTTCTGTGGGTCACCCAAGTCTTGCAGCCATAGAGTAGAGTTGGGACTACCACCACTTTGCAAACTGGGAGTGTGCTCTGATGTTGTGGTTACTGAACATCTGGCAAGACGGTCTGCCAAAGGCAAGGCTGGCACAATGGATTCTGTGCTGAACCTCAATGTCAGCATTTGCTCTCTGAGAGAAATGGATGCTAAGGTAGGCAAAGTGTTCTACATTTTCCAGTTCTTCTCTGTCTGTGTAGATCTTCCTCGCTGTATCTGATGATTGATTGGGAGCAGGCTGGTAGAGAACTTTTGTTTTGCACATGTTGAGGGTTAGCCATAGGTGTTTTAAGCTTCAGAGAATCAGTTAAGCACTGTTTGTAGCTTCTCTTTCGTATGTACAACTACAGAATGATCATCTGCATAGTGGAGTTCAGTTATTGTTACCAGTGTTGCTTTATTTCTGGCATGGAGGTCAGAGAGGTTGATGTCAGTCCCATACTGGGTGCCAATGCCCAGTGGCAAAGGATCTTGGATTAGAAATTTCATAGATGCTAAGAAAATGAAGAAGAGAGTGAGTGTGAGTATATAATCATGCTTTGTACCAGTTCGAATGGCAAAGGGCTCAGAGGTAGAGCCGCTGCACAGAATGGAGACAGTCATCTGAAGAGTCTTATAATGATGGTAAATTTACTTGGTGCAACTGTAACCCATATGCCTGAAAAGGCTATCTCTGAGAGACCTGCTGAGGGTGGGTTACTGTTGCTGGGCAGATTAGTTACCCACAACTAGAAACTTCCAGAAGCAGGGAGTGGTAGCATTTTGAGCATGCTCCACAGTGTGTCCTGCTGGTGTGATGTGATGTTGTCAGTCAGATGACATAGGAGCAGCAGCCTGTGCAGACTGCAGGCTAGAGCTGCCTTGAAAGGAGACCATGTGCTCAGTTTTCTGGATAGGAGCTGAGCCAGGAGTGAACAAGATGTTTTCTCCCTGTAATGGAGTCATTTGCAACAGACCTTGCAGACATGCATATGGGACTGAGGGCTGGTTGCAAAGGAGAAGAAAAAGCCTGCATGGAATGCTACAGAGGATTCCAGCAAAGGAAGAAGAGGACAGCGATTTCTTGCCATGCAAGCTTCTACACTGGAACAGAGACTGTAGCTGAGAGTTGGGTGAACTCCACACAGACTTTGGGACTTTTGGGTATCTTTCCTGTGGGGTTTTTCTAGAGGGATTGTTCTTGGTTAATTGTATTTTGTTTTCTTCGGATAAGGTTCATTTAGTTAGAAGTTAATAAAGTTCATTGTTATGTTTATTGTAGTAGTATTTTAATGTGGGAGTGTAGCTCTGAGCAAGCTTCGCTGTGAGTCCTGTACAGACTGGATCCTGGGTCTCCAGCTGCTTCCTCCACAGGGATTGGGATTGATTTCTGTGAGGCACTGGAGAAGGGCAATTAAATGAATTTAGCCCACCTGAAGGTTACACAACCACACTTTTACATGATTTTCCACAGATTCTCTTGGCTGACAAAGTTGAAGGGTTTGATCAGATCAATGAAGGCCATATGCTGCTCCTGGTGTTGTTCTTGACATTTTTCCTGAATTTGACACGCTTCAAAAATCATGTCAGTGGTGTTTTGTGAAGGTCTAAATCCACTCTGGGCTCTGCAAAGGAAAGCAGCTGATTCAATAAGATTCTAGTAAGAATCCACCCAGTGATGGAGAGGAGGGCAATGCCTCGATAATTGCCATGATTGACCCGACTTGTCTTTTTGAAAATGGTGACAATGTTAGCATTACGTAAGTCAGCAAATGCATCAGTTTTTGAGGAGCAGCAAATGGACCCTGTTTGTCAGTGTTTCCCTCCTACTTTCAATAGTTTCAAGACCTGATACTTTGTTGTTCTTCATGGCTTAATTACTTTGCAGACATCCTCAGATGAGTTTCCCTGGCTGGGTGCTGAGGAATGGAGTCGATGATGCCATCAGTCACAACGGATTCTTTACTTATACGCTTTTGGTAATATCCCTTCCAGTGCTTTTGATGGATTCACAGGGACATGTATATACTTATCTGGAAGCAAAGGGCAGGTATTTCTACAAAGACTTATAAACACTGCCATAATTTTCAAACTTGGTCCCTAAAGTAATGCAGCCAATTAGCAAATAGTTCTTTGAAGGCCAATGAGTCAGGTCTGCTTGTAAACACTGATAGATAAAATCCCATAGGAATTAGGGATCAGCTACATCTAGACCCTCTTCCCCCAGTACCACTCCCTCCCCCCCCAAACCTTGCGAATGTGCACAATAAAGGGCACATACACCATATCTGTCTAACTGCCTGTTACCATTTTCTTACCTTGAGTGACCCCAGCCTCAGCCCAGCAACAATGCCTTCCACCTACACTCCTGCACACCTCTCTGCTCTCACATCTGTGTCTCTCTGGCTTTACTTCTGGCAATCTCTGTTCCATTCCTTGCTTCCTCTCTCGCTTCCTCCCCTTCTTCTGCACTTGTGGTTTATGGATTATTTAGCTGTCTCTTTGCACCCCACCACATACAATATTTCCTTTGTTTCTGCTTTATTTAGCAAGGCCCCGATCCAATGCCTACTGACGTTGGTGGGAGTATTTCCATGGACTTCAGCGAGCCCTGGACCAGATTCTCAGTACAGGAAAAACTATGAGTTACAAAAGCAGCTTTGTTTCATAACCCTTTTATTAAGTGATGGAATGTTAATGTTACCATTCCAGTAAGATCCCAGCTGCACATTTTGTCCAGTCAGTTTCCTCAACCAACAAAGACAAGCAAAACCAGACTAAAGAGAAGACAGCAAGTGGGAAATGGAAGAAAGTCTAGTTGCTCTTTCCAATTTGGTGGTGAATGGATGATGATTGTTGTCCACTCCAAACCAGAGTTGTGGCTCTTTCCTCAGATGCAGAGTCATTGGTTCATCTGAGGCCAGTTTGGAAAGACTGGCTCAGAGATGGGGTCCTATTGTTATGGTAAGTTCTTCTCCAACAGAGGCAAAGTCAGAGGAACAAGCAAAACCAAATCCAGACCTGATTAGTGTTCCTTGCTGAAATCCAAGAAACACCAAGATTGAAGTCTTGACATTGCACACTCTGACTGTGATCCTTTCTTTCCCTTTTCTTCCATTTTATTGTTCTACCTGAAACTCAGCTCATCCTCTGTGCAGCCATATTTGTGGGCATCCACCCCTATGTTGGCATCTTTGTTGCTCACACTCCCGCCTACCTGGGGACACATGGCATTTGTTCACTCTCTCACTCCTGCAAATTCCAACCCGTGTCTCCTGCACACTGTTGCTCCTCTTCCATTGAACTCAACTCCATCTAGCTCTTCCCACCTGCTGGGCAGCATCTATCTGCTGGCCTCTTGGCTCACATTTCCCTTTTGACTCCTGGCTCGGTTTTGTCCTCTGCTTCCAGTGTCAAAGTAAAAAGTGCTTGTAAATCACCACACATGAGAATGGGGGAATCAGACCATTTCCCCAGAGAATAAAACTCTAAATTTTCCCATGTTAATAGGTTTAATATTTCAAATCTGGCATTCAAATCTGGCATAAGCCCATTTTATTTTATGTTTCATATGCTTGGCTCTTAGGAGGAGAAAGAGAATGAATGTTGTGCATAAGAATGTACGTTCCTGTCTAAGTCTATAAGAAAATCAAGAGATTTTTTGGTATAATGACAGCCAAACTCAACTGCATTGTTTCCATCAGAAACAACTAACACCTGCATGCTACCAACACTTCAGTAATGTTTTATGGCTTCCATAAAACAGGGCTATATATGTGACTTTAACATTGAATTTCCTCTAGGGGGAGCATTGTTTATGGAATACATAGGATTTTTGCTTCTGAAATCTGTCCAATTTTTTTTTTCTCTTCTCTCTGTTTATTCTGGGTTTTATACTGCCAATCTTGGGGGTTTGTACTGTTGTCCAACACAGTAGTGTCTGAGCACACTTCGATTCTATGTCTTATTAATCAACAGCGAAACCTGTCTTAAATCACTCATTAAGGGCAATAAGGTAGAACAGAACTGAGCTCATTATAACTGGGGCCAGACTCGTAGAAAGAAAGGAAATTGCTGACAGGTTTCACCATTTATGAAAGTGTTATGAAACAAACTGTCACAAGAGGCTGTCATCATGGATTTGCTCCTATATAGGAACAAGTCTTTGTGATGTTTCTGCAGCTTCAGAATAATAATTTTCACCAGGTGAAGGCTGGTGTATTTGGGATTCAGTAAGAGGTAAAGGCTGTGGGTACAGTCATAATGACACTTCTACATCTATGTTGATTATGGATAGGCTCAGAGCTGGGCCTAAACATGCCAGCCAGCACTAAGTCATTACCTGGAAAAATATGGACACATCAAAGGAGTTTTGAGGAGAAACAACAGTTTGGGGAAAGCAAAGGCTGAGGGAATAGAGGGACCACTACAAATATCTGAAGGAGGTAAAAAAGTAGGAAGGAGAGGAATTATTCAATGTAGTCCTTGGCTATTGGACTATTTGTAGTTAAGAGAGAGAAAATGTAGGCTAAGTGTTAGGAAAAAACTCCCTGGCTGTAAGATATATTAGCTATTAGGAACCTCGTTTACTAGCTTCTGTCCACACTAAATTGTTTATGTGAATGTCATATCCATGCTGACATCCATACTGCACTACGTAGACATGAATCAGATGCAGTTGGTTCTGGGGGTGTATCCTGGATTCTTAGTTCCTCTGCAAGCTGTAGCATTTCTATGGCTTAGTTCATGATGTACTGTGAGGTGACTTGTCTGTCCATCCCACAGCCAACATGTCCAGATGAGCCATTTTGAGTCTGCATGCTCCCTGAATCCAGAGTCAGCATTGCTGGATGAACTTCTCCAGCTTGTGATTTCTCTCCTATTGTGGGAATCGGGCAGAACTTTGATTAGATGTTGGGTGGTTATTTGAGTATTTGCCCCATTGAAGGCACATTTCAGATGGAGTGAAGATATGGCAGCTGCAACTCACGCAACAATGATTGTACCTGTTGCCATCACTGTAGACTCTCCAGCTATATCTACACTTGTTAATTTAAGTCGACTTAGCATGTCCACACCTAAATTTTAAGTCGACTTAGAGGGGACCCTACAAAATCGACCTAGAGCGTCCACACTGGATGCCTAGGTCAACTTCTAGGGGCTAGGTGGACCTGGGACAGGTCCACGGTGGCAGGGGGGCACCCCTTGCCAAGTGCCAGAGAGCTCAGCCTTTGCCCCATTGTACCTTGGTACAATGGGTCAAAGGGGGACAGGGACCCTGGCAGGGCATAGCGGCAGGGTGGGCAGGGCTCTGTCCTGCCCTTTGAGGGGGCATGCCAGGCTCTCCCTGTGCCACCCACCCTGGCAGGGAGGGCACAGGGAGGGGAAGCCCTGGAGGCCTCTAAGTCAACTTAGTCTGTCTGCCTTGCCAATGAACTCCTTGAAACTCTGCCAGTCCAATCCTTGCCTTGTAGGAAACACTCAGTGAATGCCAGTCCCCCAGGAATGTCTCCTTCCAGTGTCCATTCCTTTCATTGGACACTAACAGAAATTATTACTGTCACTAGTCCAAAAAGACAGAGCACACACCAGCCCTTAGTGGAAGGCTCCCATTTTACTTTGATATAACAGCAATTTTAGTGCCTAAATCTTAATTCTATGTCATTGTCTCGAATAATTTCTCATTTACAGTAAATTACCAACAGCTCCCACCCTTCCAATCAGAAGTATCTACAGTTTGCAGGCTTGAAAAGGTGCCGTGATAATGACTAGAATGTCTTTTTGGTCTCCTTATATCTTGTTGGTGCTTTTTTTTTTTAAAAGGTGCTGGTACTGATATCTTGATAGTAAATTTGAAAAAAAAAAAAAAAAGCCCCTCCCACACCTCTTCTTCCTGCACCATCCCTCTTCTTCCAACAGCATGCTCCTTTCCCCTGCTGACCTCCCCAGCTTGCGTTGGGCTGGCAGGGGACAGGAACCCCAAGCTGCTTTCCCCTGCTGACCTCAACCCCCAGCTGGGCAGAGGGGCTGACAAAAAGGGTGATGTACCGTCACAAAAAAAGCACTGGTCTTTGTTTCAAGAGCCAGGGAGAGTCCCTGGGGGTGTGCAGACTTCTGGCCTCCAGTCAGCTTTTTCTCATTCCTCATTGTTTCCTCTGCTGCTTTTTAGTTTGATGGCTTTGTTTACATTATACATAACTGTACTTTCATTGTCCTCTACATGTAATCAAGCTGGTCAAACAGATAAAGTTTGTCCAGGGCTGTCTTGATTTATGCCTTGCCTCAGAACCACATCGTAAGATCGTATTTCCAGCACACTTACACAATCCTTTACACACTAAACACACAGCCATCTCACAGTGATATTCCTGACCAATCACCAATTCATATTTAACCTCTTACAATGACAGCGGTGTGTTGGAAGGCGCTGTCTGGCCTGCTGATATGGCTTACAGTGTGGTGCGCCTTTTACCAATGGGCACTGGAGTGCTCTTTACAGCCACAAGGGGAAAAATCACAAACTAAGGCCTAAGGATTTTTTTCTGGTGTAAGTGAAATAAGGTTCAGTTACCTGTTTCAGTCACCTGATGTACTGTATGGCAGAGATACAACAATTGTCTTTTTCATGGTGGTCAGTTAGCCCAAGACAGAATACAGACAGTTGGAGCATTCAGTTGCATCTTCTGCGGCCTGTGCTCTTGAGTCTGAACAGACGCAATTTGTTTGTTGGGAGCTGGCACCCTTCCTTTCCAGTAGCACAAAGAATTGGCCTTTTGTAACCACACTATGCCCTTACTGTACCAATACATAGCCTCTCGGTGCACAGGGCTGCAAATATTTCAGAAGGAAAGTGCACAGTCCTATATCACTTGTTTATTGTTTTATTCTTTTAGGGCTAGTCTGTGATGTTAGCCACAGCCTCAAGTAAGTTTGGTGCCTAAATGCCATGACCCTGGCGTGGCCCCAGGACACCCTGTGACAAAGCCACTCTTCTGAGTCACTATTCCCTCCTATTGCCCCGTTAGCTTTGGATGTAAATTACCTCACCCACTTTGTATGGAACAGCTTATTTCCTGTGTGTGCCCGGCCAGCTACTCTGGCTGGTGAGTACGCCGGAGGTGTCTCAGCACTGCCCACTAGCTCAAATGGTAGGGAGTACTGGGTGTGTAGCCACTGCTCTCCCCAGCACAGCTAGCGTCAAAACCTGAGCAGGATTGAACAAGGGAGCAAGCTGTGTGGGGCTTCCTCCCACTTACTCTCCAGTGCAGCCAGTTGGGGGGGCTATGCTGATGTAGCCCTTAAATTTTTACTACATTAACCCAAAGAGGGCCCATCCCAAGATTTTGATGCCCATGATAGTGGCTCAGAATGAAGTCTGTCAGTCAGCCTCAGATCACGATAGCTCAGCAGACAATTTCTCTACTGAGCATTTTACAAATTCCACCCGGAAAATCCCCATCAGCATTCCCGTCCCACCGGTTTTAGGGATGTTTGAATAAAATAAGCAAACGCCACAATCTGGACCCTAATCTTACCCTTTTCTAAAGTCTGGCAAACTAGAGCCGGGTAGCAGATCTGAGTGTCAATATAGAACAGTGAGAGCAAAAGAGGTCATTCACTCTGAATTTTGTCCTTCCTTTGCAAGAGCAGGAAGCCCTTGCAATCTTGCAAGAGGCATGCACTCAGAAACTGTTGAGAAAGAACAAAGAAGTCTGGATATATTTAAATAAGTATCCATTATATCCAAGTTCTTGGACACTTGAAAGAACTAGAATATTTGGAATTGTTGAGTAAAAAAACCAAATATTCTTCCCCTGCCTAATTACACCAGATTCCCTTATTTTTTTACAACTTAACATTCTGTATGAATTTTTCAAGACTGGTGGCCCTGGGTCCTGATCCACAATACAGCTAGTGCTGAACTAGGGGCATTGCAAACTCCCCAACAGTGCCCATGCAGAGCAGAGTCTTCCTGCCTAGTCAGTCTTTATCCTGTCTGTTGAGACTGCCAACAGACTAATTAATGTCAACTGTGATTGTGTATTTTAGACTGGTGACCACAGTGTGTTTCACGTAGTTAGTGAATTTCTTTAGATCATTCCATTTTAAACCCTGTTGTATAATGAAGGGCTCTGTTGTGGCTTTTAACGGCAGCACTGTATCGGGGCAATGTTGTGCTGCATTAACCCCGTGGGAGCAATGCAAAAGGCAGCACCCCATAGGGCTTTCTGGTACAGTCTTTCAGGGGATAGAGCATTTGCACACCTCTATAACTGTCTGGCTCTTATGACCTGGTGCGGAGAAGGCAGGACCATGCCTGTGGAAGGATCAGTAGCAGTGTAGGAACTCAGGGGCAGTAATTGTGGCTTGTTCTTGCACAGTGACTACAATGAGATGGCTTCTTATAGCTTTTTCCTCTCTCCGTGCACCCATGAGATCAGCCACAACCTGATCCTCAGTTAGGATTCCTCAGCATGCCAGTGTGAGGCAAGTTTATTAGCTCACTTTTACAAATGGGGAATGGAGGAAAGATGTTCATTACTTCTTCAAAGTAACACAGTAGTTCCCAGACCCGAGGTGAGTTCTCCGGAGCACTACAAGTTGTTGCCATTAAGGATACAGAGAGTAACAGATTTCATAGATTGTAAAGCCAGAAAGGCCCACTGTCATCACCGAGTCTGACTTTCTGTCCAACCCATAGGACTTCCCTGAATTAATTACTTAATTAATTCACTGTTTTAACTACAACAGATGTTTTAGAAAAAAACATCCAGTCTTGATTTAAAAACTGTCACTGATGGGGAATCCACCGCAACACTTGGTAAAATGTTCCAGTGGTTAATTATCCTCACTTTAAAAATGGGACTTTATTTCTAGTCTAAACCTGTCCTGTTTTAACTTCCAGCTATTTGATCTTGTTATATATTTGTCGGCTAGATTGAAGAGCCTGCTATTATCAAATATCTATTCTCCACATAGATACTTATATATTGTGATCAAATCACCTCCTAATCTTCTCTTTGTTAAACTAAACAGATTCTGTTCTCAGAGTCTATCACTGGAAGGCATATGTTCTAATCCTTTAATCATTCAATCATTCTCATGCCCTACCCTCAATTTATCAGTATTCTTCCTGAACTCTGCACACTAGAACTTTGAGTGTTTGCTGACCTGGACAGGTATTTTAATTTATTTTTTGTGCATAGAGCCTATACTTAGCCATGTCTAGACTACAGTTTTAGCAACTGAAGTTACTTTGACAATCAACTACTGTTGTAATTAAACCACTTTTGCATGTCCACACATCTCTGCTTGTGAAAGTGGAGCACGTCCACTGTTGGTGCTCTTGCACTGACAGAAAGAGCAGGGCACAGTGAGTAGCTATCCGACTGTGCAATGCACCACTGTCTGCTGCGGGGCATTCTGGGAAGAAATCTCAGTGCCTCATGGGTGAGCTCAGGATGCAGTTTTCTTTGTCCCATCATTCTGTGGGTTTCCAACTACATTTCGCACCATTTTTCAACAATCTTTGTTAACCCTGCAGCTACCATCTCTATCTGAAGGCATGGATCCTGCACTGCTCTCCAGTCTTGTGATGAGCGTTATGAACACATCACAACAGATCTTGAAGTGTTTTATGAGCTGATAATGATAGTTTAGAGGCAAGAGCAACGAGGGTGATGTAATGGTGGATGGCTGCTAACGATCAATAGACCTGGGGGTTGAGGTAGATGAGGCTTTCTTCAAACAACTAATGGAAATTTCCAGAGTACAGACCCTAGTTCTCAGGGGAGAGTTTTTGTTTTAAAGTCGGGAAATCTTATGGATTCAGAAGAGCCACAGTAGCTTCTGGGTCAGCAGGTAGGTGCACATGGCTATAAACTTCCAGGAAAGAGTGGGATTTTCTCAGATAATCTCTTCATGCCATTTGAGGTGTAAATAAGAAAGTGTATGACATTATTTAAAAGGTAAGCAAGCAGCAAAATAATGAAATACCACTACTTAGGGGGAGCAGTACAAGGGGGCTACCTCCTGTCAAACTTTAGCCCCACCCACCGGCCACCCATCAAAATTTAGCCCCGCCCACCTGTCACCGGACGTCCCGCCCCATCCGGTCACCTGACATCCGGCTCTGCCCTGGCCACCGGAAGTCCCGCCCCATCCGGTCACCTGACATCCGCCCCCGTCCCCCCCCCCCCTGTCATGGAAGTCCTGCCCCCAGCCGGTCACCTGACATCCGGTCCCACCCCCTGCCCACCTGTCACCGGAAATCCCTCCCCATGACATCCGGTCTCGCCCCCCAAGCTCTGACTTCTGGCTGACAAGGTCACCTGATCGAAAGTGGGCGTTGTGACCCTTTCCCCACCCATCGGGGCGTGTTTCACCCCGAGAGCGGGGTTGGCCAGGAAAGGGCACGTGGCAGGGGTGGGGCGACCCTCTGACAATCGGGGTCGTCCTGGAAGGGCACGGCGGTTGGCCGGGCAGCAGCGCCGCCCCCCGGAAGTCTCGGGCCTTTTTAAAAGCGGAAGACCCCGAGGGTGGTTTCTCGAGACCGCATGGTTCGCAGCTCGTGGAGAACATGGACGCCTTCGCCACCCCCGTGAGACCTCCACACTTTGTTTTGGCTCCAACCTTTAACGGCCCTTGGAGAAAACACTGCGACATTGACAGTTTGGAGGAGGATGAGGCCAAGATGTTGATGGACCCTGACACCCAGGAGACCGGGAAGGGGCCCGACGAGCTTGATGGCCTCATGTTGTCCATCCCCATGGAGGAAGGCTCACAGGAGTCGGAGGCAGACAAGGCCCAAGGAAAAAAAACGGTGCAGGTAAAGGAACGATAAGTGACGGTTATGGAGGGGAATGTGGTGGGGGTTAAATACAAACCAAGCGGCATTCGGGACTTACAGCTCTTTTTTTTTTCTGAAAATCTCTCGGCAGCTCGACGATGACTTTATACGGGCCTTTGAGAACCTACACATCAGCAGTCCCGTGCAAGCAAATGTATCTTGCATCAGCTGTTTTTGTTCCTGTTTGAAACACAGCTCTGAGAGGGAGAGTGAACCGGCTCAGACTCCTTCGTGGGCGGCATCCATTTTCACAGGGCGCTGTAAAAAGGGGCACTAAACCAAGTGATTAATAAAAAGCTCATTTAAATTCACTGGTGTGAACGTGTTTTCTTTATACTTGCATCGGTTACAAGTGACAGCCATGCCAACGCAGGCGGCTCTTTTAAAAAAAATCTATTACACCACCGGGGAAGTGGGGAGCTACGGAGGGGTGAACGCTCTTTTTCAAGAGGCCAAAAAGCATAGCGAAACTTTGAACAGGGGTGAGGTAACCGCTTGGCTTTCGGACCAGGAGGCTTACTCTTTACACAAACCGGCCCGAATACGTTTTAAAAGAAACAAGATGGTCATTTCAGACGTGGATGCGCAATGGCAGGCGGATTTGGTGGCTATGCAAAGATTCTCCAGACACAACAGCGGTTTTAAGTACATCTTAACAGTGATAGACAGTCTATCCAAATATGCCTGGGCCTTAGGCCTTAAAGACAAGATGGGAGGTGAAGTAGCCAAGGCCTTTAAAGCCATTTTCAGCGAAGGACGCGTGCCTCAAAAATTACAAACCGATCGGGGAAAAGAATTTTTAAACAAACCTTTAAGAGGGTTGTTAAAGTGGCACGGGGTCCACCATTTTGTGACTAATAACGAAGTCAAAGCGGGGGTGGTGGAGCGGTTTAACAGAACTTTAAAATCTCGGATGTGGAGATATTTTACCTCCCGCAACACCTTTCGCTACCTCGACGCGTTACCTGAGTTTATAAAGAGTTACAATCGGAGCTTTCACAGAACCATACGTGCCAGACCCGTTGACGTTAACCCCTCAAATTCTCTGAAGGTATGGAAAAGAGTATACGGAGACCCTTTGAAAGTAAAACTGGCCGGCCCTTTTAGAAAAGTTGACCACGTGAGGCTGTCTAAAACCAAAGGAGCTTTTGAGAAAGGATATGAACAAACGTTTACCGATGAGATATTCATAGTCGATGAAGCCTTAACCAAGGGCTGGAGGCCTGTATACCGAGTAAAAGATTATGAGGGTGAGACGGTTGCTGGATCTTTTTACCCCGAAGAACTGCAAAACATAAACCCCAAGCGGGACAGGGTTTACAGGATTGAAAAAGTTCTAGCGGCGAAAGGAAGAGGGAGAAAAAAGCAGCTGCTGGTGAAGTGGCTGGGGTGGCCCGAGAAGTTTAACAGCTGGGTGGAAGCTTCTCAAATCTGTGAAGGGGGAAAATGAACGACGGTGGGTTTTACATCACTTTGCCCAGCAACGCCAGCTCTAGGGTTTTTCCCCAAAACACCAGCTAGAACTTTACCGTGCAGCTCATTAAACCTTTGGATCTCCCGGGTGCCTGGGAGGTGGGGTTGGTGGAAATACAATACCCTCATAGTTGGAACAACATCAATGAAGACGTCCCTTTTGAAATCACCTGCGAAGATAAGCAATGGAATTACATCCTATGACGAGTTTATTACTCATCTGTATCCGAATTGCTGGAGCACATGAATGGTGTCGTGACTCGTAATCCTGCCCCACCCGAGGTGATCATGAACTACAATCCTGTGGGTAGAAAAGTTAGACTTAAGTCCACCGATGTTGCTTACATGTTTTCTACCAGAGGAGAGCTGGCTAATATTTTGGGCTTGTACCCCAACAGCCGCGTCAACAAAAATCCCTTTCTCAGCAGATATCACAGGAGGTTTCAACTCCTTGTACCTGTACACGGACATCGTGGAACACCAGTTCGTGGGGGATTTTTCCATTCCCCTCTTATGCTGCATCCCAGTCCGAGGCAGGAACGAGTTTGTCACCATCACCTATGATAAACCGCATTACGTTCCCTTCAGTAAGCATCACATCAACACCATCACCATTGAAATAAAGATTGATCAGAACAGACACATCTCATTTCGCGTCGGCAAGGTGATCGTCAAGCTGCACCTGCGTCCCCGGAGAGGCTTCTAAAAGGAGGGGGGAAAAAAGCACCATGGTGACCATAAAAAGTTACAGTGACCCCGCCGTCTACAGCAACTATTACAAAGCCCAGGCCGGATATGCCCTTCCTGGTTATCACGGGACCCCCGTGGTGTACGGGGCTGGCGTGGGTGGAATATTCCGTAGCCTGTTTCGAAAAGCCGTTCCGCTTTTGAGGAGAGGGCTAGAGATTATTAAACCCCACGTCAAAACCGCTGCTCAAAACATAGCTAGATACATGGTAGGCCACGTCTCCTGTGCTGTTCTGGAGAAGGTGAGGGAACCTCCTGCCCAGGAGGGGTCGGGGCTGATGTACATCAAAAGGAGGAAGAGAAAGAGAAACACGTCATACCCGCGATGCCAAGGTCCCCCAAAACCCTTTAAAAGAAGAGCTCTGGTGCGCCGGGCTAGCCAGAAGCGAAAGACCAAGGGGAGGCGGAGGAGAAATAGGAAACATGCTCCACCTGGTAAAAGAGATCTATTATAATCAACATGGCTTTCGTTCACTGCGGGTCTGAAGAGTGCACCAAATCTGAATTGGACTTGTTCCAAATAGCCCCCACGCAGACCAGCATCGAGAAAAGCATCTACATCAAGGTGCCACCGCTATCAGCCATTACGGAGGCGGCCCCCCTTGACTTTTTTATAGCGGGGAATGGAATAGATTGCATGGATTTGAACAACACGCTTCTGTACCTTTGTTGCAAGATCGTAAAGGGAGACGGAACCAACCTCTCCTGGAACGCCACGGTGGGCCTGGTGAATTACCCCGTGGCATCCATTTTCAGTCAGTTGGATGTCACGCTGGGAGACCAACTCATAACTCAAAGCAATAACTGCTACCCTTACCGGGCCTTTATAGAATCGGTGCTCAATTACAGCAGCGACACTCTCGCTACACAATTTTCCAGTGGCCTGTTTATTAAAGACACCCCCGGGCAACATGAAGCCGCGGAACTGGACAGCGAGAATCTAGGGTTTGTGAAGCATGCAGATCTGACAGTTCAGAGCAGGACGATTGAGCTGCTGGGCCATCTACACAGCGACCTATTTTTTCAAGAAAAAGTTTTGTTGAACGGCATGGACATGAAAATTAAACTGACGCACAGTAAAGACGCCTTCTGCTTAATGGGCAATGCAGCCCCAGGCTATAAACTGCGCATTGTATCAGCATCCCTTTTTGTGAAGAAAGTCCGGGTGACCCCGGGCGTCCGTCTGGGGCATGCGGAGGCCCTGCTCACCGCTAATGCTAAATACCCTGTGGACCATGTGGGAATGAAAGTGTTTAGCATCCCCACGGGAAGCAGGGTCAGTAACCAGGAAAACCTGTTCTTCGGACAGCTACCCAAAATGCTCGTCCTGGGGTTCGTGGATAACGACTCCTTCAGCGGGAGTTACGCTAAAAACCCCTTTAACTTTAAACATTACGATATTAACTTTGTGGCCTTGTACGTGGATGGCGAACAGATACCGACCAAGCCTCTGCAGCCGGACTTCAAGGCCGAGCGCTGCGTGAGGGAGTACATAAATCTGGTACAGACGGCCGGTAAACACATGAAAGATCGTGCGCTGCTCATTGACCGTGTGCAGTTTGCCCAGGGTTATACCTTGTTTGCCTTCGACCTCTCCCCTGACCAGGAATGTGCTGATCACTATTCCCTGATAAAAACTGGGAACCTGAGAGCAGAAATACGTTTTGCAAAGGCTTTGACGGCCACCGTCAATATGATCGTGTATGGCGTTTTTGACAACGTCATAGAGATCAATCAGAGGAGAAACGTCCTGTTCGACTACATGTGAGCATGGACACCGTGCAGCTCTCATGTGTTTTACGGGCGGACCCTGCCACGCAAGAGACTTTCTTAGATGTGTTCCCCAGCGATTGGCTCCCCAGAAGGAGGCTGTCTCAGAGACCCCTAGGTTTGGTGATCAACACACACCCGCACAACCATACTTTAACTTGTGTCATTCTGGAGAAATTAGATGGGAGGGTGTGAACAACCATTGTCTCCTTAATGTTTAGGAATTTTCCAGGTAGAATGGTTCCAGGGACTATCCCTGATGAGCCATTGAGGACATAAAGAATACAACCATTGTATCCTTAATGGCTCATCAGGATACTCCCTGGGACCATTATCCCTGGAAAATTCCTAAACATTAAGGAGACAATGGTTGTTCACACCCTCCCGTCCAGAAAGTCACAAGTTAAAGTATGGATATAACATCAAATTCTTAACTTCTAATCAAACTAGAATTCCTAGACATAAACTATATAATCATTCCCAGCAAATTACTACTTTTCTATTGATACCAAACATGACATAGTTCCTATGGATTATAGCATTTATGAGATATCCATAGAAAATAATATCATAAATGCTTCCCTAAATCCAGACAGTGTCACACCGTGCCCACATGCCCTGCCCTTTGGGGGGCATGCCAGGCTCCCCCTGTGACCCCCCTCCCCGGCAGGGAGGGCATTGGTGTAGTCCTGGGGTAGCCCTAAGTCGACTTAGGGCTACCCCAGGGCTACACTGGCTTAATTCGACTTTAGAAAGTCGAATTAAGCCTTAGGTCGATTAGAAAGGTGGTTTAATAAAGTCGACTTAATTTTTCATTAAGTCGACTTTATTTTGCTTAAGTCGACTTAAGCAAGCTGCTTAAGTCGACTTAAGCAAAGTGTAGTGTGGATGCAGGGCACATTAAGTCGACTTAAGCCAAGCTTGAGTCGACTTAATTTACCAGTGTAGACGCAGCCATACACACACACACACACACACACACACACACACACACACACACACACACTTAAAAACCAATTGCAAATATTTACCTTCCACCACAGGGTAAAGACAAGCTGGGACATGATTTTTCTCACATGTAGATGCACCTTTGAATTAAAGAACAAGCGCAATTTGAGTTACCACAAATGCATCAAACCCAGATTTAAAGTTAAGCCCAACTATAATTAAAACAGGGTTTTACCTTGCCCTGATAAAAGGCTGCTTGAGAATGCTGTTTCCATGCCAAAAAGAGATCACACTGCAATAAAGACATATATCATCATTAATAAGGACAGCATGAACAGAACAGTAACAGTGTATATGTTTTTTCGGAGTTAAAAATAAGTAACATACCTAGGCCTGGAGTCCAGCAGCTGTTCAAGATAGCTTCTGTGAAGAGAAAGGACAGTCTCCAGGAAAGCTGAGGTTTTTATACCCTTCTAACTCTGTCACAGCAACCTCCTTTACTGTGACCTAGGCCCATCAAACCTAATTACCTGAAAACTCTACCCCTGGCTGAAACAAAAGAGGAGAAAAAAACTACTGACCCACAGATTCCTGAGCTTGTATTTTTAAACTGTCCAATCGTGTTCTACAAACTCCCAAGGTTGATTTAAACTATCCAATAGCATTCACTCAGCAACCTCCTTTACTGTGACCTAGACCCATCAGACCTAACTACCTGATAACTCTACCCCTGGCTGAAAACAAAGGGTGGCTCCTTGTAGTGGGGTGGTGAGTCAGCGCCCCCCTGTTCCATGCTGCCTTTCTAACCCTTTGGCTTTATTTTAAATAAATATTTCTGGGTTGTTTTTTCCCACAAAATGCTGCTACACTTGAAATTTGGTTTTAAAACTGTCCGATAGCATCTAAGAACTCCTGATGGTGAGAGTACTTTCTTCCAATCCTTACATAAAATAGATGTGCCACAGCTATAGCAAGCACTCTACGTACTTATAGCTTTTGAATGTTCTTACAACATATGTTTTTTAAAAGTATGGGGGAGGCTTCTTTAAAACATTTCAAGGAGGGCTTTGATTTTTGTTAATGTATGCTTTTAAACTTATATTGACTTTGAGTTGCTAGAAAAAATTCCTGAAATTTTGGTTTTAAAACAGTCTGTGGGGTTTTTAAAAGTTACGGAAAGGTTCCCCCCCCCCCCTTAAAGTTAATTTATTGTTAATGAGAGCTCTGCAGTTCCACCCAGCCTCCACCCTTATTGTGACCTAGGCCCATCAAACCTAATTACCTGAAAACTCTACCCCTGGCTGAAACAAAAGAGGAGAAAAAAACTACTGACCCACAGATTCCTGAGCTTGTATTTTTAAACTGTCCAATCGTGTTCTACAAACTCCCAAGGTTGATTTAAACTATCCAATAGCATTCACTCAGCAACCTCCTTTACTGTGACCTAGGCCCATCAGACCTAACTACCTGATAACTCTACCCCTGGCTGAAAACAAAGGGTGGCTCCTTGTAGTGGAGTGGTGAGTCAGAGACCCCCTGTTCCATGCTGCCTTTCTAACCCTTTGGCTTTATTTTAAATAAATATTTCTGGGTTGTTTTTTCCCACAAAATGCTACTACACACATTTCAGCTTTTTGCTGTAAATACACAAAGACACAATAGCTGGATCTCACAAAAAACATTTTTATTTAAAAGACCTGTGGCAACCTTGAAATAAACACTTACATTTAAGGCCCACACAGGCCTTTTCCAGAGATGCATTTATTTACAGCTAACAAGATGGTTTATATCTCGTGTATGACCGCTCAGCATTCTCTAACTTAATCCTTTTGTATTTCTTACGCATAGTCTGCTTCCTAAGTAGACTTCTGTAACATTTTGTGCAGACCAGCCGGTCCATACAACGCTCCAAACGGGCATCCTCCGGTTCAGTCATCTTCTTTAGAGCGCTGCTAGGGTCTGGATCGAATTGCACTGCGCGTACCAAGGTCACCCCTAGGTCTAAATGTTTTTTAGTTATGTACAGACATTCCATAACGTAACTCGTGGCAATAACAATGTTTAACAAGCTTTCAAAACATAGTTCAGCGCACACATCCCGGAGTTTGCAGTTTATATCCTCTGAAGTCCACTGCACACAATCATGGTGCCGTTGGCCTGGAGCGTCTATGACACAGCCTTCACAATCTTCGAACATCTTTTCCTTAAGACAGTAATTAAGGGAAGCAGAAACAGCAACACGCACAACAGACCGCATGAGTTTTTTACGCTGGCGATGTGGCAGTGGTTCAAACGTTTCCAGGCCGAGCCTTCTCTTAAACTCCAGATAGGCCTCATCCCTGGCCTCATCCTCTTCATCGGTGAGTACCGGCGTTGAACAAAAACAAGGCGGGCCAGCTTCATCTTTCTCGTCCGCTGCAATATTGTCCGGGGGTTCCTGAAAGACAAGAGAGATTTTCAGAAAAAAAAAAAAGAAAGAGCTGTGAATCCACCACCACCCTTTTGGCTTTTTAGAGCTATGTGGTTAGCAACCCATGCTTGTTCCTTTACCTGAGCTTCCTCTTCTCCTTTCTCCTGGTCTGTTGGTGCCGGTGAGAGTCTGTCAGGCTGCTCCCTGATCTCTTGGGTTTTGGGTTCTGGTGTAACAAACAAAGGCTGAGCCAAAGGGCTCTGGCTGTCCTTGATTTCTCCCTCTTCCTCAGAACTGCTGCTGATGTACCGCTTTCTATGCTGGGGGGCCAAGACTTTAGGAGCCAAAACAAAGTGCAGAGGTCTCACGGGGGTGGCGAAGGCGTCCATGTTCTCCACGAACTGCGAACCACGCGGTCTTGAGAAACCACCCTCGGGGTCTTCCACTTTTAAAAAGGCCCGAGACTTCCGGGGGACGGCGCTGCTGCCCGGCCAACCGCCGCGCCCTTCCGGGACGACCCCAGTTGGCGGAGGGTCGCCCCACCTCTGCCACGTGCCCTTTCCCGGCCAACCCTGCTCTCGGGGTGAAACGTGCCCCAATGGGCGGGGAAAGGTCACAATGCCCACTTCTGATCAGGTGACCCTTGTCAGCTGGAAGTCAGAGCTTGGGGGTGAGATCGGATATCATGGGGAGGGATTTCCAGTGACAGGTGGGCAGGGGGTGGGACCGGATGTCAGGTGACTGGATGGGGCGGGACTTCTGGTGGTCGGGGCAGGGCCGGATGTCAGGTGACCGGCTGGGGCGGGACTTCCGGGAGCCAGTGGGCGGGGCTAAAGTTTGATGGATGATCAGTGGGCGGGGCTAAAGTTTGACAGGAGGTAGCCCCCTTGTACTACTAGGGGGCGTGAAATGATCTATGCTTGTCTTAACTGGCTCTATTTATTCAGAAGCTGGTTTCCTCAGCTGAAAAGAATGATAAACAAATCATAGTGTGGTAAAGTGCACAGTGTTTGCACTTTATTTATGATGTTCATGAATCAAACCTAAACAAAAAATTAGGAGACATATATGTGTGAGTGGATTCTTGGGACCTCTGCTTGTTATTCTTCACAAGCAAAGAACTCTGTAGTTCAGTGGTTCCCAAACTGTAGCCTGGGAGTCAAAAGTGGCCCATGGGGTCTTTCAGTGTGGCCCGTGGCTTTTTCCTGGGTTGGAAGTTCCCCATTTTCCTGCTGTTGTAAGGAGAGAGGCCATGTTTTTTTGGCTAAGAGGTAGCAGCCATAGTATGAGAAACTACTGCAATAAGCTAAAAAGCATGTGGTCACATCATCACATCTCCATCTAAATTGTATCAAACATTATAATAATGGGCTGTTAAAAAGGTGGTACTTGACTAACAGTCCCTACCACTATCAGACAAAGAAACAGATCGCAAGATGTTTAAAGGAAACTTTGTTTGATAGCATTCTATCTGGCAAAGAATCACTTATCAATAATTGTGATGGGAACAGCTATACTTACTGTTTGTCCATGTGTCATCCACTTCTCTATTGTTTATCTCAATGATTTTTGTCTGGTTCTTTGATTGTTTCTGTCTATTGCATAACTAATAGTGCAATAGTTAAATCAACCAAATTGTGGGATTGCTTAAAGAACTGTTTCATACTGGGCCAGAATTGGTGTTTCATACCTCAGTTTAAAATGATTGGTTAAGGAAGATTCAAGTCTTAACTATATAAATTGTGGTCCAAAAAGAAGTTCTTCAGAACCTAACTCCAGGGCCCAGCCCAAGATCAGAGCTGTCAGAGTTCAAATCCCTGCCAACAGAAGCTAAAGTCCCCAGATGATCTGATTCTAACTGGTCACCAGAAGAAGTTTGTCTGCCTTTTGGGAGTGATGAGCATTGTATGCTTAGTGTGTATTTTGTTTTGGCAATTGTTAATAAAAAAGACATTAAGGTTATTACTCTGTTGGTCTCCTTCACTGTTAAAAAGTCCTGCAAGCCCACAGAAGATTACACCCAGACCCTACAAATTGGGAAAGGATGGGTACTTCAATTAACCTCGTTATGCTCAGAGCCTTACAGACTGAAATGGGTGACCTGGAGCTCTAGAATGTGAAATGGGTATGGGTAGTTTCCCCCTAGAGCCCTATAGGCTGGGAAAGGGTGGGGATACCTTAAATAGATTATGCCTTGAGCCCTATGGCTAGAGGTAAAGGTGGGGTGCCCTAGGCTATGTCCACACTTACCAAAGTTAGTTTGAATTAGTTAATTCGAACTAACTAATTTGAACTAACTTAATTGGAACTAGCATGGCCCCACTGGAATTTTCGTTCAAACTTAGCAAGTGCCATGCATGGCACTTGCTTAGTTCAAATTAGTCAGTTGCATTATGCTCAATGTGCCGGTTAGTTCAAATTAATATGGCC
Organism: Pelusios castaneus; assembly: GCA_007922175.1. Lineage (NCBI taxonomy): Eukaryota > Metazoa > Chordata > Testudines > Pelomedusidae > Pelusios > Pelusios castaneus. The sequence goes on from ML685784.1 coordinate 3,858,262, forward strand.
ACATTGACTTAATTCGAACTAACTAATTCGAATTAAGGGTTAGTTGGAAAGATATAATCAAATTTATTAGTTCGAATTAAGGAAGCCCTTAATTCGAACTAATGAAAGCTTAGTGTGACCAAGTCTTAAGTTAGTTCGAATTAAGCTTCCTTACTTTTAACTAACTTGCCAGTGTAGACATAGCCCAAGTGTTCAGGTAAAACTATTGTGCAAGGTGCTGCTCACTGCTTGGCTGCCATTCTGCATTTCATGTGTGTATGTGTGTCCTCTGGATTGCAGTCTGTGTAGCTGTACAATGAATGGAATGGACTGTGATAGTGATCTGCAGAAAATATTATGATTCTTGGAATGGATCCTTCAACTCAGCCCCCTGGTGGGCACTCCTAGCGATCTGGGGACTTTAGCTCAATCATAGAATCATAGGCATGGAAGGGACCTCACGAGGTCATCTAGTCCAACCCCCTGCTAAAAAGCAGGACCACTCCCTCTAAATTACCCCAGCCAGGGTTTTGTCTAACCGGGCCTTAAAAATCTCCAAAGATGGAGATTCTACCACCTCCCGAGTAACCCATTCCAATGCTTCACCACCCTGCTAGTGAGAAAGTTTTTCCTAATATCCAAACTTGACCTCCCCAGCTGTAATTTGAAACCATTACTCCTTGTTCTGTCCTCTGTTACCATCGAGAACAGCCTAGTGGAGCACCCCTTCAAGTAGTTAAAGGTTGCCATCAAATCTCCCTTCAGTCTTCTCTTCTGGAGACTAAATAAGCCTAGTTCCTTTAGTCTCTCCTCATAAGTCATGTGCCCCAGCCCCCTAATCATTTTTGTTGCCCTCCACTGGACTCTTTCTAATTTGTTCACATCCTTTCTGTAGTGGGGAGCCCAAAACTGGACACAGTATTCCAGATGCGGCCTGACCAGTGTCGAATAGAGGGGAATTATCACATCCCTCGATCTGCTGGCAATACTCCTACTGATGCACCCTAATATGCCATTGGCCTTTTTGGCAACAAAGGCACACTGTTGGCTCATATTCATCTTCCCGTCCAGCATAACCCCCAGGTCCTTTTCTACAGCGCTGCTACTTAGCCAATCGGTCCCCAGCCTGTAGCAGTGCATGGGATTTTTCCATCTTAAGTGCAGGACTTTGCACTTGTCTTTGTTGAACCTCATGAGATTTCTTTCAGCCCAGTGTTCCAATTTGTCCAAGTCTCCCTGGATCCTGTCGCTGCCCTCCAGAATATCTACCATTCCTCCCAGCTTGGTGTCATCCACGAACTTATTAAGCACGCAGTCTATCCCATCATCAAGATCATTAATAAAGATGTTGAACAGAACCGGCCCCAGGACCAACCCTTGGGGCACTCCACTTGTTACCGGTTGCCAACTAGACATTGAGCCACTGATTCCTACCTCAAGTCCACCCCCAAACCCCACCCAGTGTCCAATGCTGTCTGTATCTTTTAGCATTTTGCAAGGTGACCCAGACCAGTTCAGGTACCCCTCTTCCAGGGAAAGTTCAATCCTGGCAGCCCACTTGATCTCAGTAGCTGCCTCAGTTCTTTGCTGCTCACCAGCAGTGTGGAGAAGTCTGCCCACTTCTCCAGATCCTGGCCCAGGGATCCTGTGCAGCTCTCAGTAGGCATTGCCTCAACCCTCAATCTACAAAAGCTCTCCTAGGCCATTTTCTCAGGGCCCTCATACCTTTCACCATCTCTTCTGGCTTTTGGAGGCTACTTACTGGCTCCTCCTGAGTCCCGATAGTTTTAGTCCTGTTCTCCCTCTTAGGGCTCTCTGCAGGCCATCTTCTGTAGGTCGCAGGCCTAGTCTCATTTTGTTTCCTGCTACCACAGAGAGCTGCCCTAGGTGCTGATCCCACAGCCCCTGCGTAAGCAGGACCTTCTTCCTCTAGCACCTAAAGGAAATTGCCCCTGCTCTGGCTCTGCCACCAGCTTTTCTATTCTGTCCTTCACCCTGATTGGTGCAGCAGCTCTTCCACTTGATTGGCTGCTTTCCGTAACTCCTTATTTGCCAGTGTCAGGCCACTGCACCATCACAATTCTAAAGACTAATTTTTTCTGATTAGTGAAATAGTGCACGATCAATGGAAATGTAAGACTTTTTCATCAGAAAAAGAGTGGATCTTATAGAAGTAGCAGCTTATGAGAGTAAGTTGCATTCATATGCACAGACTACTAGGTGCAACCAATGGCTGCTCAAATTACATCTGCTAGAGCAGCCTTTCTCAAATGTGGATACTGTGGCCACATGCTGTCACCAGGGGCTTTCCTTGTGGTCACGGCCTCTTGGGACATGACAGGGGAGAGGAAGCAGAGGCCCCTCTCCTGGGGCAGCCAGAAGGGGTTGGGCCTTGCTCCACTTTGGAGCCACTAATTCCAGAGGAGCAGGCAGTCAGTGTGAATTCCCTACCTTCCTGTGTGCAGTTGGGCTCACCTTCTGGCTATAGACCTGTGGGAGGGAGGCAGGCTCCATCTGTGGGTCTTCATCATCTGGTCATGCAGTGTCAGGCTCCATCTCCCAGCTCTGGGGCTTGGGGCTCCACCCCCAGGTTCACCATCACCCCATCGCCTTCCTACCACTGCCTTCTCCAGCCATGGGACCTTGGGATCCAGCCATGGGACTTCAGGCTCTCTCACTGGTTGTATGGTGGCAGATGCCAGCCCCAGGCTCATCTCCCACACTCCCTCACTTCACCCATTACCCTTGCCCCCCCCCACCCCCCACTGCCTTCTTGCCCACTGCTGTATCCAGGCCTTTAATTTGCCTCCTGGCTTGACAGGGCTGAGTAAATTGCCATGAAAAAAGATAATTGTATGTTTGTTCAACTCACTTTTCACAGTAGACTTAGTAGCAAGCTGGAGTTATGAAAAGTGAGGTTAACAAACTTATAAATATCACTTTTCACAGCAGCAGGTTTACAAGCTAGCAAGTCTAAAAAGAAGCAATCAAAAAAAGCAAAAGAAATAACAAAAAAATGACAAAAACATGCAAAGCACCTTATTTGTGTTCCTGTTCCTACCCCAGTAAAGCGTAGAGACAACTTTATATTATTTTTATTAATGAATCTGAAAAAAAGCCACAACCCTCTAAATACATAAATTGCAATGATTTGAACATGTACATGTGCATATCTATTTGGTTTTTCTAAAGTAAATTAAGTATTTTGGGAAAAATTGTCAGAGGGGCGAACCAGCAAGAGTTGGTGGCTGCACTCTGAGGCCATCAAAAAACTGATGTGTGAACCCCTGAACTGGAAGCCCCTAGGAACTGTTCCACTGGCAGAAGAACGCTGAAGCACATTGTGCTCTGGCTTTACCACCACCCAGTAACAGCCCTTATGCTTCAAACACTTGCTAATCAAGACTGAAATGCAGTCTAGCAGGAAAAGAGTTTCATCCAGAATTGTTGACTGACTGAATTCTATAGACATTGAGGGTTTCCAAGATACACTTTTAATTTTGAATTTATTGCCATCAGTGTAGGTGTAGCCTCCAGCATGCGGGGAAATGGTGTCAGAGAGCTCTGATAGCCACTATTGTTGTAGTCCCTTCAATGGGCTCCACCTCCTCATGACTCAAACCGCAGCTCTAGAAGCCTGTGAACTCCAAGGCTGTGTCTACATTTGTAATTTTAAGTCGACTTTAACTAAGTCGACTTAGTTAAGTCGACTTAGCATGTCTACACCTAAATTTAAAGTCGACTTTGGGGGGAACTTACAAAGTCAACCTAGAGCATCCACACTGGATGCCTAGGTCAACTTCTAGGGGCTAGGGGGACCTAGGGTAGGTCCATGGGGGTGGGGGGCACCCTCTTGCCCACTGCCAGGGGGTTCAGCCTTTGCCCCATTGTACATAGATACAATGGGGCAAAGGGGGTCAGGGAACCTGGCAGGGCATAGAGGCAGGGTGGGCAGGGCTCTGCCGTGCCCTGTGGGGAGGCATGCTAGGCTCCCCGTGTGTCTCCCCCCCACCGGCAGGGAGGGCATTGGTGTAGTCCTGGGGTAGCCCTAAGTCGACTTAGGGCTACCCCATGACTACACTGGCTTAAGTCGACTGTAGGGACTCGACTTAAGCATTAAGTCGAATTAAAATGAGGTGTTATAAAGTTGACAATTTTTATTCTCGACTTTATTTTCCTTAAGTCGACTTAAGCAAGCTGCTTAAGTCAACTTAAGGAAACTGTAGTGTTGACGCAGGGTAAATTAAGTCGACTTAAGCCTGCTTAAGTCGACTTAATTTACAAGTGTAGATGCAGCCCAAGTGGGGTGCTCACACCCCTCAACATAAATTTCCCAAATATTATAAAATAGTTGAGGCCAACTTCTGCATTACTCTTGTGAGCCTGTTCAGTGCTTGCAAAATCATTTGAAAAGCAACTTCTCTGCAGCTTGTATGTTCCTCTTTGTTCTGCTGCTGCTACAAAAGATATATGAATGCAGAAGAATGGAAGCTAATCGCCATTTTAAGGGCTACCAGTGATTAGTTTAATTAGCTAATAAACCAAAAGGAATAAATGTATTTCATCAAAATAGCAGAAGTGTATGATGTAATGCAATAAGTACAGGATTTGCATGCAGTGCATGCTAGCACAGAGATTGTGAAGGATGAGTAAGTAATGTCATAATACAAAATTAGCAAGCGAAGAGTCTGAAGGAGAAGAGAAGGTTAGATTGTAAGATGAGAGGAGAAAATAAATAAGGAGAAACTAAATGAGTGGGGCAAAGAGCCTGAGCTATGGAGAAGAAAATCTAAAATCTGTGGAGAATGAAGAAAGGGAAGGAACAGGTAACAAAGTTTAGCATTCTTCACCTTTTTGAGGACAATATACAGTACCATGCAGCTTACTGTCTTTAGGTCTTTCAGAGAAGATCTTAAAACCTGAAGTCCTGTCTGTTTATCATGACTGTTAAACAGCCCAAAGCACTTTGCCATAAGAGAGATGTATTACTCTAAAGTCCTTGGCTAATTTTTCTGTCTCCCTTTATAGACATGCAGGATGCTATGTGCTGAACAATAAAAACCTGCCACCCCACAATGAGTTCTGTGGTATCACAAGTCAATAATAGGGATAGGAGCTGAGACTTTCACACATAAATACACAGGCTTCCAAAATTTGAGTCACTGGAGAAACTATGTATGTTAGCTGTTGGCAGTAGTAGACTCTTCTCCCCAGGGATGGATTAAAGCAGGGGCTTTAGGAGTCCTGCCTCCCTACCAAAATGTGGCCCCATCTGGGCTACCTGAGTACGCACTGCCACCACCCTCCAGTGGCCTGGCCATCCCGTCCTTGGGCTAGCTTGTATGCATCAACAGGTCTGGGACATGCTGGGACAGACCAGCCAGCCCAGAGGTAGGACAGGAGTGCTGCAGGCCACAGCCTCTGGTCTGAGGGCCCTGGACCCCAAAGCTGGCTGGGCCATGGGACCTGAACTCCCCCTCCCCCAGCTGAGCCACAGGCCCTGGCACTGGGCTGGCCAGGGTACTCCCGAGGCTGGGCACCACCGTGATGTGGTGGTGCCTACAAGAGTGGGCAGCCCTGGCCCCCCAGGGACTTTGATGGGTCCCTGCTTATCCCCTGTGTGAATGGGCCCCTAGAGCGGGAAGGTGGTATGCTTAGCCACCATGTTATACACTTTTGTGCTGGGAATCTTGTTCCAAGCATCTGAAGTCCACAGAAATTCAAATTCCATATATAAGCCACCACTTTTCCCCACTCTGATTTGTTGAAGGGACAGTGAACTGACCCTTGGTACTATTTGATCTTATATCCGTTTGACTTAATCCAACTAATCCAAACCTAGAAAAAAAGTCAGGTGTCAGGTTGATAGAGAGCTAAACTGTTGTTTGGGAAGATGCAGCCATGTTCTTGTAAATTCAGACCATGTTTAGAAGCAAGATGAAGAGACATTCTTACCTCTCTGAAGAAATGTCCTTTCTGTACAGCACCTCTACAGAGAACAGAATCTTCTGTATGGTAAACCACCAGGAAAATATTTTCTTGTAATTGGCTCCTCCTTTTAATGGTTTCGGTTGTACAAATTATTTAGTGGCAGTGGGGGGAGATGGAGTTCCTGTGGCTCTGGAGTTACTAAGGGAGACTTCCAAAGGCTCAGTCCTTTCAAAGCCTCCCTTACCAGTGAACCATATAGCTGCTCTGGTGAAGTGATGTGTTCCCTAGTCTGTGCCCTCTCACATGAGGCTCTAAGGCTCTGGGGGATGGTTTGAGTCTGTGGAAAAGCCTGGCATAAAGTGATTACCCTTAGGCCCAGAGCGTAGCTCAAGTTAACTGCTAATTATTTTTTTACTCTAAAATGGGACACAAATGATGTGTGAGAGATTTGAGGGCCAATCCCATAGCACCAGTTAATGAAATCTTTGCTACTGACTTCAGTAAACACAGTATCAGGCCCACGGTTTCTAGCTCAGGAAAGTATTGGTGTCTAGTGAATCATTGTCCCATCAGTCACAATGCAAAGGAAGTGGGAGCCTAGTGAGGGCAGAATGGCTATGTCTACACTTGAAAAGTTAAGTCAACTTTATAAAGTCGACTTAATAAGGTCGACTTTAAGTCGACTTAAAGTGGACCTTATTAAATCAACTTAACAGAAGTGGACTTAACTTTTCAAGTGTAGATGTGGCCCCTTTTCGACCTTATTAAGTCGACTTAACGTTTTAAGTCGACTTAAAAAGGTCCACCTAGGCACTACTCCGCATCTCCACAGTCGACTTAAGCGCTAGTTCGAATTAAAACTAGGTGTTATTAATTTGAACTAACTTTTCCTTAATTCGAATTGAGGAGCAGCTTAAGTCGAATTAAGGAAACCCCAGTGTAGATGCAGAATAAATTAAGTCGACTTAAGCCTCCTTAAGTGGAATTAATTTGTAGGTGTAGACGCACCTGGTGTGTTTAGAAAACTTATCTTTTGAATAGATCCCACTGTTTTCAAGATGAGAAGTTCCTTTGCGACTGACTGTAATTTGGTTTACTGGCATAAGGAATGACTAATTCCTTCCTTTGGTAAATTGTTTTCTTATTATGGTAGGAAAGAAGTAAACAAACCACAAATCTCCCATAAACAATTGCTTTTGTACTGGTAAACACATTTTTCTCTTATTTTTTATATATGTTCTAGTTCCATCTCTAGCTCAGTCAAAGGCCAACTAGTTAAATTCCACTCAGCACAAAAAAGTTCAATCTAGGAGCCCAGAAAATTATTCATGACAGCTATTTATGCTATGTAACCCCTGTGCTTACCTGACAATCGCTGACTTGCTCCTCATTCCAGTTGTTTGTTCTCACTAGGCTCACTCATTGTCTTTAGACTGAACAAAAAAATTGAGGGCTTTTTTTTCCTACTCTTTCAGAATACTTTTCTTTTCACCAAGCTGCAAATCAAAAGATGTATATAAAATTGTGGATGGATGAAATTGTGGATGGATAAAATGGCTTGATTACTATAGAAACTGGCCCAAACTTTTCCTTTTTATTTACATGTAATGGCCACCATCTTGGTCAACACCACAGATTATGTTGGTACGTCCAGAGCTAAAAGCATGATCTACAGCTTGAGCTAAAGAGCCAGGCTCCCTAGCTGAGAGATGTAACAGACTCCCATCTGCTGTGGATTGGGCACAGACCAGGACTTGTAGAACATACTGACCAATAGGATACATACATGCATGCATATTAATTACTACAGATATCTACAATATCAACCACATGCAGTTGTCTCAACTACAGTTTTGTATAATTCAGAAGTTTGTTTAAAAACAATGAGGCTGCTTGTGGGGCATTTTCCGTGAAGACCCTTGACTCCACCCTTACTTTTCACCTCCACAGCCTGAATTCAGCATTATGTCCTTGCCAGGAAACTTAACTGAGGACTAGGCTCTTTATGCTGAGGTGGAATGTGACTCAAGCTCTGAAAAAGGAGTGGCGTAGAAGAGGGATTGTTACTCCCTGGTATGAGCATATAGTCCAAGTCACAATCATGCCTCAAGTGCAGGTCTCTCCAAGGACAGTTTGTAAAATGAATTCCATGTGGAAATTAAAGAACCTTTGATTCTCTTCTTTGGTGTCTGAGCTCAAAGTTCTCTCACTTGCACCCGTATTTGTTGGCTGCTGCCCCCTACCCAGAGGTTGTTGCATTTAAGTGGTTCTATATATAGATGTTTATGCAGCACGCCAGCTTTCTTTGAGATAAAAATGTACAGAAGCAGCAGCACAAGTAGAAATAATTTATGAACTTACATCACCTCAGATGTGAACCCAAAACAGAGCCATTTGAATACATCAGGTTTTACATGTCTTTAAATCAATGCTGTAACTATTTAGGACAGTGGTTTTCAAACTTTTTTCCTCGGGACCCAGTTGAAAAAAATCATTTATGCCCACGACCCAACAATGACATCTCTGAGCAATGCATTCCAGTCTTTTGGCAGTGATAGCAGGGGGTGCTGTGACCCAGTGACTGAGGGTCTGAGACCCAGTACTGGGTCCGACCCTAAATTTGAAAAACCGCTGATTTAGGACATGCTTTTTGACATTCCTTGCAGGAACTTCCCATTCCAGAAATCAACACAAGGATCACATTGTCTGATAAGTCATCTATTTTTCAATTTGAGACAGAATAATTTTACCTCTAACTTGCATTCTGTAGTACATCCCTCTTTTCCTCTTCTCACAGATGATATGGCAACATCCAAATCCTTGCTAGTAACAATGCTCAAAAGCGAGATTGATTGTTATGTTCGGATAGCAATTATAGTTAATTAAAGGTGCAGGCCCTTTCCTATGGTGAAGATGGTGCAGAACATGTTGTCTCCAACTGGAGCTCAATTCTGGGATGCAACATGCCTCACAGAGTTCACCAGCAGTCTGGGAAACATGCTGGGAACCTAATTTTTCTGTACCCCTTAAGAACATGCATTCCCAATGCAAAAATCCAGCAATCACTCCTTTCCACTCTGCCCTGTCCCTTTTGTGTAGCTCATGGCATTAGCCTTGCCCAGCCCTTGTGATTCCCTGAGCCCCAGACTGGCCCCTATCTGATGTTGAAAGGGGATAGTTTCTTCTGTCTGTCCATCTTTGCTCAAGGGCTGGACACAAACATTTCTCTCTCTCCACTCTTGCAATGGCTCAGTAATGGTCTAATTCTGCAACCCTTATTCCCATTGTAGGCAATGGAACTCCTTACATAAGAGAGTGCAACTCAACATAAGGGCTGCAGAGCTCGGCCATCAGACCGGCCCCTATGATGAATGAAGTTGATTTGGCAGGTTGCACTGCTCTTGGGGTTAAACTCTCTATTAATTATCCACCAACATTTTAAAAATATAATTCCTCAGTCTGTTGGCAATATGGTTTGAAAGGTTCGTACAAGCCACTTAAACAGGAGCCAGAACTAGATGCATTTTAACACAGTCAGATATTGATTTTGTCTTTACCCCTTTTGTTGCTGAGACTATCTTCAATAGCCTGCGTTGTGGGGAACTTGAAGTAGAAGTGAAAAGATGTTTCAAATCTCCATAGTACTGTTTTCTCATTTGATATCCTAGGGTGCATCTACACTTACAAATTAAGTCAATTTAAGCTTGCTTAACTCGACTTAATTTAATCTGCATTTACACTACATTTTCCTTAAGTCGACTTAAACTGCTGCTTAAGTTGATTTAAGGAAAATTAAGGTTGACTTTATAAAACCTACTTTAAAGTCGACTTTACTGGCTAAGTCGACTTTATTAAGTCGATTTAGCCAGTGTAGACACAGATTAGCCCTGAGTCAACTTTAAGTCAACTTAAAAGGCTCAAGGGCTCCCCCACTGCCAGGGTAGCTGGCACAGGCAGAGCCTGGCATGCCCCCCCCCCCACAGGGCAGGACAGAGCCCTGCCCACCCTGCTCCTATGCCCTGCCAGTGTCCCTGTCCTGCTCAGCCCCTATTGTACCCAGGTACAATGGTGCAAATGCTGAGCCCCCTCGCACTTGGCAAGAGGTGCCCCCCCTGCCACAGTGGACCAGTCCCAGGTCCACCAAGCCCCTAGAAGTTGACTTAGGTGTCCAGTGTGGACACTCTAAGTTGATGTGGCAGGGTCCCCTTGAAGTTGACTTAATTTTTGCGTGGGGACATGCTAAGTTGACTTATTTGGCCAAGTCTAGACATAGCCTTAGATAAGCTAAAGTCACATGTTCTTAGAATAACTAGTATTGTGTTTTGGAAGTTCAAGCAGCATAGAGATGACATACAGTGATTTGCCTTTATTTTGTTTTTGGAAACCTTGTACATTGCATGCAATTAAAGACACCTCATCAGCAAATCAACATGGAATATATCTTGCTGCACAATTTGCCTTGGCTTGGGCACAAAGGTTTAAGCAGAAATTAACATAATGGTACAAAAAGGACTGTGACTCTGTCTGGGCTGTGAAATCACATTGTTATAATGTATTAACTAACACGCTGCTAAAAACTCAGGGCCAGATTCTTCATTCATGCAGATGGCAGAGATGTCTCATTCCCTCTGTGCAAGGGGACTTACACTGTTGCAAATCTGTCAGTCACCTCTGGTGTAAAGGGAACAAAGGGGACTGGGGTTGGAGGCATTCTGTAGGTGTGCTGAGACTGACTCATCTTACAGTAAGATCCAGGGGATGGGGAGGAAACAGTAACTCACATATTCCTGGATTGTGTGTGTGTGTGTGTGTGTGTGTGTGTGTGTGTGTGTGTGTGTGAGAGAGAGAGAGAGAGAGAGAGAGAGAGAGAGAGAGAGAGAGGGCAAGCTCCACAGGATGTAATTGGGTGGGGAAGTGGAGCAGGTGGAGAAGGAAATCGGTGGAGTCTTGACTCTTTCCCCATCACTAGGCTGACCAGTACTGCTGAATTAGTGCAGGATTAAAAATCTGCACATGGTGAAGAGCTGATATGGAATACTTGCCCCTGGGACAAGTTGATGGGTGGTGGAATAAGGGAAAAATTGACTTAGCATCTCATAGTTGTTTCTCTGGATTGCCCCGGTGGCACAACCACTGGATACCCCTTGCTGAAGGAGAGGCTCAAAGTCTCAGCCTTCCTTTTACTAAGTCCTGATGAAGATATTCTAAGGTTGCTCTGTAGTATAAGAGATCAGAAGACAATAAACAGAAATTGAATCTATTCATATTCTTGCTCCCACTCTGCTATTTTCTCTCCCTTTATTTTATTTTATAAAGCTTGGGTACTTCTTTACCAAGTGTAATATTTATGGATAATCTATTCAGTGATCCAGTCTTTTGAAGCAGTGGTTTTCAGCCAGGAGTAAGCAGACATTTTCCAGAGAGTACACCAACTCATCTAGATATTTGCCTAATTTTACAACAGGCAAAATAAGAAGTACTAAAGAAGTCCATACAAACTAAAATTGCATATTGATGATGACTCGTTTATACTGCTCTATGCACTGAAATGGAAGTATAATATTTATATTCCAATTGATTTATTTTATAATAATGTGATAAAATAAGAAAGTAAGCATTTTTTCAGTAATAGTGCACTATGACACTTGTATTTTTATGTCTGATTTTCTAAGAAAGTATTTTTTTAAGTGAGGTGAAGCTTGTGGGTATGGAAGGACCTGAGAGGACTCCTGAGAGGGATACAATAGTCTGGAAAGGTTAGAGTACTAAGTATAGCAGCTGCATCATATTAGTCCATCCCAAGGTTTGGTTTTGCCTGGATAGTGTGGTTAGCTACAAACAGAGAAGCTGCATGATGTGTTTGGTGAGCTAGAAGGTTAAACCAGTGGTCTGTGGCATCTTTTTAAAAACTATACACAGCATCTGAGTGATTCATTCCAGAGGCTCCTAATCAGTTAGGATGCAACATTAGTGACAAGGATCAACAAGAACCAGAAAACAAATGAACAAAAAAGACCACAACAAAACAAACAAAAAAAGAGTATGAGCTCTTTCTAGCTGTTGAATTTTTTTAGATTGAACATTTCCTGTAGAAACAAATTTTGCCAGGCTGCAATCAGCACATGGCACTTAGTGTGCCTTGCTGTATCAACCAAGAAGAGTGGTGGCAACCATTATGGGTGTGGCATATGCCACTCTAGAAACCCTGTGGCAGCCATTTTGAGTGTGGCATATCCTCTGATCTGTGTCAGACTGACTATGTCTGTCTTAAATTAAAAACAAAAAGCCATAAAACAGTGTACATAGAACATTGCTATCCAAGGCATTGCGTTAACAAATCTATCGAGGGCCCACTTCATATCCCACAGACACACACAGTATGCTTGGCAATACTGAAGTCTTAACATTAAAAAAAAAAAGTGTTTCCAAACGTTCCTGAATTTTCTGTCCATGAATCTCATTCCACTTGGGGGCACAAATGGAGACGCTGGCTTGAAAGGTTAGAAAATCTATTTTTTGCAAAGAAGGAAAATGATTCTACCATAAACATACTATGGTCCTACATTTTGCAGAAAGCAAATGCACCATATTTTAAAATAATTGCTAATAGGGATAGCGAGACCATGAGAAAGCAAAAAAGACACACACAAGGTCCTTAAAACCTCATACCACACAGATGCAGTTCTTTCCATTTCAGAATGCTAGTGGAAGAAGAATTAACACATATGGACGCACCTGACATCAATGAAAGCCACTCAGCAGGGGTTTCCCCTATAGTGCTGGCCCACAAACCAAAGTGACCAGGAAAAATCCAAATTTGCGTGGATTTGTATTTATCCAGTTGGGCCATCCAACATAAGTAATACATCACCCTCATTGTAGATGATATTATTACAGATCTGAATGGAGTACAATTCTTCTCCAAGCTGGACCTCACAGCAGGATGACATCAACTTGAGGTCCATGCTGAGTCAAGATACACAACAATCTTCATGACACATATGAGTCTACATCACTACAAATGACTCTGTTCTGGCATTTCTTCAGAAATGTTTCAAAACGTATGTGAGGTATAAGCTGGAATCCCTAGAGTTTTTATGTGACTGATGGCATTGGTATCACCATATCTGAAGACTCAATTAGCAGCTGTTTTGGAATGACTGCAGGAGAAGAATCTCATATGAAACCCTGATAAATGTGAGTACAATAAATCCACATTAGAATTTTTTGGACACACAATCTCCAAAGATGGCATCTCAGTGGTGCCTGAGAAATTCTACAGTGTCCACAAATCTGCTAGAGCTTGCAAGTTACTGTGGTAGATTCATTCCAAGTTTAGCAACTATCATGCAGCCTTTGTGAGATCTAACCAGGAAAGATCAAATATCAGTTTGGTCAGATGAACATCAAAACACATTTGAGTAATTAAAGAAATCCCTTACCTGTGATACAGTCAATGTAGGAAAAGGTAAAAGGTTAAAATAGAAAAGAAAAACAGTCAGAAATAAGACTCAAGTCCTAGCAAAACAGACCAAAACAGTAGGCCTGAGTTGGATAGTTAGGTAAATTGACAGGAGTCAGGCTAAGGCAGTCTGGCTTCACAAAAATTTGCAAGAGGTAAGCTGTAGCTGTAGTAAGAGTGAAAAATGACCGTGAAGGCATGAGGTGTCCAGTTGGTTTAGCGCCAAGAAAATAATGTTTTGACCAAACCATGACAGCTTAATGAATAGAGATGTTCAGTGATGCATGGACCTATCAAATTAATGGGCAGCATCAAAAAAGGGCAACATGGACTAATCAAGGTAAATTTGGACACCAAAGAGGGGCTGAGCCAACAGATCTAAGCAGGGTATAAAAGTAGGAGCATGAAAGCCCAGATTTCATGCAGCTAAGGGGGGTGGAAAGTCCTGCTGTCAGTTAAATTGTTCTGTTGCATTGAGAGCATGAATGCTGCCAATGAAGCTGTTGACACAGCTCGCTTGCCATTGTGCTACATTGCAATAAAGCCTAACCTGACACCTTTGTTTCTAGAAAGATCTGTGCTTGTGTTGGTTTCTTCAATTGTGAGTGTTACCTCAGTTTACCTCTTGCACATAGGGTATGCCTAGGCTCCAAATCACTGAGCTAACTAAATTCTAGCTAGAAATGTAAGCCGAAGTTAACCCAAAGTGTTAACCAAAGGAACACATCGGCTTAGGACCACCAGGCTAACTCAGTCCCTGCTTAAGGTTCAACCCAGGCTCCAGATCACTGGGCTAACAAAGTACCCACTTAAAGATCTGAGCCAGGAGTAATCCTGAGGAAACATGCATACAGAGACACACACATGCAGCCAAACAGACATCCATGTCGGATGCAGAACAACATAGAGATAAGACACCTCTTGCCCAACACACCACAGTCATATTGTATTTTGATTTCCGTGCGAGAACTCAGGTTTTAGTAGATGCCAGTCCTGTTGGATTAGGAGCAGTCCTACACAGGTTGACCAATGTCACGTGGTCAAATTTACACCCTTGCTTATGCCAGCAAAGCTCTTTCAATCAGTGAACAACAATATTCTCAACAGAGGCTGTCTACACTTGTAAAGTTAAGTCGACTCTGTTAAGCCAATTTAACAGGGTCGAATTTAAATCGACTTAAAGTCGACCTTGTTAAATCTACCTAACAGAGTGGCTACACTTTAAGTCAACTTAAGTTGACCTTGTTAAGTCAACTTAACCGTAGACCTAGCCATCCACACAGGCTTTAAGTCGACTTAAGAAGTCGACTTAAGGCTTAAGTCAACCTTTAGAGGTGGTGTTATTAAGTCGATTAAGCTGTTATTAAGTCAATTTAAGGAAGCACTTAAGTTGACTTAATAAAAGCCCAGTGTGGACACAGCTTTGTGTAGGTTGACTTAAGTGTCCTTAAGTCGACCTACTTTGCCAGTATAGACGCAGCCAGAAAGACAAGCTCTTGGTGTAGAATGGGGATGTTCCCATTTTCCTTTATACACTTGCAGATGTCATTTCATTAGTCTGACAGATCTCAAACCCTGTAAACCTATGTCCAACAATCCCTCTTTTTGCCCTTCAGCTTGCATTGAGAAATGGATGCTCGAACTTCAAGGTTATGACTACAGAGTGACCTATTAGCTTGGAAAGAATAACCCAGCTGACTATGTCTGCAGAAACTCTAGTCCCCAAACAGGTAAAATCACACCACTACAGAGAAAGCAAAAGCATATGTAAGCTTCTTGCCTTCACATACCATTCCTAAAATCTCTCCCTTTACAACAAATAAAACCAGTCAATGACCCCATACTCCAAGATATTAGATGTTATTCTGCCTTTGTTGCGGGATCACACAATTGTTTTGGCTCAGAAAGGTCACCAGGGACTGGTTAAAAACAAAATCCCTGCTCTGGTAAAAAATCTGGTCCCCTGGGACTAAGGGTTTCACTGAAATTCACATTAAGTCCTGCAAAATATAGTAAGCAGCAGTTCCTAGAGATTTACACTTCTCCACTACGTGTTTGTTCTCTGTCCATGTCTCCATGGACAGAAGTTAGCATGGGTTGTTGTGATCTCTCTAATAGAAAACATTTACTGATTGCCTTAGTCAACTATTCTCATTAACCAGAAATGGAAATGGTCAGCGCTGCTTCTACTTATGTCAATCTACCCAAACTACACAAGATTTTGTCAGCCTATGGCTTACCAGCTATTATTAAAATTGACAATGGTCCTTTTCTAAAGGCTCACAGTTCACTTAGTTTGCAGAGTATCTTGGTACAACACATCCTAAACATACGCGACACTGGCCCCAAGCCAACAGAGAAGTTGAGAGCCTTATGTGATCACTCAGCAGAATACCATGGATTGCTGCATCTGATGGAACATGAAACAGGAGTTATATTGTTTCCTTTATAATCATTGACCCAGCCCCCACTGTTCAACTGGTATTCAGCTGTATGGCAGACAGCTATTGACAAAATTGCCACAAGTTGAGATGAGAGCAGATGATGAACCTCAACATGACATCATTAAAAAAAAATGTTGATAGCGCAGATACGCCAAGCCCACATCTTTCAATGTGGAAGACGTAGTTCTTGTCAAAAACTTCCAGCCTCACAACAAACTCTTTATGCCCTATGATCCTGTGCTGAGTTTGCAGTGATCATAGGTATGGATGGTTGCTACTCAGAGAGGATCCCATAAAGTCACTCACTTAAAAATGCATCACACATCAAGCCACTTGACGGCACTCACCTTCCTACTTTGCAAGAGAATGATGACCACCTTGCAGAGACTGAACCCCTATACTCTCTCCAAGGAAAGTGAACCCATTCTGTCCAGAAGCAAAAAATCATTACTCAAAAAGAAGTAGCTGTCAGCCTGCAATGCATTTGAGGGACAACATAGCATAAGTGACTCTTTTCTGTGGACAAGTTGACCATCATCAGACTTTTGATATTGCTTCATTAATCCTATCCTATCATTTATCCTGTTGTGTTTTATGTATAAGATGGCAGCATTTCAAAGCCATGAGCGTAATGATTATTGTTAATTTAAACTTTTTGGAAATAAGGAGGAAATAGTGTTTGTGGAGAACTCATTTTGTGATCCAAACTGGTCTTTTAGAATACTGAGTATAGCATCTATGACACGAGTCTATCCCATGTTTTGGTTTTGACTGGGATGTGCAATTAATACAAAGAAAGAAACTGCATGCTGTGTTCAGTGAACTACAGGATTAAACTAGAGACTGTGACTCTTACTTTAAAACAATACACAGCATTGCTGTGATTCATCCCAGAAGCTCCAAATCAGTTATGACACAACACCAATCTTTCTAGGTCTTATTGAGTTCATAGCCAACCCTTGAAGAAGGTAACACCAAAACAGAAAAGCTATTTGTTATTATTAATATTCCAATGCAGTTGCTTGGAAAATTTGGCAGAAGTTGCTTTATGTTTTGATTTGAACTGAACTCGTCTTTTTTCATGATAAAAGAGACCAACTCAGCCTTGTTTTGTTAATAGATAGACTGAAGTTGGGGACTCATGAATAAGAGACTTTATTTACATTTCTAGCTGAACAACATATTTTAGATACATTTAATGGGAAGAATTGATTTTTTACTCTACAAAAGGGATTTAATCAATTTTGTTCTGGAAATATTTTATTCACCAATAGCTGAGTTTCCTTGTGTACAAATCCATCAAAGCAGAGACTTCTTACAGCAGAGAAACTATGTGCCGATGTTAAAATACAGGTTTTATTATTGGAATGGAAGCCAACTCTTTTTATTTTTGAAACATTAAAAGAGTTAATCATAAAAAGGAAAAAAAAAATTACCACAAGGTTATTACAAGCTATAGGCAGACATGGTATGGGCTGATTTTGCTAGAAAGTGTTTGCTGTTGGACATGTTCTAAACTGAAGACTTTCTTTAATAAAAATTGCAGATAGGTATAATTCTTCTTGAACTCAGGTATTTTGAGGGCATCTTCTGATACCCCTTTTCATAGCCCCCTGGAGTAGTACTCCGGAGGCTGGACTCTATGTCTGGCTCAGTCACGGGACTGCTGGTAAAAATGGGCAAATCACTTCACCTTTCTGTATCTCAGATTCCCCATCTGCATAATAGAACTAAAGATTCTTGCTTCTTTTGTAAAGCATTTTGGCTATGTCTACACTGGCAAGTTAGTTCGAATTAAGGAGGCTTAATTCAAACTTACTAAAGCCATGGCTACACTAGGCTTTAGTTAGTTCGAATTAAGGGCTTTCTTAATTCGAACTAATAAGTTTGAATAGGGTATTTGAACTAAAGGGTTAATTCAAACTAACTAGTTCGAATTAGCCAAAGTGGCCATGTTAATTCGAACTAATTTCTTAGTTCGAACTAACCGGCCATTGAAATGAATGGGGATCGCTAATTCGAACTAAGCAAGTGCCATTCATGGCACTTGCTTAGTTCGAACTAACTTTTTCTAGTTCGAATTAAGCTAATTCAAACTAACTAAAATTAGTTTGAATTAGTTAATTGAAACTAATTCAAACTAATTTTAGCAAGTGTAGACATAGCCACAGAGTAAAGTACTACTCATTGTAAGGGTGACAGAAACTGGCCCACAGACTTCAAAAAATACTTTGGGTCAGACTGCAATTCCTTTACTTGGTTTGGGGAGCAGTTTTTCAAAGGTGTAGTCCAGCTGATTTCAATGGAATTGCTCAGAATACTTATACTGAGTAGCATCTTTAAAGGTGGAAGATTTTTACAGACGTGAGCAACCACAGCAGACCCCCTGTATTAAAATTTTAATTGTATATTTCTAATATATGCAGAGAAAAAAATCTAATAAAATGTGCATTATTTGACTGCGCTCAGAAAAATGTTTATATGTTTGTAAAAAAGTATATATATATATTAATCAGAGTCTTTTCAAAGAAGCGATTTCTGTCTTGTCTCTTTTTTATTAAAAGGATGCAAATTAATAACATCCAGTGTTTCAGACAGCAATAAGAGATGGCTTACGTCACTGCAGTCTGCAGTGTTTCCGACCTTGGAGCACTTACGCTCAGGAAATAAAGAGTACCATTTAATAGCATACATTATGGGAAGTCCTTCAAATGTAAAAAGATCAGAGGTAGATGAGCAGCCCTTTAAAAGCAGTAGCAGTGAACTTAATATTTGTTTTTTGCTAAAAAGCTTTCTAGGTTTTAAGCTGCTGGATTGTCATATCTATAAATACTCCAACTTCTTTAACTCTTAATTTCCACAGAATGTATAAAGTGGGCAAAATGTACCTCTACATTAGGGATCAGTTTTACAATGTCTATTGCAGTAGTGCCCAGGAACCCCAATCCAGGATCAGGGTCCCATCATATTAGAGCTAGTTATGAGCTAGGTGGAACCTTGTTATGAGTTGAGGTTGATAGGTGTGAATTCAGCCTTCACCTAGTGTTAAACCCCAACCTAAGACAAAAGGCACATGTGAATGCACCCCAGAACGTTTGCTGAGTATTGTTTTTGGGTAGATAGAAAGGGGGTGGGGAGACAGAACAGAAAAAAATCTGGGAGCGTGACAGCCAGAAGGAGCAGCTGGAAAAAACTGGGGAAAGGTTTTTGGGTTAAGGATGCAGGCTGATAGGAGTGTTTCTGGTGCTGTGAGGAAAAGAAGAAGTTTCCCACTATTTGATTCCTTCTGAATTCAGAGAAACAGGATTTTGTACATTCTTGTAAGTAAACAAAACTACATCAGAGATGTACCTATCACCAATTCTACTCCCACCTGGAAACAGCCCCAAGGCCCAAACTTTGACTAACCATATAAGTAAAAAAAAAAATAAAAAAAAAAAAAATGGGGCAACAGTATAAACAAATGACAAAGAAGACTGTCCCTGATCCAATTTCAATCTAAATCTAGAAATGACATTCCTATTTGGTTTTTGGTACAGTAAAAGGTGCAGGATAGGGCCCTATATCCATGCCTGGGCAAGCCATATAAATTATTAAAAGCAATGTTGCAAGGCATGACCCATGTCAGTGTGCTTCTGTTTGTTAGCAGGGGCATGGCTTGATTGTCAGTGGATTCTCTGTACCTTAAAGTCTTTAAACCATGAGTTGAGGACTTTAGTAACTCAGTCATAGGTTAGAGGTTTATTGCAGGAGTGGGTGGGTGAGGTTCTGTGGCCTGCTTTGTGCAGGAGATCAGACTAGATGATCATATTGGTCCTTCTGACCTTAAAGTCTATAAGGTTACTCTTGCTTCCAGCGAAATCAATGACATAACTTTCACTGACTTGAGTAGTGCAGGATCATGCCTCAAATAGAGGTGTGAAGGAAAAATGTTACTGAAAATAATCCTTTTAAACAGATGTGTTGTTTGGTAGCATTGCGAAAGATCAGCACTACTAAATGCAGTTTCAGCAAAGGGAAGAAACAGAAGCAATGACAAAAGATTGTTACAATTTTTTTTTTTTATTTTCCACCTGTACAGAACACGACTACTGTTATAATAAGGCATTGGATACACTATCGAAAAGCTCACAACAACTGTAACATTTTGTCTTTAGCAGTTCAAAATGCAGATTTACAAAATTTAATCAGTTATTTTCCTGTTTAGTAAACACCAGTTATTATAGAATGTTTAAAAGGATTATCAAGATTAAAAACTGTAAACATTAAAAACAGCAACAACCCAACAGAGCTTTCTAGAAGAGATTTTCAAATTCATTCTTCTGGCTGTAGAGGATGGCAGTGAGACAGTAAAGCTGGCTGTGCCTGGAAAAACAGGAGGATTACCAAAATATATAATGGAACTAATAATTGTTTTGTGTTATTCCTTTCTTTGGTTATAGTCTACAGGGGGTTTCATTTAGTTTCCAAATGTTTAGTATTAGTTATAAATCCCAACAGAACAGGAGGAGGGTGAGGGGAGGGGAAGCTGCAAGAGACCCTTTTAATGACAATACTGAGTTCAGTGTGAATCACCTTTTAGACTTTCAGGGTTAGCTTGTGGTCCACATCACACACCCATGCCAGACACTAAGGGAGAGTAAGAATTCCTTAATGCCTTAAAACAAGCTACTTGGATCTGGGCACGGGGGACTAAGCAGTTAGAGTAACAGGGGTAAGGCAGAATTTTGGATCCTGTCCCCAACTGGCCAGCACAGACAGGTCATGAGGTGGGGAGTAGAGGGTATAATTCCCGCTGAAATAGGCCAGGAGTAAATGATTCTCTTCTTAGGGCACGTCCACATTGCAGTGAGGGTGTGTAATCACGGCACGTGCTGCACAAACCCAGCCATCATCCTATCTATTCAGGCGGCTGGCCCACAAGGAAGTCCGTGTTGCCATGACTTCACAGCTATTGGTACCAAAACTAGCTAAATTAAAGCTAGCTCAAATATGTCTGCATGTGCTGCAAACACACCTTTGACTGCGATGTAGACATTCCCTGAGAACGAGGAGGATGCAGAGAGGTACTGTCTGAGTCACAGTCTCTCCCAAATCTGCCAATATCCTTTGCTCAGGCCTGCACCTAAGATCCTGCCCTCAACAATTTGGTCCACATGAAAAGCACCAGATTTACATCTCTGAAGAATGAGGTCTTCTATCAATCCAAACATTAAATACAGCATGGGCAACGAGAGAGCAAACTTCCCCCACTATGCTTTGTCAATGTGCTTCACATCAGACCAGGAGAAATCACCTGTGTCTGACAGGGGATGGCAAGTCATTCTCCTTGCCCAGCCAATCCTTGGACGCTCTGCAGGTAAGGGAGCCAATTGTGGTGGTCATTTTTGTAACGTGAACTGGATTGACATCACCAAATCGTTCTCCACAACCCTCCATCAGCCAGTGACAGTATGGCCATTATCATACAGTATTGTATTAAAACCAGAGATCTAGAAGGGACAGGTTTCATTTATCTCATCACCAACTCTTTCCAGTCTATTTACTCCCAGAGTTTATAAGAAGTATCTTAATTTGGGGTCATGGGAAAGTTCAGACAATTTTATTTCATCCCCCCCTTCAGTCTCTTCTCTGAAAGCCTTGACTCCCCTTTATACAGTAAAACCAAAGCAAATAAACCACAGAAGATGTATTATTTAAATGTCCAGATTTCCCTGAGTTGTGTGGTGCATGAGAAGACCATTTTGTTGGCTTCACTTTCCCTAAAGTGTTCAGGGAATACCTCCGGGTGCATTTTCAAATAATTCACTCATGATCTATGAAATGCTTCTGCAAAGTGTCAAAACTTCTCACTTAATAATACACTGACAATAAGGGGAGCATTTTCTTTTCTAGTGCTAAAAATCTGCAATAAAGCATGTCAGGGTTCTTACAAAAGGGTGTGATCTTACAGCCTCAGAAATAAATGATCTTTTCAGATCCTCCCGCAATTATAATATATACTCCAGTTTGACACACATGTATAGTTAAAAATAATTAAAAAAAAAAAAACTAATGAAACTCAAAATTGATACCTGTTTTAGACGTAACCATATGACTGAAAAGTGAGAGGGCAATGCTTCCAGTTGGAATCCTCTCCACACAAAGGGTTCACATCACACTCAGTGTGGTGCACCACATTGGTTAACATCTGTGGGCAGAACAGGTTTTGTCACCCTATCAACATATATGGCCAAATAACAAATCTAGTAGAAGAAATCTGTTTTGATTCCACCTGCTCAGGGTTTTCAGTAAGGACCACATCATGTCCTCTAAAGCTTAGTTACTCCGCAGAATAAGGAGGAGCAGTAACACTCCACCCATCATACCTGTGAGGTTTCACCAGCCCTCAGCTCCGGACACATAGGGAAAATGTGCCCTGTGGGCTCACACTACTCCAACAACTATCCGTAAGCAGCAGGGATGGGGCATTCATTACAATTGCGTTACATCTGCTCCCATAATTGCTAAGCAATGAACTAGGGTATGTCTAAACTGAACACTAAGTCCAGGTTTGTAGGACCTCTGCTTGTTGACTCAGTATTTCCAAGTCCATATTTGAGCATCCATGGTGCATTGCAAATCAGGTTTTATGGTTGTTGGATTGGGTCTCTCAAACATGCTAATGAATCTAGACTGCAGTACGCAGATTTTCTGAGTTGAGTCTGTGGCTTGACATATGTCCATACTACACAATGAAAAAGGTTGGACCCAAGTCCCAGTGTGACTAAGGCTCTGACCCACCCACCTAGTCGGGTCTTAGGGCTGGGTCCTGAGTATGTATTGATGCAAGTCAGACCGATTTGTGTGTGAATGGATTTGGGCTCAAACCTGAGTCAGAAACTGACCTTAGTGTGCACTTTAGGAGGGCAGTTTGCATGCCTTGAGACATGAAGTACAACCTCTCTGCGAGGCCAGCATTAAAGCACTGGTACACCATGAAATTACTTATAAATACCAAATAAGCAAACAGTGGAAGACAGGAATGAGTTCAGATCCTTCTGGCTGTCTATAAGATGGGTGCTATATTGGGGGGGAAGAGGGGGACACTGTTGAAATTCATATAGATTCCTTAGGCTATTCAAATCTCCTAACTAGGTAAATGTTATACCATAGGGACCATCTCTGAGGGGAATCCCAGAGCAAGCACAGAGGACTAACTGAACCACAAAGGAGTAAACGCCAAACACAATTCCTGTATGTGGCTCATAATGTGAGCAGCCAGAGGGAAGGGCATAATGGGCCGGCTGACAATAGGTTATTCAGTGTTTTTCCACATCATGCCCTCCTGATCTCCACCAAAATAGAAGAGGTGAAAGGGAAGGATTTGCATACCTTTCATATTGACTGCAAAACTCTTCCCAATCAGATGGGTCACCATTAAAAGAAAGACTATAAAAGACTAGCTCATCCCAGATATATTTAATCACAGCCTGGGAAGGCCCATTAGCAGAGCAAGTGTATTTTACCCCTTTCCTGCTATGAGTCACAAGCTGCTGTGAGTCTGCTTCTAAGAGGACCACACTGTGTTTCAAAGCAGATATTTATGCTGAGCACGCCCTGCAAAAACAATGCCACTCCCACTGTGGGCTACCCTCCATTTGAGAGAAAGGGTGGCATTCATGATTTTCACTAGTCACACAGGACTATTGACAGACAGTTGGCCGGACTGTGAGGTAAAAATGTAAAAAAGTAAAAAACAGACAAACAAAAAAACCCTTAGAGTCCTGAGACAGATGAGGAGGAGCTGACCCTCTGTTACCCAGAACCCGTAGAGAGCAGGCTGAGTGCCATAGTGCTAGAGCGGGATACAGGAGATGAGCGTTCAGTTCCAACTCTGCCCTGGTTTTCTGGGTGACCTTGGGCAAGTCACTTCAATGTCCATGTCTCAGTTTATCCACCTGTAAAATGGGGATATTCATCTGCTTTTTAAAACACCCTAAGATCAAGGAAGGAAAAGATCTATAAGCGTTATATGTTATTACTATATCAGTCATTTACACCAGGGCAAAATCAGAACGGCACATTTTAAAAACACTGTACACTACTGAAAATGACTACACAAAGTGCCAGGCATTGGAGAATGAGGCCCAAGGACTATGTCAGTGTTGCCAACTCTCTTATTATTTTGGCAGAAGTCTCACGCTATTTGGTGCTTTTCTGCTAGCGCTAGCTTCTGAAGTCTAAAGTTTTCATGAGAATCTCAGCTTTCACTCAAGAAAGAAAATTTCTACCCTTCGTGACTGCAGAGAGAAATTTGAAAACATGACTTGAAGGCACCATAAGGGCTCAGATCCCAGAAGGCAAATAAAATTTCAATTTAAAAAATAAAATCCTCAATTTTTAAACAAAATGTCATGATTATGGGGGTGCAGGATTCATGGGTTGTTAATTCTTGGGATTGGTGTGGCAGTTAAGCCATGAATGTCTATGTAAGTTCCCTAGCCAAAATGTCAGGGATAGCATGATTTAGTTGCTATTTGTTCTTGCCAGTGGATTAGCTCATACGTAACCACTATATATTAGACATTATACTATCTGCCCAACAACATTTTCCATTTTTCACCCCAAAACCAAAGTTACAAAATACATTTACTTCAGCACTCCATTGAAGATGTCTGACATTCCTTCAGGAAGTAAATTCCTTCAGAATGTAATTGTTGGCTACTGTACCACATTGACTTCACTGATAACATATCCTTTCTTTGATCATCTACTACTGTATGAACTTAGTGTCAGGCTGTCTGGTTGATATATATCTCATTTTTATTTTCTGACAATTGTTTAAAGAAATACATATTTCAAAAATTCCTATTGGTTGCTGATTGGAGGATTTGACCCCTATAGAATACAACCCCTAATTGTGAAAGGTGCAGAACGGGCAGCTTTAGTGAATTAAAATGTATTTTTCAGGAGAACAGGTCTGACACAGGCAGATCTCAACAAAAAGGTTAATTAGTGTCAATTTATGGCAGTTTTTCTATGACCTCTTGAAATAGACTTGTTTCACATAGCCTCCAAAATGCCACTAGAAGTTAACTATTTTCAGTCACTGGAATGAAACAAAACTAGTGTTGTAGAAATGAAAGGTCCTTCCTGTCCTATCACCGATGCCCTAAGATATTCAGTCCCATTCCTCTCCAAGACTTCATATTTTTAATAACCATTGCTGATTATGCAATTACTTGGCGATAACAGAATGTTTGTGAATTGAAAGGTGATGAATTTTAAATTAGATATCTGTGTTTTTAATGAATACAGGATGAACTATAGGTACTTTCTTGGCTTTTATGTCAGGAGAAAGGGTTCAGTTTAAGAAAGAAAGAATGAGGCTGTCATCCTTAATTGCTGGGATTAAATGCCAGACTTGCTACTTGATTATTGGTGGTCCCTTCGCATGTTACTAAGCAGAGTGTTAATATTCCTCATGTAGCCTGTAATAATTAGCAGCTTTCAAAAGTGGCAGGATATTAATATTCTGTATTGGGGTACTAAGAAATTAACAGGGATGAGGGCAGAGGGGAGGGAATATTTTAACACATGATCAAAGAGCATTTGGGGAACCTGGTTATCACAAATTTATTTTTATTCAGTGGTTTAAATGAGAAAGTGTCATTGATATTGCTTACAATATCTCTAACATGTTTCCCTAAAAAACCAATGTCCATTCAGTTATAGAGTTTAAATATAGACTTTATTGCCAGGCAATTAAAAACTGCATTACTACCTATCTTTAGCTCTATTTGTTCTGTTTAATGGAATTCACTTTCTTGTAGAAATTTTACTTAAAAATCATGACCATGCTAATTATCTATGGCAAATGCATCTTCTTCTACCAATGATAATTCTAGTGTATTATCATTTGTGTTGGATTTCATTCTAAAATTGAAAGAACCATACAGCTTTGCAGATTCCTTGGAGGATGCAAATCTATTCCTCCTGTACAACTCCCCTTTCCACATGGACATCATTAATAAGCTGGACAGCACCACACCCCCCAGAGTTAAGAGACAAAGCCCAGCGATCACACATCTATCCAAGTGAGCCCCTATTCTAGCGCTCTCATTCTCCAGTCGCTCCATCTCCCTGGCTGCTACAGTGTTAGGATCCACAGTCACATCTCTGGGAACCACATAGGAAATAATAACCAGCAAAATCCCGCTAACCAGGAACAGGATGGCACTAATGAACCCATAGTCTACAGATTTCCCGGAAGAAGTTTCTGAGCCAGTATCATCTTCTTCCTCAGAGATCAGAGAGGCAGGATCCTGAGCCCATCCAGGCGGGATCTCTCTACAGGAACTATGCTGGGGAGGTAGATCCTGAGAGCAATTCTTCACCGGAGAAGGGGGGTTTCTCATATGTTCTAGATTGACATTTTCATCCATATAAGTAAATGCTACCTCCAGTTCCTGGTCACAGCAGCATCCTGTCTTTTCTGTTTCCTCTTCTCCATCCAAGTGAGCTGGCTGGCAGGGTTGGATGTTGCTGGATGCTGCTGCTTGCTGCTGGGAGAAGGAGGGGGTTGGAGTGGAGGAAAGGGGTGCCGGGTTGAGACTTGCTACGGCTGCCCTTTGTGGGGGCTTGCAGTGCCTATCGCAGCACAGAGCTGCCACCACAGCTGCAGTTCTAGCCCCCATATCATCTCCGTCATGCTGCTGCTGTTCATCGGGAGGGGTACGCAAACTCCAGTCCACATTGTTGCACGGATCGGATCGCCTGCCCTTCTTGGTGAGGTAGAGAAGCTCCATACAAGCCATCAGAACTCTTCTCAAACAAGCCACAACTTCTAATCTAAGCCATGCTTCAGGAAACTCTGTCAATAACACGATCAAGCAATATCATGGTAGACAAGCTGTTGCATCAGAGAAATCTTCTATTCTCTAACCAATACTTTGCTAGGAATACGGCTTGTTTCAGCCGCTAAATGATTAAAAATTTCCTCTGGCATGTATTTCTTTTCAGCCTGCAAATGAAACAGCAAGGGGAAAAAACACTTCATGATGCATTAATAAGCCAATAGAAAAATAATACAAACATCTTACATGATTCTGCCGCTCGAGTGTTCAAGGATAAAATAGCAAACGCGATTGTTTTAATCGAGCATTTAAAACTGCAATCCTCTTGCAGATCCAAAATCTATTAGAGACTCTAATCAACCTTTGACACCATTATCCAATTAAGGCAATAAGCCATCTAAAATAAAATGGATAATCATAGTTACCGCCTATAAAATGTCAAGAGCGCAGAGTTAACCTTTTACTTACAAGAAGCAAACAACTTTTTTCTTTCTATTTTAAATTTGAAACAAAGGAAGCCTAAATTCAGATTCACAGAGTAATTAGAAAGATACAGGCAAATCCTGTGTAGCTCAATAATCCACAATCTATATTCTCTGGTGGAAATCTGATAATCCCAGGGGGAAAAGCAGTGCTTTCCTAGAGCAGATCTTCAGTATGATTAAGAGCATTTGGAATGAAATTATGCCTCAAAGATTGATGATTCAAAGAAGGATGTTACTTCTCCATCAACAATTAATTAATTATAAAAAGAAAAAAAATTGAAGCCAAATGTCATGATTTTTATAAGAAATTTCTGCTAGACTAAATATACACAGTTTAAAAAAAAAAAAAAAAAAAAAAAACAGACAGTGCTCAATCATGGGGCTTTTCTGTATCCAAGTGGCTATCTGCTGAGTTAACGCAAGCTACATAATCGCAGAGTATCTGGATTCAAGTATATTTTGGTAACAACAGAGAAAGGGCTAAAAAGCATCTTTTTAGATGCACCGTCCCTTCGGGTTTTAAACTGCCAAGTGCAGACATGATAACCCAGCCCTATTCACAGGCAGCAGCTCATCTACCCTGCAGAATGCCCATGTTCCCTGCGCACATACCTTTCTCTTATTTTTGCATCCAGTCGGTAGGTGATTGTTGCATTTCCTAGACTGCTCTAGGAAAGTCGTATAGACAGGCACTTGTAACCCCCTCCAACGCTCCGCCGTCCTGCTGTCTCTGCCGGAGGGTGGGGGGAGGGAGAAGAGGCTGGCTGGGAGGGGCACCCAGGCTGCCTTCTGGGAGATGTAGTCTTTAGACAAAGGACTTATTCTGTCTCTGCCTGCAGAGAGGCAAGAGAGGGTGAGGGAATGGGTTTGCACTAGCCATTTGCTCAGTCTTCCTGTTTAAGTAACAACAAACAATGACTTCCATGTAGTCAAATTCCAAAGGGGTAGCTGTGTTAGTCTATTGTAGAAAAACAATAGAGTCCTGTGGCACTTTTAAAGACTAACAGATTTATTTATTGCATGAGCTTTCGTGGGAGAAAATCCCACGACGAAAGCTCATGTGATAAATAAATCTGTTAGTCTTTAAAAGTGCCACAGGTCTATGTTGTTTTTTTAACAAACAATGAAGCACTTTTCCCACCTTTCCTCTCCAAAATGTTTGTCTAGGCTTGGGGCTGGCCCATTCTCCTGGTAATATACCTATGAGTAACATTATTATCAAAGAACCCAAGCATCCACTCATGAGTCAAGGCCTCAATACCCATGAGATTGATTTAAAAACAAAACAAAACATGAGATTTAAAATAATAAAGTAAATGTTGGTTCCTTTTGTTGACCTGGTTTTTGAACCCTTGGGTTTTACATTTCAAGCTTTTCTCCACAACCAAGAGGGCTAGAAAGGACGCTTTCCAGAAACTGAGAGTTAAGAAAAACAGCAAATATCACAAGACTCACGATAATTCATGACTCATGATAAAATTGCAAGAGTTGGTGACATGTTGACAAACTCTTATCACCTCTTACTTGGTTGCACACTTCCTGAATCAGGCTAAAGGACAAACTCACCCATCATGACTGCCCCATCATGTTGGGCCAGTCTGTGTGCTGGTATGAACAACTAATATGTTATTATTCCCTAGAACAAGGGGAGAAACAGAGGGAATGATGACTTTCTGAGGTACAATGCCTTCCTTGTGTTACTTCTGAAACAGTGCATCTTTGCCACCCTATGCATAGCATAGATGGCAAAGCTGCTGCCCAGCCCTTGATATAGTTTTCTGTTCCCACTTTGGTACTGTGACTAGTAAAAGGTTAACAGCATGTTTATTTTTTTTAAAGAATATAAATTATTGTTGCAAAAGACCTGAGATGTAGAATTAGAAAGCTGAAAACATAGCAAAAAGTATTCTACAAACAAATTCAGCTGGTTAAAAGAATAATCAACAAGAGAAATAAGCAACATTTGTCACACAGAAAGGACAACACAGAGTAGGACATAGAGGGTGCATCTACACTTGTAAATTAAGTCGACTTAAACTTGCTTAAGTCGACTTAATTTACTCTGCGTCTACACTACACTTTCCTTAAGTCTACTTAAGCAGCTGCTTAAGTCGTCTTAAGGAAATATTAAGTAGACTTTGTTAAACCTACTTTTAAGTTGACTTTCTAAAGTTGACTTAAGCCAGTGTAGACACGGTGTAGCCCTAAGTTGATTCTAAGTCGACTTAGAGCTCTCCAGGACTTCCCCATTTCTCTCCCTGCCAGGGTGGCTGGCACAGGGAGAGCCTGGCATGCCCCTCCACAGGGCAGGGCAGAGCCCTGCCCACCCTGCCCCTATGCCCTGCCAGGGTCCCTGTCCCCTTTGCCCCACTGTACCCAGGTACAATGAGGTAAAGGCTGAGCCCCCTGGCACTTGGCAACAGGTGCCTCCCCTCCCACCGTGGACCAGTCCCAGGTCCACTTCGCCCCTACAAGTCGACCTAGGTGTCCAATGTGGATGCTCTAGGTCGACTTTGTAGGGTCCCCTGAAAGTCGACTTAAAATTTAAGTGTGGTCATGCGAAGTCGACTTAAATTAACAAGTGTAGACATAGCCAATGACACTTATGATTGGAAAACTATAATAGCAGGATAAAAGACAAGAAAAATCTACCTTAAAGCAATTACTAGGCCTGACTTTAGGAGTCTAATACTGCATCCAAATAATAGATTGACAACATTTAGAGGGCTGGATTCTCCATTCTGGCCAATCAGTGCATAGTACATGAATGGAGTGATGGAACGTATAGGCTCTCATAGTCTCAGCATTGGTCAGTGCCTGACCATCCGTGTTGTAAATGAGAGCAACCTATTCTCTATTGTGTAGTGTATTGAAAATTGTATTAAAATGAGAAACTATGATTTTAATTTATAAGGAGGGCAGGAACCTCTTCTGAGAAACAAGTGATCTGACTCTTTCAATAGTCAGGTTGCAGGGAAACAGCCTAGAATACAGTGGGGAAATTGTGCCTACTTTGTCTTTGTCTTTTTAGGGGCCTTTGTGGGTTATCATTTTGAATTATAACAATTGAAGTAGTGTTACCGTTGTATTTGTGTGCTGAGGAACATGTCATCACTCAGTCTGTGGCAATGACAAACTCTTATTTTGTTTTTGTCAGGAACAGGAAAACTACAGATGACCAATTCACCAGCCAGCAGGAAGCTAAATTGAACCCTGAGCAAATCCCTTCCTCTTTAGATGACAACTCAAGGTCCTGACAGCAGTGCCCATGGTAAGTGCATTCTCCTACACAAAACTACAACACTCTCTGTGCATATGTAATTCCTCTCTTAGGCAATATAACTGTCCAATCATTATGTGTGCTCTCAGCTGAGCTGCAGTCTGCCTATGGCACTTAGCTGGGCAAGTGTCTTTGGTGATTCAGTATGAATCCCTGGCAAGAAAGGAGCATTGTCCCCTTTGAGTAGAGGCTTCAACAAGCTTGTAGCATCAAGGATTGGAGGCAGTATTGGTAATGAAAAATTGATGGTTAGCTCTAGAAGAAGCATATCTGAAGGCTCCTCTGGAGTAACACTGCTCAGAGATGTGCATCTTTTCAGCTGGTTGATATGGTGATGCCAAACTTGTCCATTGGCAGTCTGGACCTTATATGAGATGAGACCTCATGTGAGATGATACTGGTGACCTCAATGATTGTTGAAGGATCCCACCTTGGTCCAAGTCTGTAATTTCAGTAACTTTTTGATGTTTTTGAAGGCTTCTGCATGCTGATAAGTCTATTTCCATGGAGCTCTCTTGCCAAGAAGGTGATGAAGACATACATGATATTACCTCACCTACAATGTCTCTTTCCTATCTTGGGACTACCACAGCTACAACTCTGCAAACATGTATTACTGAAATGTCACTTTAAAAATGCCTTACACTTTTTTCAATTCAATATTTGTGACCTCTTGTGTTTGTTCCATAAGATAATTCCTGGGAGAATTTAACAAGATAAGCATAGCTTAGATCTACAAAATGGGCACATTTAGAGTTTGCGTTTTGCTTTGTGCCCCCTTCATTCCTGGTTAATGAGTTAAACCCATGTCACTGCTCTTCAGGAACTGCTGCAGCCCTGGTTGTGAAGTCAGAGATATGGGGACCAATGTTGCTTGTTGAACTTCTCCCCGGCCACCCCCCACCCCCCACCCCCCAAGAACAAAGCTTGCAAAGGACAAAAATGTAAAGCTCAGCAGTATTAATAACCCACTCAGGTCAAAGGAAGTTCCTGCTTTGAGCAGGTGGTTGGATGAGACATCCTGAGGTCCCTTTCAACTCTAATCTTCTATCATTCTATGAATTGTAGAGGGGACTTGGAATGTCAGCAGATCCTGAGGAGCCAGTCCTCAGACATGAATAGCCAGAGTGAAGTGCACTCTGGTCACACACTTACCCTGCCCCAAAAAACTGCTCACCTGCTCACATCACCAGGAAACATGTTAGAGGTATTCCCCCACAGAGTGGTCCCACAAAATTGATGCAGCATAGAAAGACTGAAGAATAATCTGGAAGCCAGAACATGACTTTTTGTTTGTTCCTTTTGTATCAAATAACTCATATTATTACATATGTTAAATTGACGAGGGAGGCCATAATAAGGCTTAGTGAGAAAAATTTCACAATCAGAAAAGAAACGCCACAATTTATGTGTAGGATTGTCAAATCTGTTTTGAAGAAGACTGCAAAAAAATTCTCAAGATGGAAAAATAAGACTATTGTATACACCGTGAGGAAATAAAGTGTGCAATTTTTGTGCTGAGAGGGTGTCAGCGTTGATGATACCAAGAAAATATTTGGACATCTCCCTACTCAAAGAAGTGTCTAGCGTTGCTAGGTGTTTAAAGCACATTACTGTCACAGAGTTATTGATTCACAGAGCAAAAACAGATAAAAAAGCTATTTCGTTTTTCTTTGGTTGCCCTCACTAATGTATATCAATCATGCATTAATAAAACGCTGGATAAGCGAATATATTTCTGGGGAAAATATGCACATGACACACAACACCAGAACTGTAAAACAGGGAGTTAAATCCTTGCTAAATGGTTCTGCTTCCCATGCTCGAGGAAGCAGATAATTAAGGCAAATAGTTTGGGTAATTAGAGCTCCCGAATGAGGGAAAATAGGTCCATATCTGGGCTCAGAATGGACTAAATGGTCCAAAATCAAGAAGCACCGTAGTGATTAAGAGCCAGATTTTTCAAGGTATTTAAGCACCTAAAGATGCAGATGGGCATCTATTAGGAATTTAAATGGGCCTAAGCATGTTAGGCACCTAACTCTCAAGAACTTCTCTGTGAGCTAAGGGTGAGATTTTGAAAGGTATTTAGGTGCCTAAGCAATGCAGATGAGCATCTAGCGGGAAAATCCCACTAGAGCCTGTCTGCATCTTTCGGCACCTAATATCTCTGAAAATCTGGCCTAAAGAGCTACCTAGTTATCAGGAAGAAGGAAGTGCTAAATAAGGAGAGCTGGAGAGAGGCCCAATTTGAGAAAGCAGGGTCTGATGTAGATCCCCACAGGCAATAAGAGATTCACAATTGACAAGATCAGAATCTTGAAATTTGTACAATAAAGCATTTTTGCTGCCAAGAAGGTTAGATATGGAAATAAAAGGATTCTGAGGAAGCAATCCCATGGATAGAAACAAAGTTCACTCTCTAAGGGTGCGTCTACACTTAGAAATTAAATTGATTTAAGGAGGCTTAGGTCGAATTAATTTATTCCGCGTCTACACTGGGCTTTCCTTAATTAGATAAGCTGGTCCTTAAAGTGAATTAAGGAAAAGTTAGTTCGAATTAATAACACCTTGTTTTAATTCAAACTAGCACTTAAGTCGACTTTATTAAGTCGACTTAAGCCAGTGGAGATGCGGAATGCTGCCTAGTTGGACCTTTTTAAATCGACTTAAAATGCTAAGTCGACTAAATAAGGCCAAAAAGTAGCCACGTCTACACTTGAAAAGTTAAGTTGACTTTTGTTAAGTCGACTTAATTAGGTCCACTTTAGTCAAGTGTGGACATAGCCTGATTGTTTACGGCCTGCAAAGTACTGAGCAGCTGCTCTGCACTGAGGGCACCATAGGAAGTTGGGGACAATGGATCAGGAGCTCGATCTAGTTTTATACCAATATATCTCTTTGAATACTGCCCTTTACATTCAGAAGGAAAGAATCAATTTACACAGCTCATTCTTTTCTGCTCTGTGCTTCTTGGATGCCCTTTTTCCATTCTTTTCTTTCATTCACACTCATCTTTCTGCTCTGATCATCTGTCCTGTGAATTCTCACCCCACTTTCATTGTTTTTCTTATTGCTTTTTATAGAGGCAACAGTTAATCCTATCTACAACCTTTGAATGGAACTACGGGTATGGCTACACCTAAAAACTTTGTTAAGTCGACTTAGAGCGTCTAAACTAGTTGCTTGAAATTGACTGCCTATGTCCACACAGGCAGTCTTTAGGTCGACCCAGAGCCGCGGCTCCGGGGAAGGGAGCCTCCCAGGCTTCCCGGACAGGGGAGCCCTGGAGAAGACAGCCGGAGAAGACAGCTGCTGGCAGCTTCTGGGACAGGGGAACCTCCAGGGCTCCCCTGTCCAGGGAGTGCTGGTGGCTGTCTTCCCAGGTGCTCCCAGGACAGGGGAACCTCTGGGGCTCCCCTGTCTGGGGAGTGCCAGAGAAGAGAGCCACCGGTGCTCCCTGGATTGGGAACCCCAGAGGTTCCCCTGTCTGGGAGCACCAGCCGCTCTCTTCCCCGGGGGGTCCCTTGTTCAGGGGAGCCACGGGGACTCCCTTTGGCCGGGGAGCCAGGTGGCTCCCTTGTCCAGAGGAGCCCCCGGGGATCCCTTGTCCCCGAGCCATGGCTACCTTCCCCCAGCCCTAGGTCGACTTAAGGAATTAAGGCCACAGGTGATTTCTGTGAATTGTTAGTTACTGTGTGAGTTGGGATTGTGATTGTGTGATTGTCTGGGGGCTGTTTGTACCATTGTTCTCTGCTCAGCCCTGCTCAGCTCAATCAGCCTTGTGATCACCCTTCCCCTGTGTGCTTAACGAGGGGCAAGGGCTGACCCAGGCAGAGAAGGCGTTAAAAGCCAGTGGCTGAGCGACCAGGGGGAGCTTGCGAACAGGGACTGCAAACAGGGGAGTTTGCGAGGGAGTTGGTGGTTTGTGTAGCTACTATGGTGAAGAGGACCTGCACTGCTTGTGCCAGCACTGCTACTGTCTCCTCCACCTGCGCCTGTATCCAGACAGACATACTGACCATGGATATCTCTACCCAGATCCTGGCGTGGACTTGCAAGGACTGTGGCCTGCATTTCCCACTCTAAGACAGTCAGGCTGGGGAGATCATTCAGTGTGACAGGTGTCTCCTGGTGGAATCTCTCAGGAAGCAGGTGGGGGGGTTACAGGAGGAGGTGGCCAGGCTCAGGAGTATCCATGCCCTGGAGAAGTTCCTGGATAGCATCCATGAGGAAACATGCAAGGATGAAGAAACTATCCAGAGGCAAAGGACTGCTGCCACACCCTCGGAGAAGGATGAGATGGCTCAAGCAGAGGTTGGACACTGGCAGCTGGTTACTTCTGGCAGCAGACAGTGCTCCACCCCTGCTCCCATCCCACCCTCCGTTGTGGTAAAGAACCACTACGCAGCACTACAGAAGGGAGATGAGGTGGAAGAGGAGAAGCCATGCAACCCCGAGGTTGGGAGGATCACAACCATCACACCCAGGAGAAAACGTCGGGTTGTGGTGGTTGGGGACTCTCTTCTGAGGGGGACGGAGGCACCCATCTGTCGCCCAGATAAGGCCTCTCGGGAGGTATGCTGCCTGCCAGGCGCCCGTATCCGAGACGTTACGGAGGGATTGTCGAGAATCATCTGTCCCTCTGACTACTACCCCATGCTACTCATCATTGTGGGAACCAATGATACTGCGAGAGGTGACCCTCTGCAGATCAAAGGTGATTACAGGGCTCTGGGAGCATGGGTGAAGGAGTTCGGTGCACAGGTGGTGTTCTCCTCGATCCTTCTGGTCAAGGGTAGGGGCCCGAGCAGAGACAGATGCATCCTGGAGATGAATGCCTGGCTGCGGAGATGGTGTTACCGGGAGGGCTTTGGCTTCCTCGACCATGGGGTGCTGTTTCAGGAAGAAGGACTGCTAGGCAGAGATGGACTCCACCTATCCAGGAAGGGAAAGAGCATATTTGGAAGCAGACTGGCTAACCTGGTAAGGAGGGTTTTAAACTAGGTTCGAAGGGGGAAGGTGACAAAGGCCCACAGGTAAGTGAAACTGAGGGAAACCTGGGGGAAGGGATGGAACTTGGGGGATGCTGGGGCTGTAACAGCAGGAATAAAAGAGAAGGTAGTTGGAACTGGGGGGTGGGATCAAATAATTGTTTTTTATTTCCTGATGAAGTCATAATACCTCAGGCGAGTGGGGAAGGAGGACACCGGGAGAAATTGCAAGGAGGAAGATGCGACAGGAGGGAGAATTGACAGGGCAAAGTAGGGCAATGGGCCTGGTATCTTAGGTGCCTGTACACAAATGCGAGGAGCCTGGGA
The DNA here is from genome assembly GCA_007922175.1 of Pelusios castaneus. Taxonomy (NCBI): domain Eukaryota; kingdom Metazoa; phylum Chordata; order Testudines; family Pelomedusidae; genus Pelusios; species Pelusios castaneus. The sequence continues at coordinate 3,894,002 of ML685784.1, forward strand.
AACAAGCAGGAAGAATTGGTAGTACTGGCACAGACAAGGAACTATGATATAATTGGAATAACAGAAATGTGGTGGGATAACTTGCATGACTGGAGCACTGCCATGGATGGATATAAATTGTTCAGGAAGGACAGGCAGGGAAAAAGGGGGGGAGGAGTAGCGTTATATGTAAAAGAGCTGTATGACTGCTCGGAGCTCCACTATGAAAGTGGAAACAAGATGTTTGAAAGTTTGTGGGTTAAGTTTAGGGGAGAATGCAACAAGGGGGATGTTGTGGTGGGTGTCTGCTACAGACCGCCAGACCAGAAAGAGGAGGTGGATGAGGCGTTCTATGGACAACTAACAGAAGTTTCCAGATCGTCGCAGGCCCTGGTTCTTATGGGGGACTTCAATTATCCTGATGTCTGCTGGGAAGATAATACAGCAGTGCACAGGCAATCCAGGAAGTTTTTGGAGAATATTGAAGACAACTTCCTAGTACAAATGCTGGAGGAACCAACTAGGGGCCTTGCACCTCTAGACCTATTGCTCACAAACAGAGAAGAATTGATCGGGGAAGTAGAAGTAAATGGCAACCTGGGCAGCAGCGACCATGAGATGGTAGAGTTCAGGATCCTGATCAATGGAAGGAAGGAAAGAAGCAGAACACACACCCTGGACTTCAGAAAAGCAGATTTTGGCTCCCTTAGGGAGCTGATGGGCAGGGTCCCATGGGAGGCTGATCTGAAGGGGAAAGGTGTCCAAGACAGCTGGCTGTATTTTAAAGAAACCCTGTTAAAGGCACAGGAAGATAACATTCCGATGTGCAGAAAGAACAGCAAATGTGGACGACGACCAGCGTGGCTTAGCAGGGAACTCTGCGGGGAGCTGAAACATAAAAGGGAAGCTTACAAGAAGTGGAAGCTTGGACAGATGACAAGGGAGGCGTATAAAGATATTGCTCGGGACTGCAGGGATCAAATCAGAAAGGCCAAAGGACAATTGGAGTTGCAGCTAGCAAGAGATGTGAAGGATAACAGAAAGGGGTTCTATAAGTATATCAGCAACAAGAAAAGGATCAGAGGTGGTGTAGGTCCCTTACTGAATGGGGCAGGCATCCTCGTGGAGGATGATGCGGAAAAGGCTGAAGTACTCAATGCTTTTTTTACTTCAGTCTTCACAGGGCGGGCCAGCTCCCAGGCTACTACACGGGGTAACGCGGACTGGAGAGAAGAGTGGCCCTCGGTGATGGAAAGTCAGGTTAGGGAACACTTAATGAAATTGGATGTGCACAAGTCCATGGGGCTGGATGAACTGCATCCGAGGGTGCTGAGGGAGTTGGGGGAAGTGATTGCAGAGCCGCTGGCCATTATCTTTGAGAACTCGTGGCGAACGGGGGTGGTCCCGGAGGACTGGAAAAAGGCAAATATAGTACCTATCTTTAAGAAAGGGAAAAAGGAGGATCCGGGGAACTACAGACCGGTCAGCCTCACCTCAATCCCTGGGAAAATCATGGAGCAGGTCCTCAAGGAATCCATCCTGAAACACTTGGAGGAAAATAGAGTGATCAGGAACAGTCAACATGGATTCACCAAGGGCAAATCATGCCTGACCAACCTGATTTCCTTCTATGATGAGATGACTAGATTTGTGGATGCAGGAAGAGCCGTTGACGTGATATACCTTGACTTTAGCAAGGCTTTTGATACGGTTTCCCACAGCATTCTCGTCGGCAAGTTAAGGAAGTATGGGTTGGACGAGTGGACCGTAAGGTGGATCGAAAACTGGTTAGATCAACGGGCTCAGCGGGTAGGAATCAATGGCTCGATGTCTGGTTGGCAACCGGTAACGAGTGGAGTGCCCCAGGGGTCGGTCCTGGGGCCGGTTCTATTCAACATCTTCATTAATGATCTTGATGATGGAATAGACTGCGTGCTTAGTAAGTTTGCGGATGACACCAAGTTGGGGGGAATGGTAGATACTCTGGAGGGCAGGGACAGGATCCAGAGAGACTTGGACAAATTGGAACACTGGGCCGAAAGAAACCTCATGAGGTTCAACAAAGACAAGTGCAAAGTCCTGCACTTAGGACGGAAAAATCCCATGCACTGCTACAGGCTGGGGACCGATCAGCTAAGTAGCAGCGCTGTAGAAAAGGACCTGGGAGTTATGGTGGACGGGAAGATGAATATGAGCCAACAGTGTGCCCTTGTTGCCAAAAAGGCCAATGGCATATTAGGCTGCATCAGTAGGAGTATTGCCAGCAGATCGAGGGATGTGATAATTCCCCTCTATTCGACACTGGTCAGGCCGCATCTGGAGTACTGTGTCCAGTTTTGGGCTCCCCACTACAGAAAGGATGTGGACAAATTAGAAAGAGTCCAGCGGAGGGCAACAAAAATGATTAGGGGGCTGGGGCACATGACTTATGAGGAGAGACTGAAGGAACTAGGCTTATTTAGTCTACAGAAGAGAAGACTGAGGGGAGATTTGATAGCAACCTTCAACTACTTGAAGGGTTGCTCCAAAGAGGAGGGAGCTAGGCTGTTCTCGAGGGTAACAGAGGACAGAACAAGGAGCAATGGTTTCAAATTACAGCTGGGGAGGTCAAGGTTGGATATTAGGAAAAACTTTCTCACTAGGAGGGTGGTGAAGCATTGGAATGGGCTATCTAGGGAGGTGGTAGAATCTTCATCTTTGGAGATTTTTAAGGCTCGGTTAGACAAAACCCTGGCTGGGATAATTTAGGGGGAGTGGTCCTGCTTTTTAGCAGGGGGTTGGACTAGATGACCTCGTGAGGTCCCTTCCAACCCTATTATTCTATGAGTCTATGATTCTATGATCCACACTGGTTTTAGGTTGACTTAATAAGGTCAACTTAGACCTTAAGTCAATCTAATGACCAGTAGTTATTAAGTTGACTTAAAGACACCCTTAATTCAACTTAATGAAAGCCCGGTGTGGACTGAGAGTAATTTAGGTCGACTTAAGCAGCCTTAAGTCGACCTAAATTGCTAGTGTAGACATAGCCTCCAACATTAGGCACTGCATTTTGGACACAGACAAGAACATGTAAATTTACACCAAGTTTAGGTTTAGTCATTTCAACTCCTTAGGTGCTCTTCTCCCTAAAGTTGCAAACATCCACCTATGAGTGTCCAATAGAAAGCACACTATATATTTAAACCAGAGTATATCTATACTAGAAACATTACAGAGGTGGAGGGTCCTTCCATTGGTGTAGTAAATCCAGGCAGCTAGATCAACAGAAAAATTCTTCCATCAGTGTCTCTTCTGGGGCTTAGAGTGGTTCAACTACTTTGCACAGGGCATGACATTTTTCACAACCCTTAGCAAAGTAGTTAGGTAGATGTAATTGTAGTGTAGGTCAGGCCTAAAACAGCTGAGGTTTGCAGAGGCCTGTTCAGGAAATAGCTGATAACAAAGTATTAGAAACAGAAGAAAGTCTGTTTGCACTAGCTTTTGGAGGTGTTCACTTCCCCATGCATCTCACTGGAGAATTAACTGCAATATCCACTTGGCTTTTGGAATGTCTACATTGCAGCTAGAAGCAAGTCTTCCAGCCCAGGTAGACAGACTCATGCTAGCAGGGCTTGAACTGGACAGCTAAAGATAGCTGTGTGAAGGACATTATGGCATAGATGCAACTTGGACTCTCAAGCCCACTGACCCCCAGGATCTAAGCTCTGGTGGCTAACTCAGGTATTCACTGGAGCTGCAACATACACACAGCTATTTTTAGCACATTAGCTTGAGCCAAGCTAGCACAAGCCTGTCTGCTCAGGAGGGGAGGCTCGATCCCAGTTGCAGTGTAGACATACTCTGAGACATCCTGAGGTAGGGTGAGCAGATCGTATAGATACAGTCCTGATATTCTGGGCTTTTTCTTATATAGACACGTATTACACCCCCCACCCCCCTCCTGAATTTTCACTCTTGCTATCCAATCAGTTTACCCTGAGAACACAATTCCTGCATGATATTCTGCAGGGGATAGGGAAAGAAAAGTTCACCATGAGCTCTGGTTAATCCCCCCAAGCAGATACTTACTCCACCAACGGAAGTAAATAATAGAAGCCCTCCTGGTGTCACCCAAGCCTGTTGGGACAGAAGACCCCAGTTCCTTCCAAGGGAAGAGGAGACTCAGTTGCCACTCCTGGGGAGTAAAATTCTATTCCTGCCTTGCTAGGAGAGGAAGAGGGGCTCTCTGTCACAGCCACTGCATGAAGAAGAGGTCCATCACACGGGCATGGATGAAGGGGTTTTCCCTAGGGACCTGAACTTTATTGGTCCAGTTCCAGTTGCTACACATCATGCACATCCATGAGTATCATGATTCATGTAACTATGTTTTCCAGACACACTCCAGGGTAGATATTGTCATCACTATCATGCTCACTTGCACAAAAGGTGGTGAGCTACATCCATATTCACTTCTTTTGCGAATGCACCTCCAATAATTGCTTATTAAATCTGTAAACAGTTTTAGTCAACAGAGGTTGTAAGAATGCAGATTTCAGACTAGAGCAATATAAGAGTGGTAAACAAAGAAGAAGAGGTTACATTCCAAGGACAAAATCCTGGCTGGGATGATTTAGTGGGAGTGGTCCTGCTTTTAGCAGGGGGTTGGACTAGATGATCTCATAAGGTCCCTTCCAGCCCTATGATTCTATGACACATATTGAAATCAGAGGCATTGAAAGAAAGGAAAAGAATAGTAATAAACCAACTAACAAGGAACATTAAAGTAGGCTGCAAGTAATGTAAAGAGTAAGCTAGCAGGACAACAGGACATATTATGAAGTAATAGCTTTGACATGTTATGAAGTAATAGCTTGTTGCAGTGATTTTTCTATACATTGAATCTGGAAAAAAATAATTATTTATGGCTGCAGTAATACTTCTTAAGCTTAGCACACATAAAACTGTGGGTAAAGGAAGAAAATGAAGGCTGCATTTCTGACAAGCCAAGGACACACAGCTTTCAGCAAAATATATATTGCTGGTGACAGAATGAGGTTTATGGGAGTTATCAGAGATATTAGAGAAAGAGTTGTATACTTTCAGCAAAGTGTTTGGCGACCACTGTTAACCACTGAAGCTGTGTACACATTATAGAAGATAATGCTGAAAATGTGCCTGAATTGAAAGAACAACTCCATAATAAAATAGTCATACTTTTCCTTTATATAATTTTTCCATCCATACATTTCAAAGCACCTTTAAAAATTTGGAAAGCATCATTAGTCCATTCTGTAGATGGGGAAACTAAGACAGAGAACTAGTTCATGTGATTTCTCCAAGGTCAAACAGCAAGTCAGCACCACAGCTGAGATTAAAGACTAGGGTGAGTTCCTTACCATCAACTCTAGGTAGAAGGGCTGGAGTGGCATAAAGGGGATCTAAAAACTCCAGGGGAGGCTTTCTTGGTCTGGAACTGTTATGGACAGCCATAAGGCTCACTTCTGAGGACCTCTTGTAAATACTGGTGTTGGGCTGGGTCCAAAGAGACATGCTGAGGGGGCGGTACATGGATTGGGGAGATGCCAAATAGCATTGTGGCTCACAGGTCAGCCAAGAGCAGCTGCTGTAACTTAAACTGGACATTGGGGCTAAGTTACACCAGAGTCCTTTCCAGCCCTCATCACAGCCTAGAAACAGAAGGACACAAAGCAGGGCTCCGCCACCTCCTTGAACTGTGAGTTCTGCGCAGGCCTTAGAAGTGCACTGCAGACTTGCATCCCACAGATGAAATGCTGGCCTTACTAAAGTCAATGGGAGTTTTGCCATTAACTTCAATGGGATCAGGATTTCACCCCTCATTGCCATGCAATTGCCCTATCCATTAAATCCTGGTTCCACCATAATATGTGGTCTTCATAGATATTTGAAGGCTGTAACCAGTCAGGTAAAGGAAAAATAATAATAATAAAAAAAAAAAAATAAAAGAGCCTCTTACCAGAGGAAAGGCTAGGCTAAATATCAGGAAAGAGATCCTAAGAGTGAGTTCTGTTAAAGAGTCTTCCAAGGGAGCTGTATAAATCCATACTTCTTAAAATATTTAATACTAGATTGAACCAATTACTAGAAAATATATTGTGGGGTTCAATGCTGATCTGACCAATGCAGAAGAGCAATATAATCCACTGGGATTTTTCTATCTCTGATGTCTAATTTTATGAATTCACCCTGCTTGTATGTTTTTCAAATGAGGTTTGATCAGAATGAAGGTAAAATAAATACTTTCCCGTATTTCTGAGCTTTCAAACCATTAAAAGTCCCATCTATCTTCTCAATTTTGAAAATAGAACATGGGATTTTAAAAAAATGACTCCCATTAAAATCAGGGCCAGTCATGCAGACTGGAGCCCCATAGAGCCCTGAGCATTTAACTACTTCCACAGTTAAGGCTTATAAATTATCTTTAATGTCAGTGTCCTTTCTTGTTATCAGACATGTTTCTGCTCATCAGTTAGCTTTTTAAAGAAAGATCTGCAGTTTGTGTTCTCTGTATTTCAGGAAACCTCTTGCTCTTTCCCTCTGGCATTCTGATGAGAGGAGTGAAAACATCCCCTCTTAACACTGGATTTCATGGGAGGAGATCAGAATGTATAGAAAAATGTAAAATATGAATTTATGGGGTTTGGGGAGTGAGAGGTGAAGGGGTTGTTGGCCAGGGTATGGATTAACATAACAGTAAATGTGCTCTATAGTACCTTAATTAAAATATGCCCTTTATGAGGATGATGGTTTTTCATTTTGGTTTGATGGGGGATGGGGGGGAGATTGCTTGTTCATTTTGTTTTAAACCAATGTACTTGAAAAAGAGATTTATCCAGCACTGTACTAGATTCACATCATGCTAAACAAAAATATTGTACAAAAATTTCTTCTCTAGTACATCAGTTTTGTTTCTGGCTGGTTGCTATGTCTAGTGTGCATCAAAACTGGAACTGTGATAAAATCTACTGTATGTATACGGATCTGCAGGAGTGATATGAAAAAGAGCAACTGATTACTCATGCAGCTGAAAAGCTCACAATACATTATTTATTAAAATGTGTGCTTGTTTGCATAACTGTTTACATTATGTATGTAAGTCCCAGGACCAGAGGTTGCAGAGAGGATAGAACTCTTTACTCCCTCCTATGGTGCACAGGAAAAACTGCTGCCATAGGTAGCTTCACTTCCATAGGCTACTATTGTTTTAGTGTTGAGGAGTCACCATAACTGTACATGAACTTGGGTTACATAGAGATGAACATTAAACTAACATGCATTACTCTATTAGTCTTACTTTTGAAGCATTATGTTTACATTTCTGTGCACAATATACAGCATATAACCTCTGTGGGGGAGATTTTCAAAGAAACAAGGAGTAGTTGGCAGATCATCTCAAGAAACAAAATAATGGAGGAAATAATTAAGGAATCAATTAGCAAACATCTAGAAAAGAATAAGATGTTAAGCTATTGTCAGCATGCATTTGTTAAGAACAAATCATATCAAACCAACCTGAAAGCTTTCTATAATGGAGTAACAAGTTTTGTGGATAGAGGGGAAGCAGTAGATGTAGTATATCTAGACTTCAGTAAAGCTTTTCATACGGTCTCTCATCACAATCTCATTCACAAACTAGGAAGTTCAACCTGGGTGGAGCTACTATAAAATGGGTGTGAAACTGGTTGGATAACCACTCCGAGGCTATGTCTACACTGGGGAATTTAGGTCGATTTTAAAAAGTCGACTTTAATAAATCGGCTTTAAGTCGACCTTATTAAGTCGACTTAGAGACTCCACACTGGACACTGGAATCCACACTGGACTCCTAAGAGGGCCTTACTAACTTGACTTAGAGAGTCTACACTGGACTCTCTAAGTCAACTTGTTCGGTCCAGGGAGAGCCAGCCCCATGTGGGGCTGGCTCTCCTCAGGGCAGCAAGCCCCTGAGCAGTCCAGGGGAGAAGGGAGCGAGGAGCTGCCATAGGTAGCGAGGAGCTCCCTTCTGCCCCGGACCACTCGACTCCCTTCTGCTCAGGACTTCCCAGGTCCTGGGCCCAAGGGAACCCTCCTAGCCTGGACCACTCGGATCCCAGGGAGAAGTTGCAAATGCAAATGCAAAATGGAGCAATGCCCCCCATTTAGTCATATAGGCTATGTCTACACTTGTTAATTTAGGTCGACTATAGTTAAGTCAACTTAGCATGTCCACACCTAAATTTTAAGTCGACTTAGGGGGGAACTTACAAAGTCAACCTAGAGCATCCACACTGGATGCCTAGGTCAACTTCTAGGAGCTAGGTGGACCTGGGAGAGGTCCATGGTGGCAGGGGGGCACCCCTTGCCAAGTGCCAGGGGGCTCAGCCTTTGTCCCATTGTACCTGGGTACAATGCTGCAAAGGGGACAGGGACCCTGGCAGGGCATAGGGGCAGGGTGGGCAGGGCTCTGCTGTGCTCTGTGGGGAGGGGCATGCCAGGCTCCAACTGTGCCACCCCCTTAGCAGGGAGGGCATTGGAGGAATCCTGGAGAGCCCTAAGTCGACTTAGAGTCAATTTAGGGCTACTCCAGGTCTACAATGGCTTAAGTCGACTTTAGAAAGTTGACTTAAGCCTAAAATTGACTTTAAACGAGGTTTAATTTTCCTTAAGTCGACTTAAGCAGCTGCTTAAATCGACTTAAGGAAACTGTAGTATCGATGTGGGGTAAATTAAGTTGACTTAAGCTTCCTTAAATTGACTTACTTTTCAAGTGTATACACACCCCCAAAGAGTAGTTATCAACAGTTCACAGTCATTCTGGAAGGACTTAACGAGTGGGATACTGCACCAATTGGTTCTGGATCTGGTTCTGTTCAATATTTTTATCAGTGATTTAGATAATGGCATACAGAGTACACTTATAAAGTTTGCCAATGATACCAAGCTGGGTGGGGTTGCAAGTGCTTTGGAGGAGAGGATCACAATTCAAAATGATTTGGACAAACTGGTGAAATGGTCAGATGTAAATAGAATGAAATTCAATAAAGACAAGTGCAAAGTATCCCATTTAGGAAAGAACAATCCATTTCACACATACAAAATGAGCAATGACTGCCTAGGAAGGAGTATTGCAGAAAGGGATCTTGGTGTCATAGTGGAACACAAGCTAAATATGAGTCAACAGTTCAACGCTGTCACAAAAAAAGCAAACACCATTCTGGGATGTATTAACAAGAGTATTGTAAGTAAGACATGAGAAGTAATTCTTCTGCTCTACTCTGCCCTGATTAGGCCTCAACTGGAGTATTCTGTCAAGTTCTGGATGCCTCGTTTCAGGAAAAATATGGACAAATTGGAGAAAGTCCAGAGAAGAGCAAAACAAATGATAAAGGGTCTGGAACACTTGACTTATGAGGGAAGATTGAAAGATCTGGGTTTGTTTAGTCTGGAAAGAGGAGACTGAGAGGGGACATGATAACAGTTTTCAAGTACCTAAAAGGTTGTCACGAGGAGGAGGGAGAAAAATTGTTCTCCTTAACTGCTGATGATAGAACAAGAAGCAATGGGTTTAAATTACTGCAAGGGAGGTTTAGATTAGGCTTTAGGAAAAAATTCCTAGTGGTCAGGGTGATTAACCACTGGAATAGGTTGCCTAGGGAGGCTGTGGAATCTTCATCACTGGAAGTTTTTAAGAGCAGGTTAAACAAGCACCTGTCAGAGATGGTTTAAGAGGGAAGTTGGTCCTGCCAGGAGTGCAGGGGGCTGGACTCAGTGACCTCTCACGGTCCCTTCCAGTTTCTATGATTCTATGATTCTAAACACCACACACATGTACACACACTATACTACGCAAAGTCAACCAAGTAGGAACATTTTCTCAAGGGGATGCAGATGCTGAAGTCTGAGTTGGGTGGAAGTATTGCAAAGTCAAAAATCCTCTTGAAAGACATTTGTATAGTGCCATCTGGACCAATTTTCAATGAACTGAGAAAATTAAAAATGCAAAATGGAGCAATGCCCCCCATTTAGTCATATAGGCTATGTCTACACTTTTTAATTTATCTTGACTTTAGTTAAGTAGACTTAGCATGTCCACACCTAAATTTTAAGTCGACTTAGGGGGGAACTTACAAAGTCGACCTAGATCATCCACACTGGATGCCTAGGTCAACTTCTAGGAGCTAGGTGGACCTGGGAGAGGCCCACGGTGGCAGGGGGGCACCCCTTGCCAAGTGCCAGGGGGCTCATCCTTTGCCCCATTGTACCTGGGTACAATGAGGCAAAGGGGACAGGGACCCTGGCAGGGCATGGGGCAAGGTGGGCAGGGCTCTACCGTGTCCTGTGGGGATGGCATGCCAGGTTCCAACTGTGCCACCCCCTCAGCAGGGAGGGCAGTGGGGGAGTCCTGGAGAGCCCTAAGTTGACTTAGAGTCAACTTAGGGCTACTCCAGGTCTACAATGGCTTAAGTCAACTTTAGAAAGTCGACTTAAGCCTAAAGTCGACTTTAAACAAGGTTTAACAAAGTCGACTTAATTTTCCTTAAGTCGACTTAAGGAAAATGTAGTGTAGACTCAGAGTAAATTAAGTCGACTTAAGCAAGCTTAAGTCGACTTAATTTACAAGTGTAGACGCACCCATACAGAGGCACAATTCTAAAGGACAAAACATGCATATAGTTCCAAATGTACAGGTTTAATGTGCGCCATAATGTGTGCCATAGATTTATAAAAAATGAATGGGAAAGAATATTTTAGAATATCCTAAGGACACAGTATTTTATTAATTCAGATAAGATTGTTTTGCCTAAGTAGGAACAGCAGGACTGGGCTATCAGAAGCAGCAGACGAAGAATAATCTTCTGAGTGTTGTCAGTGATGGACTTTTAAAAATCTTGTTAAATTTTTAAGATTTTGTTTGATGAACGAATACAAGATGGATTCCCTTTAATTTTGACACATTTAATCTTTACTGTGAGGGATTTATCTGTCCATCTATTTGGATGACATAATCATCCACTTGATGTCTGTGACCACCAAACATAGGATTACTCAGTAGAATCGATTTTCCCTCTTGCTTAAAACTGTGGTGAGAAGTGTTTGTGGATTATTTTGCTTTTATAATTTTTCAGTCTTTGAGAAATTATCATCGACATACTGTCTTCTGGTTTCTTCACCTGTTCTTGTAACGTTTAGAGTCAGTAGAATTTAAAAGTCTATATTTTGCATGTGTAAAACCAAGGGCCACCTCTGTGCATTGTTAAATATCTGTCTTATCTTTCCCTGCCTTATATGAATGTTGTGAGATCTTAATTAATTATTATTTATAATGGACTGAGATCTTTGAATGAAACGTATTATAAATCATCGTTAACAGAGGCAATGCATGGGGTAATCTGGAAGATAAAACAGCCAAACTGAAGATGTGTAAGCCTGAAAAAAAAGTAAGATACATAGAACATGTGCTTCTGGTACCCACAGGTGCTGAATAATATAGTGTGAGTAAAAGATGCTATCATTGATATATCAGTCAACACCTATGCTTACAGCAAATCATTCAGAAAATGGCTGAAAGCAGACAAACAAATGGCCTTAGTATTCAGGTTATTATGCAACTACTTCTGTACTTCACCCTGCCTGATGGCATCATTAGCTAAGCAACATATCTATGACCAAGTCTAAAATTAGGCATGCATTTGGATGGTCAGCAGAGAATCTAATTTTCTTCAAGTTTATTGGAATTTTCAAAGGATTCTGCTTTTGTTTAATATATGGAAGTCCATTAGCTGTGTTCTGCTGATCACTGCAACCTGCTCCTGGGGCAGGCTGACTCCCACAATTTCCCCATGAAATTTGATAGAATTAGGACATCTAACTCCTTTGGAAATTCCAGCCCTTCTCCTTGCTATTAAGGCTCTGAACAGCCTATATCTGAACCAACATGGCCTACGGTTTGATACAGTGTTCCATTTCCTGTGCTTCTCTCTCTCATCTCTTCCTACTTTTGTTTCTTCATTCCATCCAAACCTCAAGCCTATCCACTTTCTTTGTATTCTTCTCACGCTTGAAGCTAATGTCTCCTGTGCTGCTCCCTCAGCCTTGAATTCCATCCTTATTCCTCTGTAGTCTACATTCTTTCAGGCTTGTACCTCAAAGCATGCTTCTTACTTAAATTCAGTCAGCGTTCATCCAGCACCTGAATTATTATTTGCATTACTGTGTCTAAGGGTTAGTTTCACTAAGGGGTTTAGACTCAGCACTGCAATGCTTAACTTTTAGGTATCCTTCCTCCCATGAAATCCTCAGCCCCCAGTTAGACATGTAGGCTCCTTATACAGTGCATGGGGAAATTCAGGTACCTGCACACAAGCCAACAAACTGAGGCCTGGTTTACACTGAGAGCTTCGGTTGATCTAACGCTGCTTACTTCAGCCTTCTACAGCCTGCGTACACACTCACGTGGCTGGAAAATCAAATTAAATGGTGTTAGAAGTCGACCCTGTAAATCCACCCCTACAGGAGGTATAGGGTTAAGGGCGAATTTAGTAATTCACCCTAACCCCAGTGTAGACACTGACCTCTCTGGCACAATGAATATTTAATTATTTATGCAAAGCGGAATAGCATCAAAAGGAGAGATTGAGAGCAGCCACTCAGAATACCCAGAAGCTCACTGGTGAGGGCACTACTCTTAGATATGAGATACCAAGTGCAAGTGCTACACATTGAAGACAAGTTTCCCACCTCCCAGGTGAGTGCCCTTGCCACTGGACTATTCGGTAGTCTGTGACACTCTAATTTTCTAATTTGGTTGTCCCCAGCAACCTTTTGTTGAGGCCCAATCTGGAAAATGTGCTCAGAGCATGTCTGCCAGATCAGGCAAGATAGATGGGAGAATATGTAGTCTGAAAATCATGCTGGGTCTCTCGGCTGCTCTGCTTCTCAGGACTTAGGCAGTTTTGAACTTGACCGGTGTCATCAGGATAAGTCTATACTGATGGCGGCAAAATCGCCGCTGTTGGCACGATCTTCCAGGTTTGATTGAGCTGTCTGTGTATATGCACTCAATTGAACACAGAACCAAAGCTGTAACACCAGCTCTGTAACCGTAATAACACTACACCGACTGGACGCCATTTCCAGTTGTCTTAGTGTAATGTGTAGGGAGCAGTTAAGAAGTCGGCGGGAGATATGCAAGGTATTGTATGTACCTTGTGTATCTCCTGTCAACTACTGCTGAAAGGCAGACATATAGGGAATTTAGATGCTTACAGGGTTAGGCAACTGCTGAATAAAGGCCTGGAAGATCTCAGTGGCACCTAAATGTTAGGCATCTAAAATGGCAGATAGAAGCCTCAATCCCTTTATGGATCTGCCCGCAGGAGCCAAGTCATACATAAGGGGCTCATTGTGAGAGATAATATACAAACACTTATTTAAAAGAACAAACAAGGGGTATGTCTACACTTGCAACTTAGGTCGACTTAAGGATGCTTAATTCAACCCACAGAACACCACGTCCACACCTGGCTTTCATTAAATCAACTTAAGCGCTTCCTTAAGTTGACTTAATATCTCCCCCTCTTTAGGTCAACTTAACGCTTAAGTTGACCTGTTAAGTCGACCTAAAGCCGGTATGGATGCCCTAGGTCAACCTAATTGGCTAAGTCGACCAAGGGCTGGGGAGAAGAGAGCTGGGGCTTGGGGGAGCTGCAGCTGGGGAGAAGGGAGCCGCAGCTCCTTTCTCTTCGAGGAGACATGGCTCCCTTGTCCCCGGAGCCGCAGCTCCCTTCTTCCCTGCTCAAACTCCCCCAGTCCCTGTTCTCCTCCATCGACCTAACACCTCCAAGTGTGGATGCAGGCAGTCAACTTACGTTTTTAGTGTAGACACTGTAAGTCGACTTAAGAAGGTCAACTTTAAGTCGACCTTCTTAAGTCGACTTAACAGAATCAACTTAGCTTTTCTAGTGTAGATATACCCTAGGAGTGCAGAATTAAACACTGTTGGAAATATATTGTCCTTATTACAAATTAACTCGCTGTGTCATGATGGCTGGTCTTCAGACTTAATTTTTTTCGATAATGTAATGTACAGTAATTACTGCAAAATTTGCATGTCTGAATTTTGTGCCTATGTGTGTACATGTGCAATTGTGAAATCATTAACATAAACAATAACTCCATTTCAACAAGGTACTTAAGGATGCATATAACTTTAAGTCTCTGAGTAATTCCAATAATTTTAATGGACTATTTAAAGTGTTTGCAGGATCAAAGCCTAGGAATGCAGAATTAAACTCAATAGGAAATGCATTGTCCTTGTTCCAGTGTAAATTGCTGTATCACGATAGTGTGTTTTTAGACTTCCATTTTTCTCTGTAATCCAAAAATGTATAGTCACTCCTTTTAATTATAATTGTATATGTTTGGACACAGTATCACATTAAAAGTGACTTACTTCTTGCTAATTTCAAAGTTTTATTAAAACATATTCTGTCATCAGCTATAATACAGACAGATGGTGAAATAATCAAGAAATATTTTCGAAGTGCAAGCATTCTGAGACTTGCCTCTGACAGGAGGATGTACTAAAATGTTGAAACTATTCTTGGGAATCCTGAATTATAAACCCACTTGATAGTAGGAAATATAACAACATAAATATTGCTGTTCACTTTCAACAGATGTGATAGTTACATGTATATTTGAAGTGCAATTTATGGAGCTCTAGAAATGTGACTATAGTTACAGCCAAGTAGTAGCTAGTGGCTACATCTACACTGGCAATTTAAATCGACTTAAGGAGGCTAAAGTTGACTTAAATTAAGCCACGTCTACACCAGACTTTCATGAAGTTGACTTAAGAAATTCCTTAAATTGACTTAATGAAAGCTTAAGTCAACTTAATAAGAACCACTCATTAGGTCGACTTAAGCCTTAAGTCAACTACTTAAGTCATCTTAAGGACGGTGTGGACATTTAAGTTCACTTTGTTAAGTCGACTTAAGGGTGGTTAGGTCATCTTAACAAAATGGACTAAGTCAACTTAAAGTTTAAGTCGACTTAGTCCACTCTATTAAATTGACTTAATAAGGTCGACTTTAAGTCAACTTAAAGTCGACCGTAGTAAGTCAACTTAACAAAGTCAACCTAACTTTTTCTAGTATAGACATAGCTAATGAGTCTAACATTTTTAACCTCAGATGCAACAAATCAGCTGCATTCCCTTATCTTGTATCTCTGGTGTCCTCACTTATGTCACTTATATAAGAAAATAGTTTACAGGGAGCAACTGTATTTAACTTCTACTAAAAATTATTAGTAACTAAAAAGTAAATATAGTCAACTGGACTCATCTTTTTAATGTTCACTGAGAATCAGTCAAGGATCTGTGAGGCAGTCCACAATTATGAATTCTTCCTAAAATGCATTCTCCTCCTGGGATTGGCAGAATGATGTGAATCTTCTTGACATATATGAGTACAATATGCAAGGGAATTGCACATGGTTAATGAACAACTTATTTAATACTTAAAATAGGGTGTGCTATTTCTTTAGGTTACGCCTACCATAATCATACCTTCAAGATAACAAACTGGAAGCATTCAGCACCATATTTGGAATATTTTAAGTAATATTTGATATAATATTCAAATAATAATGGAAATAATTAAACAACAGTATTTTTTTTCTTTTTAATTAAAGACACAGTGCTATTGCTTTCATCAGCTTCTGCCTATATAGTGTCATGCAGTCTTTAGTGTCATTTAGGTGGGAGTGGTTCTACTTTGAGCAGGCAGTTGGATTAGATGACTTCTTGAGGTCTCTTACAAATCTAATCTTCTATGGCTATGTCTATACTTGTTAATTTAAGTTGACTTAGCTAAATCGACTTAACAAAGTGACTTTAAGTCGACTTTGTTAAGTCGACTTGGCATGTCTACACTCAAAATTAAGTCGACTTAAAGGGGACCTTGTCAAATCAACTTAGAGCGTCCACACTGGACGCCTAAGTCGGCTTGTAAGGGCTAGGTGGACGTGGCATTGGTCCACGGTGGTGGTGGGGCACCCGTTGCCAAGTGCCAGGGGGCTCAGCATTTGCCCCAATGTACCTGAAGCCCTTTAAGTTGACTTAAAGTCGACATAGAGCTAATCTGCGTCTACACTGGCTAAATCGATTAATAAAGTCGACTTAGCCAGTAAAGTCGACTTTAAATGCGGTTTTATATGCATCCGCATATTTCTAAAAATCCCCCCAGGTGCTCATCTGCATCCTTAGGAGCTTAAAGACCTCTGGCCCCCGGCTTCTTGAGTCTCTGTCACAGTGGTTGTTGCTGAGGTCTTTATAACAATTGTTGTTATAGCTGGTACATATATAATTAATGCCATGGAACAGAAAAAAGATAGTTATATCATCAGTTAGTTTTGGGGACTGTTCATCTATTTAAACTCTGTGGCACCTGTAAATTCTTCACTGGAAGATAAATTCATTTGTCATTGTGGGAATGTGCTGCTAAATACAGCAAATTTTAAGCCTGCGGGGTTGTGTGAATAGATATAACTGTTGCCATCCATCACTTATATGCTGCAGGATTTGTATTTGTAGAACTAGACATGTGACAAAAACCCTACAGATACTAAATATCAGAGGTTAAAACATAATACTGAAATTCTCAATTGTGGGCCATGCATTTGAGATGTTTTCTGTGACATGTAAAGACAACACTACTGCATGAAAAATACAGACTCTTTACAAAAAAAATCAACCTATTTCTATAAATTGGACAGCTTGCTACAATGGTAATATGTTTAGACAGATGTTTTGGGTCCAAGGTGAATCTGAATCTTTCTAACTTCTCAGATAGGTAAAAAGGAATTTTAAGTAGACTTCCATGATAGCTTAAGATTTTTTTTTCTTTTGAGAAGGTCATGCAGTAGAAAGCTATGTTTTGACATGGCTTAAGAAAGAAAATAAATTGTCTAAGAAATTGGAAACATCCCTAGCTAGCTAATTATAATGAGTATGCACACAGTGATCTGAGAAACTTCTTTTTCAGCCTTTGAAGAGAGATTCTTTCTTCCAGCTCCTAATACATAAGAATACATGAATGCATGACTGATGCTCACAGTTAGATTTATCTTAGATTTCTGCTGCAGGAACACTGAGATGAATGAAATAAACTATGCTGAGGGAAAGGACAGTGGTAGTCAATCTTGATTAGCTAAAGACATTCCAATGCTGGCCATGTGGAGATAGAATTCAGTTGCCAAAAGATCCTACCATATCAGAGATCTCTTTTCCCTAATTAATATGTGCTCCCCAAACAAATTCTTGTAATCAAGTGTCAAAATAATTATCCTCCTTTGACTGGCTGGGGGGAATTTGGAAACACTAAAAACAACAGGTTCTTTTAACCAGTGGTGCATGAGACTGAGCCTTCCCTGAGGCTTAGAAAGCATTCTCTGCCACTGTGGATGGGTGCACAGATGAATTCATATCCTCATCACAGAGGAAAGATCTTTCTTATTTCTTGAAGAGACCTGAATTATTTCCTCTATCAGATAGAGAGAAGGTCTAGTTTATGGAATCAACCTGAAAATTACTGAAATTTATGTAGCTGCATAGTTTGTTATTGGGTTATATATCCACACAGAGAAAGTGATTATGTTGCTTTGATTAATGGCGCACTTTTTATTCATTGTGCTTTTAAATATATGTTCAGGGTATGCTAAGAGGGTGTTCTTTAGTATGGGGTTTTAAAATAGAAATAAATACAGCTTTGCTCAGTGAAGCAAATTAGTAGAAGCGAACTGGAAGTGTAAATAGCCAGTGAAGCAATCATATTAGTCTCTCATTTTAAATATAAAAAAGATTTTCTACACAATATTTAACTTAAATATTAAGTTACCTTATCTTAAATAATAAAGACAAACAGTAAAAATCCACAGTTTTTGTATGGAATGAAGCACAGTGTACATAACACAATGAGTGATATCAAGACGAGGCAGAAATATCTGCTTAAAAGCTAAAGATGTAGATTTACAAATAAAGCATGAAATTCACTACGTTAAAGTAGGCTAATGCACAGACCAGCACCAAGTGGAATGGCTATTCGGAGTGCTCAAGCTTCCTCTCTACACCATGGAAAAGTGTTCTTCCCCACCCCCGTTTAGCTCACCAAGGATAGCGTTGATGAGCGCAGGTCAGTGAAGGGACCACAGGATTCATCTAATGAAGATCCATTATTCTATGCAAATTCAGCCAAAGAGAGTTGAAACTTTTGTTAACAGAGGGAATCTAAACAGTGCTGATCTGAGGCAAGACTCCTGCAAAGGAGCAGGCAGCAGATTATGGTATTTTAAGAGATTAAGGTATCATAAATCAATGGTGGCCTTGTCAGCATTTACATTAATGCTGACAAGACCACCATTGATTTATGATACCATAATCCCTTGAGGTGCGTCAACACATATCAATTAGGTTGATTTAAGGAGGCTTAAATCGACTTAAACTACTCTGTGTCCACACTGGGCTTTCCTTAAGTCGACTTAAGCCTTTCCTTAAGTCGACTTAAGGAAAAGTTAAGCCAATTTAATAACACCTCATTTTAGTTTGACTTAAGGCAGTGTGGACGGGGATTAGCACCTAAATCGACCTTATTAAGTCGACTTAAAGCCTCAAGTTGATTTATTAAGGCAAAAAAGGGGCTAAATCTACACTGGGAAAATTAAGTTGACTTTTGTTAATAAGGTCGATTTTAAGTATACTTAAAATCAGAGAATCATAGAGTCTGGAAGGGACCAAGAGAGGTCACTGAGTCCAGTCCCCTGCACTCATGGCAGGACCAAGCACCCTCTTAACCTATTCCTGACAGCTGTTTGTCTAACCTGCTTTTAAAAACTTCCAGTGATGGAGATTCCACAACCTCCCTAGGCAACTTATTCCAGTGGTTAATCACCCTGACTATTAGGAATTTTTTCCTAATGTCTAATCTAAACCTCCCTTGCAGTAATTTAAACCCATTGCTTCTTGTCTTATCATCGGCAGTTAAGGAGAACAATTTTTCTCCCTCCTCTTTGTGACAGCCTTTTAGGTACTTGAAAACTGTTATCATGTCCCCTCTCAGTCTCCTCTTTCCAGACTAAACAAACCCAGATCTTTCAATCTTCCCTCATAAGTCAAGTGTTCCAGACCCTTTATCATTTGTTTTGCTCTTCTCTGGACTTTCTCCAATTTGTCCATATTTTTCCTGAAACGAGGCATCCAGAACTTGACAGAATACTCCAGTTGAGGCCTAATCAGGGCAGAGTAGAGCAGAAGAATTATTTCTCATGTCTTACTTACAATACTCTTATTAATACATCCCAGAATGGTGTTCGCTTTTTTTGTGACAGCGTTGAACTGTTGACTCATTTAGCTTGTGGTCCTCTGTGACACCCAGATCCCTTTCTGCAGTACTTCTTCCTAGGCAGTCATTTCCTATTTTGTATGTATGCAATGGATTGTTCTTTCCTAAGTGGAGTATTTTGCACGTGTTTTTATTGAATTTCATTCTATTTACCTCTGACCACAAACTTGGGGCGAATTGGATTCTGAAGCATGTGACTCCCTTTTTCCCACCAGACCGTTAAGTATTTGATGATCACAGAGAGTCAAGCTCTCTCTCATTCCACTCAGGATCACACAGCATCCTCCTGGTTCCCCAGAAGTGATTGTTACAATATTAAATGTATGTGTACGCTAGTCCACAACTTGTTTTTTCCCATGTAGATGACAATCTGAAATAGGATACTTTAGAAGCTATACCACTGTGATTTTTTCAGGTTATCAACAAAGGGTTAGATTTGTATTTGTATTTCTGAAGCACTGAAAATAATGAAGACTTATCAGGAAAAAAAACAATCAAGGATTAAAGAATGTAAATTACAATAATTAAATTCAGAACTTTATGTGCTTGATTCCTTTTGGTACTACTGTAAATCAGGAAGAATTCCATAGAAAACAATGAGATCCACCAGCATAAAACTATTGACATAAATGGAAATATTTCATACTTAGCAACCCAAATATCTTCATTTTCTGCTGTCACACTGTTGTAATTGGTAGGTACTAGTCACAAAATCTCGATTTGGGGATATTTGTCTTACATAAGACTTACATTGACATTTAAGGAATACAGATTTGTAAAAAGAGGTTTTTTTACATTTAGCATGAAATGTTAGCAGTGCTGTTTAGTGTGAAAATGTGTTCTGGTATAAGCTTCTGACTCAACAGCAATGTGTGCATTTTTCTCACAGTGTAAGTTTTTTTCTTCCCAATAACAACATTCCAAATGAGATGAGAATGAAATATTGGCCAAGTGTTTTTAGTATTCCCACTGAACAACAGAACAGCTCAGATAGTGTCTACACTTATTTGTCCTTTCTCTTAACTCCCAAAATCATTCATTACTTTTTAAAACTCATTTCATTAGCCTCTTTGCTCCAAGAAAATGCAGACCAAATTTTGCTCAGTATGGCAATGCATATCACTATAGCAATGCATATAACTTTTGACAACAAGATCGAAGCACTTCTTGTAGTCCATTGAGCCATGCACCAACTTAAAAACAACCCCTCCTCTCTTGCAATTGCAGAAGCCTTCAGGAAATCAAAATCTGAAGTGCAGAAAAAGCTGCAGGAGAAAGAGGACACTTGGTGGAGAAATAAAGCCAACAGAAATACAAGCTCTCAGTGGGTGCATCTACACTGGTAACTTACGTCAACTTAAGGACCTACAGAACTCTGCGTCCACACTGGGCTTTTATTAAGTTGACTTAAGCTCTTCCTTAAGTTGACTTAATAACAGCTTAAGTCGACTTAATAACACCACCTCTGAAGGTTGATTTAAGCCTTAAATTGACTTCTTATGTTGACTTAAAGCCAGTGTGGACGGGGAATACCACTAAGTTGACCTTAAATCGACTTAATAAAAGCCCAGTGTGGAGGGTTATGTCTACTGTTATGTCGACTCAACAAGGTTGACTTAAGTCAACTTAAAAGTGAAGCCACTCTGTTAAGTCGACTTAATAAGGTCAACTTTAAGTTGACTTAAAGTTGACCTCATTAAGTCGACTTAACAGAGTCGACTTAACTTTACAAGGGTAGACATAGCCAGTGATACTAATAACACTCAAGGTTTATTTCAGGAGTTAAAGTCTATTTAGGGACCACAAAGAGCCAATAACTGTACAATCCTGTCCACTGACAGCATCACTCTCTTGTCTGATACTAGAGAGACAGAAAGTACATTTTGCAACTCTCTTCAATCATGGGTCAAGCACAAATGATCAAAATAGTGAGACTCAGTCACTCAAAGACCAGTTTGATTTGACCTTGAAGATCCACTGACTTTGGTGGAGACTAAGAACACACTTATGGAAGTGGAGAATGAAAAAGCAGCTGGTGCTGATGAAATTCCAGCTGATGTTCTGAAACACAGTGGTCCTAGACTTCACAAAGCTTTGCTAGATCTATTTACTTTTTGCTGGGAAAATGAAGTTTTATCCCAGGATTTCAAAGATGGCAAAATAGTTACAATTTAGAAGTGTAAAGAGACATGATTGTGACAGTTATGGCATTTCACTCCTCTCCATTGCTGGTAAGAACCTTGATAAGCTGTTGCTGAAAAGGCTTCACATTATTGCAGATGATGTTCTACCTGGGTCCCAGTGTGGTTTTCACTCATTACGCAGCTCTGCTGACTTGATATTTATCCAACGCCAGTTAGCTGTTAGCCAGTTAGAAAGCTGCTGAACAACAATTGCCCCTGTACATAGCCTACGTAACCTTACTAAGGTGTTCAGCTTCCTCAGACACTCTGACCTGTGTTGCCTTCTTGCAAAGCTGGGCTGCCCAAATAAACCAATCAACCTTATACACAACTTTCATGTCAACATGCAGGCTCTTGTATCAATTTGTGCCCACTCATCTGATCCCTTTCCTGTACCCCTCAGTATTAAACAGGGCTGTTTTGGGGCTACATTATTTACTTTGTTCTTGGCTGGAGTGCTAGAAGTCAATGCCCATCATACCACTACAGGCATCACTTTAACAACATGATTTGATGCAGTGTTTTAAACCTCCTCTGAATCAAGGCTAAAAGTAAATCCAGCAAAGTGAAATAACAAATCTACAGTATGTTGATGACTCAACATTTGTTGCCCTTTCTGAGAATAATCTACATTTGCTGAATTACTTTGCCCATACTGTATCTTTTTTTGGCTTTTGTATTAATGTAAAGAAAATTAGTTGTATTAATGTAAAGAAAACAGAAATCCTGTATCAACCATCTCCTGGCAGAAACACATTACCTCCATCACCACCAGAAATAAAATTGAATGTCTGCCAATTAAGCAACATCAAGTCCTTCTGCTACCTAGGTAGCACAGTTACCAATGACACACACATTGATAAAGAATTTTCAGCACACTTAAAGTCAGCAGCCTCAGCTTTCAGTCATTTACAGAAAAGACTTTGGAAAAGATAGGGGGGTCAAAGTGTCCTCCCAAGTCTATAGAGTCATTGTGCTCCCTTGTCTTCTATACTCATTAGAGACCTGACCCCTTTATCATCGCTGTATTCAAAAACTTAATTGCCTCCAACAATGCCATACAGCATAGTGGAAATCAAATGGTCTGACAAAATCATCAGCAACGAAGTACTATGGTTGACAGCCATGATAAGTGTGGAAGTCATGCTAGTGTGGAGGAAGTGACCTGGGTGAAAATTGACTGCCTAGAACAGCTCTGTAGAGTAAATATAAAAAAAGGCAGTAGGAAGTTGGCCATCCCAAACTCCACCACATGGATTGCATCAAGCAGCACAGAGTCTGCCAGGCTGGATTTAATAGGCTGGGAGGATACGGCCCAGGACAGGTGAGCTTGGCACTCTGCTACAAAAGCAGCAGAACTTGCAACAGATTATCATCATCCCACCTTTGCCAACAATAGGAGGGAACATAGACATCAGTGTGCCCAGGCATGTTTCCTCAGCCCTACATGTGGAAATTGATTTCCAGTCATAGTCATACTCGAGTACAAGAGGCTGATCTATCTCTCTATCTGTCTCTCTGTCTATCTATGACAATGCATCTCATTATAGCAATGCATCTTAGATTTTGTAGGATTTACCACCCCCCATCATTTGGACTGGAAAAAAATAAAGAACTGGGATATGTCCAGGTTTTTGATAGAAGATGCTGACATAGAATACAAAAACAGGGACTGTCTTGGTGCAACCAGTATGTATAGTCACGTTAAGTGATGAGGCTCAAACACCCAGCTGCACTATTCTAGTAATATTGTATTTGAGATTCAAGAAACTGCTTTGAAACTTTCTGCTTTGAGTTTCCTTGGTTCCTGAAACCTAAAGTATCTTAACTCTGGCTCATGTACCATAACAAGAGAAATATACATGTATTTTTCTCTAATGGATAAGAACTTTGAGTGTGTGTAATTTCTGTTATACTGCTCAAGACTGGATTGTGTCTTATAGGAACCAGTGATGGAGCTGGGCCATAGTACTTCCAGAGGAGAACTGATTTGATTACATACTGGCTTACCTAGTGAGGAAAAACAACAGAGTCCTGTGGCACTTTTAAAGACTAACAGATTTATTTATCGCATGAGCTTTCGTGGGAGAAAATCCACGAAAGCTCCCACAAAAGCTCATGCAAAAAATAAATCTTTTAGTCTTTAAAAGTGCCACAGGACTCTGTTGTTTTTCTACAATAGATTAACACGGCTACCCCTTCAACTAGTGAGGAAAGGTTTAAAGAGGTTTGATGGGGCTAGGTGACAAAAGCCCATATATAATTCAAAAACATTGAGACTTGTGAAAAGTGTCAGAATTTTGGCGGAGGGGAACATGGGTCATTATAGCAGGGATAAGGGACAGACAAGAGAAAACATACAGGGCACACAAATCAGTATCTTATATGTCTGTACAGTAATGCAACGATAAGGAATAGGCAGGAAGAACTTGAAATGCTAATTAATAAACACAACTATGACATAATTGGCATAGTTGGTGGGATAATACACATGGCTGGAATATCTCTATAGAATGGTACAGCATGCTCAAGAAAACACAGGCAGGGAAGAAAGGGAGAAAGTGTTGCATTATACATTAAAAATGTATATACTTGGAATGAGGTAGAGATGAAAATAAAAGAGATACTTGTTGAAAGTCTCTGGGCAAAGATAAAAGGGATAAAAACAAGGGTGATAAATGGTAGGGGTCTACCACAGACCACCTAACCAGGAAGAAGAGGGTTTGTTTTTTTTAACAACTAACAAAATCATCCAAAGCACAGGATTTGGTAGTGATGGGGCACTTCAACTATCCAGACAGATTATCCAACAAATTCTTGGAATGTACTGGAGACAATTTTTTATGTTAAAAGCTGAAGAAAGCAACTAGGGGAGAGGCTGTTCTAGATTTGATTTTGAGAAGTAGGGAGGCACTGGTTGAGAATTTTAAAATGGAAGAAGGTTGGGTGAAAGTGATCATGCAAATGATAATGTTCATGATTCTAAGGAATGGTAGGAAGGAAAACAGCAGAATAAAGATAATGGATTTCAAGAAGGCAGAATTTAGCAAACACAATGATTTCATAGGAAAGATCCCATGAGAAGGAAGTCTAAAGGGAAAAACAGTTCAAGAAAGCTGCCAGTTTTTCAAAGGAACATTATTAAAGGCACAAGAGTGAACTATCTCATTGCATAGGCTATGTCTACACTTACCAAAGTTAGTTCGAATTAGTTAATTCAAACTAACAATTCAAACTAATTTTAGTTAGTTCGAATTAACTTAATTTGAACTAGCATGGCCCCACTAGAATGCTAGTTCGAACTAAGCAAGTGTCATGTATGGCACTTGCTTAGTTTGAATTAGTCAGTTGCATTAAGCTCAATGTGTCAGTTAGTTCGAACTAAGCAGTTAGTTCAAACTAACATGGCCACATTGACTTAATTAAAACTAACTAGTTCGAATTAAGGGTTAGTTCGAAGTAAAATGAGGTTTTACTAATTCAAACTACAGATACATTAGAAGCAAGAGGAAGACCAAACACAGGGGAGGCCTATTATTCAGTTGGGGAGAGGGAAAACCAATAACAGAAAATGTAGAAATGTGAGAAGTGGTAAATGGCTTTTTTGTTTCAGTTTTCACTGAAAAGGTTACTAGTGATTGGACTCTAATATAGTGAATGTTAGTGAAAATAAGGTAGGATATCAGGCTAAAATAGGGAAAGGACAAATTAAAAGGTTTAATATCTTCAAGTCACCAGGGTCTGATGAAATACATCCTAGAATACTCAGGGGGCTGATTGAGGACAAATCTGAGCCATTAGTGATTACTTTGAAAAGTCGTGGAAGAGGGGATAGATTCCAGAGAACTCAAAAAGGGCAAATATAGTGCCTATATATAAAAAGGGAAATAATGATAACTTAGGCTATATCTACACTTGCACTTTTAAGTCGACTTTAACTAAGTCGAATTAAAGTCAACTTAGTTAAGTTGACTTAGTATGTCTACGCTTAAAATTAAAGTCGACTTAAAGGGGAACTTACAAAGTCAACCTAGAGCGTCCACACTGGATGCTCTAGGTTGACTTTGTGGGGCTAGAGGGACCTTGGGCAGGTCCACGGTGGTGGGGGGGCACCCCTTGTGTGCAATGGGGCAAAGGGGGACAGGACCCTAGCAGGGCATGTGGGAAGGCTGTGAAGCTGTCTGGATTTACGGAAGCATTTATGATATTATTTTAAATGGATATCGCATAAATGCTATAATCCATAGGAACTATGTCATGTTTGGTATCAATAGAAAGGTAGTAATTTGCTGGGAATGATTATATATGCCCTGCCCTTTGGGAGGCATGCCAGGCTCCCCCTGTGGCCCCCACCCCCCCAGCAGGGAGGGCATTGGTGTAGTCCTGGGGTAGCCCTAAGTCGACTTAGGGCTACCCCAAGGCTACACTGGCTTAATTCGACTTTAAAAAGTGAATTAAGCCTTAGGTCAAGTAGAAAGGTGGTTTAATAAAGTCTACTTAATTTTCATTAAGTCGACTTTATTTTCCTTAAGTCGACTTAAGCAAAGTGTAGTGTAGACGCAGGGCACATTAAGTCGACTTAAGCCAAGATTAAGTCGACTTAATTTACCAGTGTAGATGCAGCCTTAGGGAGTTACTGACCAAGCAGATTAACTTCAGTACCTGGAAGGATAA
The DNA here is from genome assembly GCA_007922175.1 of Pelusios castaneus. Classification (NCBI taxonomy): domain Eukaryota; kingdom Metazoa; phylum Chordata; order Testudines; family Pelomedusidae; genus Pelusios; species Pelusios castaneus. The sequence continues at coordinate 3,920,244 of ML685784.1, forward strand.
TAGAATAAATAATTAAGCAATCAATTTGCAAATAGCTAGAAGAAATAAGGTGATAAGTAATAGTCAACATGTATTTGTCAACAACAAATCTTGTCAAACTAACCTGATAGCTTTATTTGACAGATAACCAGCCCTGTGGATGCGGGGAAGTGGTAGATGTGGTATCTTGGCTTTAGTAAAGCTTTTGGTACTGTCTCACATGACCGTCTCATAAGCAAACTATGGAAAAACAACCTAGATGGAGCTGCCATAAGGTGGGTGCATAACTGGTTGGAAAACCATTCCCAGAGAGCAGCTATCAGTAGTTCGCAGTCAAGCTGGAAGGGCGCAGAGTGGGGTCCTGCCGGGATCAGTTCTGGGTCTAGTTCTGTTCAAGATGTTCATCAGTGATTTAGATAATGGCATGGAGAGTACACTTATAAAATCTGTAGATGATTCCAAGCTGGAAGGGGTTGCAAGTTCTTTGGAGAATAGGATTTAAATTTAAAATGATCTGGACAAACTGGAGAAATGATCTGAAATAAATAGGATGAAATACAGTAAGGAAAAATACAAATTGCTCTACTGGGGACGGAACACTCAGTTCCACATGTACACTATGAGAAATAACTCTAAGAAAGAATACTGAGGAAAGGGGTCTGGGATCACAAGCTAAATATGTCAAAGTGTAACACTGTTGCAAAAAAGGCAATCATCATTCTGTGATGTATTAGCAGGAGTGTTGTAAGCAAGACACAAGAAGTAATTCTTCTGCTGTACTCCATGCTGATTAGACCTCAGCTGAAATAGTGTGTTCAGTTCTGGGATGCTACATTTTAGGAAAGAGGTGGACAAACCAGAAGGTATCAGAGAAGAACAGCAAAACTGATTGAAAGTCTAGAAAACATGACCTATGAGGAAAGTTTGAAAAAATAGAATTTGTTTATTTGGGAGAAGAGAAAACTGAGAAGAGACATGATATGTGTTTTCAAGTACGTAAAAGATTGTTATCAGGAGGAAGGAGGAAAATTGTTCTCCTTAACCTCTGTGGATAGGACCAGAAGCAATGGGCTTAAATTGCAGCAAGTACAATTTAGGTTGGACATTGGAAAAACTACCTAAATGTCAGGGTTGTTAAGCACTAGAGTAAATTCCTTAGGAAGGCTGTGGAATCTCCATACTGGAGATTTTTAAGCGCATGTGAGACAAACATCTATTAGAGATGATCTAGATAATATTTGGTCCTGCTAAAAGTGAAAGGGATTGGACTCGATAACCTCTCAAGGTCCCTTCCAGTCCTATGATTCTATATACTCATTCAGCCTCTGAGAAGCCAACAGCTCCCTGAATTGCACAAAAATCTATGCTCCTTTAGAGTAGTGCAGCATGTTTCTCTCAGCACACAGGGAAGAGAGCCCTATCTCTATCTATTCTATCTCTCTGAAGAGTAGACAATTTGCCATGTGCCTCCAGGCTGTACATGAGCAGGATATCTCTGTGCTTTTCTGTACCCCTGTGTAAGGACAAAGCAGAATCTAGTCCTCTATGAGGAAACACCTAGAATATGTAAAAGTATTTGGGGTTAAAGGACCACAGCACAATTTAAATATAGGTTTGAGGCATTTAATGGAATCATTAAATAATATTTGACAAGTTGAAGGAAAACAGAATGCTCAGTCTAATTTTGTATAGAGCACATAATAATGAAATAGATGCATAATGCGTTAATTTTCAAGATGCCAGTGGAATGGCAAGCATGTGCTATAATTGTCTGCATCTTTGCATATCTATAGCAGAAACTGAACTTTATTGAAACTGCACTTACAGTGCAGTCAATATTATGAGCATGCCACATTTTTGATAGTGCATAGTGACTTACCTCTGGCACAAAGAAACGCTTTGCTGGGGTATGGCATTGTAGAACATCATCGCCACTTCAGTCAGAAACTGCAGCAGCAGCACATTCTGTGCCTGTGGACTGAATTCATAATTATAGAACAAGTTGCTTTATCTGCAATGCCACAATCTCAGTAAGGGAAGGTTCCCACTTTCAAGGGATTATACAGCATTTAGGAGAACATTGCCATATTTATGTCTGAAGCCAGTGGCTTCTATTCGTATCCAGCACTTTGGAGTTCTAGGCCACTTGTTCAGGAGCCAAAAAAATGGCTTTAAATGCCTCCCTATATGCACCACTTTTTGAAAATTTTGGCATTAGTCATCAGGCAACCCTGTTTATTTCAATGTGCTGTTCAATATCTATTTTATGTTATTCAGAGTACTGGAGTGAATAGCGAGTTAGCAAAATCTGCTGGTGAACCTATTATTAATTATAGCCCTGATCCAACAAAGCAGTTAAACACCCATGGACAGAACTATCAGCACTGTACAAGACAACATGAAGTCCCAGCCCTAAGGAGGTTTTAAATCTGGGGCCCAGCCATTCCTTCTTTTATCTAGACCTCACAGGAGGGGGCTAACTAGTAGGGAATCTTGGTGTGGGTTGCCTTTTGAAACTGCTGGATCAGATCTTGCAGAGAGCTCTGTGTGCATACATACTTGATCCTACATGGATCTCCATGGATTTCAGAGCTCTGGGCAACCACAGATCCTTACTTGATTTTGTGATATTATAATTAGTTTGAAGAGCAGGGCTGTAGCCAATATTTCATCACAGCAGTGCTACTGCATTCATCGTGCCATGCTCCCATTGCCTGTGCTAGAGTGAACTATTACTTTTTGACAAAGAGTAACTCAGTTTCAATGCTGCTGAATGCCAGGGATACCTTATGCAACTCTTTGGAAAAGACATGGGAGGACATGATTCACCTACTTTATTTTTAATCTATGAAAAATTGTCTGTAATTTATTTAAGTAACTGTCATGTATTTCATTATGTTTCAATAAGCTTACTTTATGTACATGTATTAAAAAAATCCCACTAGATGTCATGACTTCAAATTAGTAATGGGTAATGCATTGACAAAAAGGAGGGGAAGGGATGTTTTTCTTGAAAAACATTCACTGATACTGAACTTTCTCTAATGAAGTCAGATGTGATTGGTGATTTATATGTATTGTCATGGGCACTAAGGCTATGTCACACTGAGAAATTTAGGTCAACTTCACCAAGTCGACTTTACTAAGTAGACTTTAAGTCGACATTATTAAGTCGACTTAGAGAGTCCACACAGGACTCTTAACTTGACTTAAACCTGGCCTTCCTAAGTCGACTTAGAGAGTCTATACTAGACTCTCTAAGGCGACTAGTTAGGTCCAGGGGGAGGCGCCTCAGCTCCCCAAGCTAGGAGGGCTTGTCCTCAGGATAGCCAGACCCGCATGGCGATGGCTCTCCCGGAGGCACGAAGCCCCAGAGCGGTCCAGGGGAGAAGGAAGCGCGGAGCTCCCTTATGGCCTGGACTGCTCAACTCCCTTCTCCCTGGGATGTGAGCACCTAAATAAAATCCAAATTTCCCAGAGTAGTACCCACTGCGGGGCCAGAGTTTTGAAAGAATGCAATGACCAGAGTGCCAGCTCTTAAAAACTTGCCAGTTTTCTCTAAGATGAATACATGTTACCTGACTACAGGCTTGAGTCAATGATCACTGACGTCAATGGCAAAATTCCCAGAGACTATAAGGGTGCAGGATCAGAGTCCAGCTATAGAATTGGCTTATACCACAGGAAATCTTGTAAACACTGAAGTTACCTAACTGCATTAGATATATCTAAGGAAATGGCATGTTATAAGGGCCATCATTGCAGACTGTTGTGCTCCGAATTGATACAGCACAGACGCACAGTGGGGATGGCAAATGTGTTTAAATTACACATTCATTTTCCAAACTCAATGCACATGCTGGTTTTCTGGCACGCCTATGCTCATACCCATCTGTTAGAGTGGCACTGTGCCTGTTCACATCATAAATTGATGTGCAAGTTCTGAATGAATGCCAAGTTCAGCTCAATATATGTTCTGCAGGGGAGTATATAAAAAGGCATATGGAACCTCTTCTGCCATAAAATCCTCCTGTTGTCAAATTTTGGCCACATGCTTCCTGGGAAGGATCAAGTCCATAAGCCTTTGGCATCATGCCATTAACAAATGCCTTATCCCTGAACTGCTTTATCCAATACACCACGATGACGAAATGTTTGCATGTGACTTGACGGGTGCTTCATATGAACATGCATAATGTATATTCATGCTCTCTGAGAACTGAAAACAACAACTTAGCAATGTCTCATTCCTTTGCCATACAAACCTAAAAGACTCATCCAAGGAGACAAAATTATAAGATGATTTTTCCAGATGTTAGGGTTTTTTTTCCAAATGTTAGACATTTGCTGGCATCAGAGCCAGTGGCCCTTTTTGACAAAGGCCAAGTCATGTGCACGCAAGTATGTCCAAATTATCTATGCCATTCTTCATTCTGCCTTCTTGTCTGTCACAATCAGCTACATCTATAGGTTGCTGTCCAACTTCTGCCCATCTTCTCCTTCTCCTCCTAGGGCTACATCACACAAAGAATGTATGTTAATAGTACAATTTTCTTCTCTCTTTCTTCTACCCTCCCTACTCATCTCAATAAAACACATTTCACATGTGGTCAACACCTTGCCATCTGTTTCTGCTCAGAATCTCACAAATACCACATTTGAGTTTCTGAATTGTGTATAATCCAGTTCAAAAACAAATTCCTCATAGTTCTGATATTTCAAACAAAAAATGTAAATGAGTGTGAAATAAAGTAATAATCCAAATGAAATGGAGATTTTTTTTGGTGGGGGGAAAGGAAAAAAGAAGATATCACTTACTTTTGTTAGGTCAGGAATAGCCCACCAAGAAATTTACTTCTGTGGGAGTAAAACCACACTGAAGCAGCTCATGAAAGAGACATTTGGGAAAAACTGAAATGCAGTGAAGACAAACTATTTGGGAGATATTTCTTATCACAGTAGAAAGGGTGAAGCCATGCTCTGCAATAAAACCAATGATTATGTCTGTACCAAGAGCTAACACCACAGAAAGGGGGAAAGGAAAAGTCTGACAACGTTGCATCACTGTTCAAGAGAAAATGCAAAAGTCCAAGGAAGCACAATGGCCTTTTATTAGGACTCAGGAGATGGTGATTCAGTTAATAACAGCACCCCAGACACTTCCTGTGACCTTTCGCAAACCCTGCTTGCATGTTCGTGTGTTGAGACTGCATGAGTGAAAATTTTGCCCCATTAAAGACAATGACAAAACTTATATGGACTTCAGTGGGAGCCAAGATTTCATTCTATATATTTAGAACAGGGAGTCTCCCTTAGGATATGCTTATACAGCTCATAGCACAATGGGGCTCTGATTTCATATGAGGTCTCCGGGTGATGTGGTACATAATAACTGAACTCACACTGAGCATCCACAACCATGCTTTAGCTTAAAAGATGAACCTGAAATGGACACAAAAAAGTAATTGCAGACTTTAAATTAAATTTTTTAACCAGGTGTCCTAGAGAATCAGGTAGGATTGTACTAACAAGAAGGGGAGATAAGACATTTTCTTGGGTATTTATTGCACTGCAAATACATAGTGAAATCCTGATTCCATTGAAGTCAATATGACTGTTACTATTGACTTCAGCAGGGTCAGGATTTCACCATTGTCTAAAAATACAGTTTTACTTTCTAAAAGACCCTTTGCAAAGCTCCATGACCAGCAATTTCTCAACATATAGGCTATGTCTACTGTGGCAGAGTACTCTCCAACTCGTGCCACCTAATGTCCAATCCTCTGGCGTAGTAGGGCCTATGGTAAGTCAGACTCCCTGGTAAGCCCACTTCTGCCTGTCAGGGCCGTGGCTTCACTGCCCTGGACTCAGCCCTTGTAGAAGGGAAGTATTCTGCTGCCCCTGCTGCAGTGGACGAGGCAAGCCTCCCAGGCCTTGCCTAGTCTCCTTCCCTTCTTCTAACCTTTTTCTGATGTTGCTCTGGTGTTGTTCTGTTCGGCTCGGCTCTGCTTCGCTTCCTCTCCTCTCCTCTAAACTCCCACACCTGAGCTGGTGGAGGTGGGGCTTTTTATTGGGCCAGGAACAGCCCTTAACAAGGCCCAGGTGTCCCTAATTGCCCCACAGCTGTTTCTCCTTTGCCTGCTGGGAATAGTGCTTTCAGCATTCTAGGGCTGACAAACCTGCCTTCAATTACCCTTCTAAAGCCATCTGACCTGGCTTTGCCACACTACTTAAAGTCGACTTAGTGTGTCTACACTTAAATTTAAAGTCGACTTAAAGGGAAACTTAAAAAGTCGACCTAGAGCGTCCACTCTGGATGCTCTAGGTCGACTTTGTGGGGCTAGGGGGACCTTGGGTAGGTCCACAGTGGCGGGGGGGCACCCCTTGTGTGCAATGGGGCAAAGGGGGGCAGGGACCCTGGCAGGGCATGTGGGCAAGGTGTGACACTGTCTGGATTTAGGATTTAGGAAGCATTTATGATATTATTTTCAGTGGATATCTCATAAATGCTCTATAATCCATAGGAACTATGATTATATACAAATTCCAAAGGGGTAGCTGTGTTAGTCTATTGTAGAAAGACAACAGAGTCCTGTGGCACTTTTAAAGACCAACAGATTTATTTATCGCATGAGCTTTCGTGGGAGAAAATCCTTTAATGTTTAGGAATGTACCAGGACAATGGTCCCAGGAAGTTACCTGATCAGCCATTAAAGACATAAGGAATACAACCATTGTGTCCTAATGGCTCATCAGGTAACTCCCTGGGACCATTGTCCTGGCACATTCCTAAACATTAAGGACACAATGGTTTTAACATAAGTTAAAGTATGGATATAACATCAAATTCTAACTTCTAATCGAAATAGAATTCCTAGACATAAACTATATAATAATTCCCAGCAAATTACTACCTTTCTATTGATACCAAACATGACATACTTCCTATGGATTATAGCATTTATGAGATATCCATTGAAAATAATATCATAAATGCTTCCCTAAATCCAGACAGCGTCACACTGTGCCCACATGCCTTGCCCTTTGGGGGGCATGCCAGGCTCCCCCTGTGCCCCCCCGGCAGGGAGGGCATTGGTGTAGTCATGGGGTAGCCCTAAATTGACTTAGGGCTACCCCAGAGCTACACTGGCTTAATTCGACTTTAAAAAGTCAAATTAAGCCTTAGGTCGAGCAGAAAGGTGGTTTAATAAAGTTGACCTAATTTTCATTAAGTCGACTTTATTTTCCTCAAGTCGACTTAAGTAAGCTGCTTAAGCCGACTTAAGCAAAGTGTAGTGTAGACACAGGGCCAATTAAGTCGACTTAAGCCAAGCTTCAGTCGACTTAATTTACCAGTGTAGACGCAGCCACATTGACTCAAGACAAGTATATTTCAAGAAGGCCTCAACCACAGGAGAATTTGTCTAGCATGAAAAGGGGAGAAAGACTGCTATTTTTCTGCCTGTCCAGTGTTTTAAGACCCCAGGCATTCTCTAAATCATGAGTGTACCACAGGCGTGGACACCCATCCAGCTCGCACAGCCTCTGCCTCTGTTTGGGAAGCAGTCTTGGCACCAGGACCAAAGTACAATTGTTCATAGGAAATGGAGAAAAGTTAGGCACAAACTGGGGGTGCTTTGACATTTCCCTCTTGCTAGGTCTGTGGTGATTATAGGCTCTTATGATTAACTGATACAGGTGCATATTTATTTATTTTTTTCACTACAGACATCATCCTTCTGTGCCTATGCCTGCCTGCGTCAGAGCTTTGAGCCTACTTAAGGCATCTGTTATTTCTAGAGGCCAATTGATTACTCGGAGCTTGTTTTCACTGCAGTGTTAGCTCAAGGAATAACTCAAGTGTCGTCCCTAACCCAACTTCCACCCACGCACAAAAATCTTTAATTTGAGTTAAGTGGTACTTTAAACTAGATGCCCTCTCGGAAGTGTGTATTGAAGCTTGAGTGACACTGACAAGCCACTACTGCAGCTAGGATGCAACTGAGTTACAGGTCGAGTTAGCACAGCTCCCGGCTGTTAATCCAGTCACTCTGTGCTGCCAAACAATTCACTTTGTAAAAAACAATAAGAGTCCTGTGGCACTTTATAGACTAACAGATTTTCTTCGGCATAAGCATCTGACCAAGTGGGTTATAGCCCACGAAAGCTTATGCCGAAGAAAATCTGTTAGTCTATAAGGTGCCACAGGACTCTCGTTTTTTGCTGTACACAGACTAACAGGGTTACCCCTCTGGAAAATTCACTTTGTGCAGATCAAGATTTGTTTCATGGTGTAGCTGTTCTCATTTAAGATAGGCTTTTTGTAGTGGAGTAACTTGACCTTACAGTTGCGATGAAGACAAACTATTAGAGAAAGATAGAATAATCAGAAGATTTGTAAACAGGAGAAAGGATTGAAAGGAAAAAGAGCAAAGAGACTTCACAGAAATTCCATCTGTGAAAGTGAATTTTAGGCTATGTCTACACTGCAACTGGGAGTGAGTCCCCACAGTCTGGGTAGACAGACACACTAGCTCTGCTCAACATAGCAGGGTGGATGTTGCACATTGATGGCATCATGGGCTAACCACCCAAGTATGGGCTGAGAGGGTCAGATGGGCCTGTGCTTGGCTGGGTATCCTGTACCACAACATCCACCCTGCATTTTTTAGCATGCTCACTCAAGCAGAGCAAGCACCCATCTGTCTATCCAGGCTGGGAGACAGTCTCCCTGAGGCTGTGTTGACTAACCCTAGGAGACAATCTCTGCCCTGAAGATTTAAAATCTAAAGAAATGAAGGTCTTTTCTGTAAGCCCACATTTGATTTTCACCTTTAACAGAGTATTAGCTCTCTGTACTAGGATCTTAGACTATGTCAAAATATTCTATTTTTATTAGCGGAGCACTAAATGTTCTATTGAGAGTGGAGACATGCAAACAATTGAAAAGCCTTGATGAAGAATGACTTGCTTAGGCCTCAAGGGTTAGCTGCTTTTAGCATCATTACAATCTGGTGAAAAAATGTCCTTTGGACTTTAAGGGCCTGGTCATCCTCTACATTGTTGCTTATGGAAGAGACCTAGACAGGGCGGAGGCGAAGTGAATGGGGGAGCTACAGTAGCTATATGGCAAGATCCCTTCTTCTTCTGACCTACCAGAAACCTCCTTGTGCTGAGATTCAGAGGGGGTGGGGCTTCTCGTCACACTATTGTCTCCTCTGTGCTTCACAAGGACTGTAAACCATAAAATAATTCTGACCCATTCCACCTGCTTATGATGGTTCTCTCTCCATTCAGGGAAGGGGGTGAGGCTGTGACCAGCAGTGGCAACAGGCAAGCACAGCTCCAGAGGCATCATGCCAGGGGATGACCTGGGGATTTGTTCTACACGTGTCAAAACTCTACAGCTCTTGGGACACACGTGAGTTTAGAAAGCAGAACAGTGGCAGTGGGAAGAGGAGAGCTAAGTAGAAGGCAGAGAGGTGGACAAACCCCTCAATTTACAGTTCTTACACAAGATTTTTTTTTCCTATGGAAGGAGCATCTATAGCCTTCAATATGCAAGAGGTCAGACTAGACAATTATGATGGTCCCATCCGACCTTAATATCTCTGGCTATGTCTACACTTGCAAGTTAGTTTGAATTAAGGAAGCTTAATTCGAACTAACTTAAGCCTTGGCCACACTAGGCTTTCATTAGTTCGAATTAAGGGCTTCCTTAATTTGAACTAATACATTCAATTGCTTAGTTTGAACTAACCCTTAATTAGAAATAGTTAGTTCGAATTAAGTCAATGTGGCCATATTAATTCAAACTAACTGCTTAGTTCGAACAAACCGGCACATTGACTGTAATGCAACTGACTAATTTGAACTAAGCAAGTGCCACGCATGGCACTTGCTTAGATTGAACTAGCATTCTAGTGGGGCCATGCTAGTTTGAATTAAATTAATTCGAACTAACTAAAATTAGTTTGAATTAGTTAGTTAGAATTAACTAATTCGAACTAACTTTTGTAAGTGTAGACATAGCCTCTGAGTCTATGAAAAGCTGCGCTTTGGTATTTCACATTGTTTAAGTGATGGAGGGGCATTCAAATATATAATTAAGAGTTAAAATGTTAGACTAAAGTGTTGTCATTAACTTTTTAATTTTTATCATAATTAGGGCCATCTCAGAAATAGATCTCACTCTTCTCCATCTGCTAGCAGTTGTGTGCACAAACCACTGTGTAACAAGGGCAAAATAAAAAAGATCATTGCATGCTTTAAAATTCCCCCAATTAAAAAAATGACCTTTTTTAAAGCACAATACACTAATAAGAATCAGAAGATACATATTGGTTATATTAGTCTATTGCTTCATCATACTGCATGTCAAAAATGTCTGCATTGCTTCATGCATACTGCATGTCAAAATCTGCATGGCAGATGGCATGGTTAGATGGTTAGCTGTGACCACAGCCAGCGGAAGTAGTTTGTCACATCTACCTGTGTTTATGAATAAATGAATGACTTTTTAAAACGACTGAGACTGCTTCATGGCAGATCAAGCAAATGTCATAAATTACATGGATGATATAATCTTTAAATGAGTTGGTAGAGATAAAGTGTGTTTTCTGTTGTGGCCAAGAACTCATCTCAGATGTGTGCACTACTTCACATAATGCCATTTGCCAATTTCACTGGGTACAGGAGGCCGCTGGGAGGATATGCCATGTCCAGACACACTAATAAGGGGATCGTGTATTTAAGCACAAGGTGGCATTTACAACAACGAAAAGAAATGGCAATAGTTAAGAGTAACAATGGTGCTGGGGTGATTGAATCTGCCATCACTGATAAAAGCCTGAGTCTGCCACTGTCTTCAAGCTAATGCAAGCATAGTAGGGCAATAATGTCACCAGTGCCCATGGAAACAAACAGAGTCCTGTGGCACTTTTAAGGACTAATCTGATGAAGTGGGATTTTTTCCCCACGAAAGCTCATGTGATAAATAAATTTGTTAGTCTTTAAAAGTGCCGCAGGACTCTGTTTGTTTCTCTGCAAGGCTGTGTCTACACTTACTAAAGTTAGCTCGAATTAGTTAATTCGAACTAACTAATTCAAACTAATTTTATGGCCATTCATGGCACTTGCTTAGTTCGAATTAGCGAATTGCATTGAGTTCAATGGGCCAGGTTAGTTTGAACTAAACAATTAGTTCGAACTAACATGGGCACATTCGTTAATTGAACTAACTAGTTAGAATTAACCCTTAGTTCGAATAGCATATTCAAATTTATTAGTTCAAATTAAGGAAGCCCTTAATTCGAACTAATGAAAGCCTAGTGTAGCCATGGCTTAAGTTAGTTCGAATAAGCTTCCTTAAATTGAACTAACTTGCCAGTGTAGACATAGGCAAAGAGACTAACGCGGCTACCCCTTTGGAACAGTTCCCATGGGTTATACTACCTGGGTTACTGCTGATTTTGTCATTCTACACTGCTTACTAGGTGAGATATGCTTACTGTTCAAGGGAAATGGGCTAAATTGTTTTCTAGCCACCCTTGGGACCTCTCATTTCTGGGCTGCTGCAGGAGCAGATTTGGCCCCTCAAATAATTTAGAGAGCCCCAAAGAACTAATCCCTCCCACCTTGTGCAATGAAGTCCAAAAATTCCCAGAGCACCTTTGTGATCTTGGGCAGCTCTGTGTCTCAGTTCCAAACATTCTGCTTTCATTTTGCATCCTTTTCTTCTATACTTTATCTCCTTAGACTGTAAATCTTCAGCACAGAGGCTGTCTTAAACTCACATTTGCAGGTAGAATTTGTAGAAAGCCAAAAACAGCCACATCTTTACAGCAGCAGCAAAATATTGACACAGGAACATGATACAACATCAGACTCACTCCATTTAATCTGTTTTATACAAGTCTCTCCTAATGCTATTGTGGTTATACATTTCTAAAATTACATAAGAGTCTTTATTTGTAGTTTTTTTCCCCACCCATACTATCTTGACAATTAAAAGCAGTTTGATCACAGCTTTAGAAATTTCTCTCACCTTGTCATTTTATCTATCTGTTACTTATACATACTTACATGCATATATATATATATATATAAAGCCCCCCAACAAATTACATTTCCATCCTCATCAGTAATTCTTCCATATCATTGCCTACAGATTTTCTTTTCCTGTTTTAGTAAAGTGAACTCTTCCTGAAAAGAGGCCTGTGTATCTGTATTGGGCCTACTGTCTTCTAATTCAGGGTTTCCCAGACTGTGGATTTTGGCCCAGAGTTGGACCGCAACGCAGTCCTGGGTGCTCTGCCCTTGACAGAGTTCTGGGGGTATAAAACTTTATATGGTAGCAGAGTCGTGGCCAGCAGTGATAGCCATCCAGGGCCAGAGGAACCCAGTGCCCCTGTCAGGTGGCAGAAAGTGAAGCAGAGCTGATGGGTGGGGGCAAGAAGAAGGGGCTGCCCCAAGGGGGTGGTGGAAGAGGCTGGAGGACTTGGCGCTGTTTCCTCTCCAAGCCACCAAACTAGGTGATCCATGGCTGTTGGGCTTCCTAGATTATCAAGCCCCACAGCCTCCTGAGGAATCAGGGCTTGGCAGTGGGTGATTGGGACGATCAAGGTAATGGTCAAGGCTGGTCCAAGCATCTGCCTGTGCCTCTGTCTGGCATTAGTGATCTAAAGGCCTTCCCTCATTCCTAGTTCGGGGGTGCCCATTTGGTGTGCCAGGCTACTGAGTAGGTGACTGGGGTAGGGTTGCCAGATGACCAGCTCAAGGCACTCAGCAGACTGCTGAAGCAGAGGAGTCAGCAGAGGCTGGCTGTTGCACCTACTGGGCATTTTGCTTTCTTGCATATCCTGGTCCCCCGCTGAAGCTAGGAGCCATGCACGCCCTGCAAGACCCCTCTCCCTGATGGAAGTATGTTAATACTGGGCTGTAATGCCTATTGCAGCTGCATGGGTGGGCCTCAGGGGAAAAAGGTTAGGAACTCCTAACTGGTTGCATTGAAAATGATGATTCCCAAATAGAGTGTTACATCTTCAGAGGTGAGGAATAATAATGTAAGCAAAGTCTGAGTGGCTCTCCCCTTGCTCAGCCAGTTGAAAGGAGCAGGCACTTTATTTGCATGGGCTCTGTATCCACATAAGCACACCTAGGTGCTGAGCAGCATGATGAGAAATGGTCAGTTTTGGGTTCTATGTGCTCCCTGAAGGGAGACATGTGACACAGTGCTTCTAGCTCCCGATCCTGTCTGTGGCAGAATCTCTGCCACTCCTCCCCAGAGTTTTCCCCACTGCCCCCTAGCCTGGCATTCCTGCCGTTATCCTTCTCCCGCCCCTCACCTCATTTCCCCCTCTCCTCTTCCCATCTCTCCAGCCTGACAGCCCTACTTTTTCTCTGCTGCTGACTGGATAATATTGTAACATTATTGTATTATTTATGGTATTTTTACTGATAGTCAAAAGTTTACTGTGTCAGTAAAAAAAAATCAGCTTCAGATCTTCATGTCAGTAAAAACTTACATACAAGGTTAGCAGTGCTTAAGTACCAAAACCCTCCTATGAACTGGATGTTCCAAAATCTCAAGCCGTAAAGGGCAACGAGAAAGTGAGGTGGTTTAGTTTTTTTCTCTGTTGATTTGATTTGTCACAGTCATGAGTTAATGACCCAATGGAACCTCTCTGACCACATGGACACAGTGTCCAACGCATTCTCATGTATATGCGAAGTTTTGCCTCTTTTCAAAATTTAACTCCGTCAGGCCCAGAAGTCAAGATGAGTATGGACATGTTTTTTTGTTTTGGTTTGTTTTTTAAATACATTTTGCCCTTCCATAGGACAGACCAGAGAACAAATACTCTTAATCTCTGCTAAAATCAAAAGCGAAAGTTAATATATCATTGGCACAATGCAGTGCAAAAATAATGAATAAACTATCTTCTGCTAATTCATTTTAATGAACAGTTAATCTAAATGGAACCAGAAACACAACATAAATTAGAATTATGGTACTTACAAAAATAGCCACAAATGTAAATATCTATAGAAAAAAATGACTTTTGCAGAAGAATAATTGGTGGGGAAAGGAATAAGAGCAAATCAAACATATCAAAGGTGTGAATTTCTGAGGAGCTGTTCCTAACACAAAACACATTGATTTCATAAAGTAGCTGTGATAATGAACTGAAATATAAATTCCTAATAAAGATGAAAAGATTTTTGATGATGAAAGCTGAAAACCTCTCAGAAGTTAAAGGAATTGTGAACAAATATGTTTACAATGTGCTAAGAATAATAACCACTTACAGTTCCAGCAGTGATGATTTTCAATGTTGGCACATTGTGAGAAACTTTTGTCCCAGTTCAGGAGAGTACTTAACAACAAACTTGAAGTTGAGCATATACCTACATGTTATCCTGAATTAGGATCTTAGTAACTATGGACAAAGACAGGAACTCATGCATTCAGAATCCAATACGATTTTGCATTCAGTTAATAGGGATAAATAAAATACAACATTCTTTAAACCACATGAACATGATATAAGAAAAGATAATATTAAATCTCAGGTACGAGTTGGATTTTCTGTTATCAAACTCTTGATTACAGATTTAGGAAATCTGAAAACTAAGTCTAATATCTTTTGACCAGGTAGTAAATATGTTGTATATTATACAGCAGCTCTTAAATGGTGTGGAGGCACTTGCATAAAGACCTCTGCACCACAATGAAATCTACCTGTCTTTGTTGTTCTTCACATTTTATTCTTGCTACTTTACTATTTCTAGTAAAATTCCGTTTTTTTAATATTGGTGTTAAACATATATAATTCCAAGAACTTTTTTTTTTAGTCTTGCAGTTACACAAAAAAACCACAAGATGTCAAGAGCTACATGTTGTGTTTCTAAAGCATCTGAGATATCTTGAAATGAATAAAGCGCTCTTCTGTCTGCTTGTGTCTGTCTTTTTTTAAAGCTTCTTCCTATAATTGGTGCTCTGTGAGATAAAGTTGAAATTTAATATCTCAGCAATTATGTTTTACCACTATTATAAAAAAGTGATTGCAAACTGCAAAGTAATATTAATATTTTAGTTTCATAGGTTAAAAAAAAACAAACAAAAAAACCCCATGCATTTACCAGATTCCTTTTTTCATCAGTGTAGGACTTTAAATGGTTTTGATTTGTTTATAAAATCTTGTAATTACACAAGCTTTTCATTCCTGGTCCTGAATAACAATTCTTGGTTTTCTCCAAAAGCTTTAATTAGTACATGGAATTTTTCTGTGATCTGCCTGCATTATCTGCTTTTATATTACATACATAGAGCTCATTTCTCCCCCTAGTGTCTGACCTGTTCTTTCCCAGCAACGCACCATCTACTTCACACTCCCACAAATAGCTCTCCACCAGCTATACAGGGAGAGCATCATTCAGTCTCCATGACCAAGCCAACTCCAACCAGCATGTGCTTAGGAATATAGGAACTGCTCTACTAAATCAGACTGTTGACCTATTCTAGTATCCTGCCTGACAGGGCCAGTACAAGGTGCTAGACTCCATAGTAGGTAGTTGTATGATAATCTCATCTACCCCTCCCCCATGAAGATCTCATCCTAATGCAATAGTTAGGGATTGGCTCAGCCTTGAAGCATGATGTTTTATATCTGTTCCAAAACTTTCTTTTAACATTGATTATATTGACACTGGATGTCATTGAGGCCAACTACATATACATATACGATCCCTTTTTGAATCCCAATATGTAGTTAGCCTCAATGACATCCAGTGCCAATGAATTTCTACAGTTTTACATATTTAAGCATGTAATTACATGCTTTGTTTGGCTACAGATCTCAATCTTTTGCTTCACTGCCAATTGTGATGATGTATTTTATTTTGACTAGTGGTCACTGGACCAATTATTACCGTTTATATGTAACCAAAAATGGGGATGGAATCATTTTAATTCTGCATATAGGAAAATAACACTAATTTCTCTCTCTTATATTTTAGGTATACCCAGCTTCCTTACGCTTATTATGAGGCAGTAAGCTATGTAGCTAAATTACCTTTAGTCAATAAGCGAAGATACATCCATGTTGAGATCAGATATTAATTTGAGACATTATCCTATACGAGTTTCAAATTAGCCTGAAACATGCATTAAGCCCTTTCCAAGCTTGCTATGAGCCGCACAACTAAGTGAATTTTGTTGGCACTGAAGATATACATGACTTTTCAATTGCTAAAATCAAATTTTTATTATTATTATTATTTTTAATCCAGTGAGAGCATCTAATTTGGTACTTGCCCTTCAGATCTGGATTTGCGGTTGGAGAATGAGGTAATGAAGCAAGACTAATGGAATGGTAATGCCTTATAGGAATGAGACCCTTACTGGGTTGTGCTAAAGGTCTAAATGGATTCCCTCTGTTCTATTACTGGAAGAAAGCAGAGCAAGAGTAGAGTGTTCTTTAATGTCTATTGAACTCATTGTCTGCTAATGTTTTTCATTATGTATATTATGTGTGCCCTTGGTTAGACATTGCCCATCTAAACAAACAAAGAGATATTTAATTCATTCTAGCCCTGAAGAGCATTTACTTCAGCTGAAGGAATTAATGGATACTAATAATTAATTGTGAGGGATTCAGCTTTAAGATGAGCCAGCAGAATTTACACACTTAATCTTATAAGAAATAAATTAATATTTATATTTGGTGGTTTAATAAAAACATCTCTTGCAGTTAAAAATGACATGATTTCATCAGTGACTTACTTTAAGGGTATAATTGTATAAGGAACATCACAGCTATAGTGGAGAAGCATTTAACTAAAGTAAAGCAGATGATCGATTAATCAAAATATCTGTGGAGAGTGAAGCTCTATTTCATTTTTTTCTGTACTGCCTTCAGAATTATCCTTCTGCTGCTTGGAACACTGGATGTTGAATCAATTTGTGCCACCCGATGTTACAAGGTCAGTCTATTGGTATGAATTTTTTTTTTCCAAGTGGAAAGAAACCTTCTAGTGAAAATGGCTGCCTTAAATTGTATGGGCCACAGCATTGTTTACATCCATATTTAAAACACGCAAGTGGCGAAAATGCTTTGTTGTTCTAAATACTCATTGACTGCTATGATACCTGACACCCTGTTGCTATAGTATCTCATGCTGCCTAGGAAGATATTAGACAAGAGCACCATAAGGAAGGGATCCCTGCTCTGCATACCACTGTATTGCTGAGGCAACTCCCAACTGCTTTTCATAGCTTTGTTCCATGTAGGAAAGAATTCTCCACAGGCCAAAATATAATAAAAGATTCATAGTTTTGGGTCTGGAGAAAAAAACTGTATTCTGGTGGCAATTTTAGTTGTGTTCCCTTCCTCCCTCTGCAAAATGAGTCCTGTTTGATTCACGTAGACTCCTGGCCCCACCTGTCTGATGACTTCATTGGGCCTCCGCTGGGAAAGGTAGATGGAGTAACTGGGGCTATGTCTACACTTGTTAATTTAAGTCGACAGTGTGTCCACACTTAAAAATAAAGTCGACTTAAAAAGGAACTTAGAAAGTCGACCTAGAGCGTCCACACTGGACACCTAGGTTGACTTCTAGGGGCTTAGGGGGACCTAGGGGAGGTCCATGGGGGCAAAGGAGAACAGGGACCCTGGCAGGGCATAGGGGCAGGGTGGGAAGGGTTCTGCCCTGCCCTGTGGGGAGAGGCATGCCAGGCTCCCCCTGTGCTCCCCCCCCCCCGGCTGGGAGGGCATTGGTGTAGCCCTGGGGTAGCCCTAAGTCGACTTAGGGCTACCCCACGTCTACACTGGCTTAAGTCGACTCTAGGGAGTCAACTTAAGCCTTAGGTCGAATTGAAAGGTGGTATTATAAAGTCGACTTAATTTTAATTAAGTCGACTTTATTTTCCTTAAGTCGACTTAAGCAAGCTGCTTAAGTCGACTTAAGAAAACTGTAGTGTAGACGCAGGGTAAATTAAGTCGACTTAAGCAAGCTTAAGTCGACTTAATTTACAAGTGTAGACGCAGCCTGGGAAAGGTACTTGTACAGTTCTTTCAGGCACTGGTACTATCTATTGGAGCCGTACTAAGTGCATGTTAAGTGCTTGGCTTCTTTTCCAGATTTTATTTCTATTAATACCTCTCAAAAGCTTTTGCTGTCCTTAAGGCTAAATGAACCTGTAGTAGGGGAAGGATAGTTTTATGGCTAACGCAGAGGGCTGGGAGTTAGGAGACATGGATTCTGTGGCTCTCATTCACAGTCTTTACATGACCGTCTCAGAATCTCCTGAAAGCAGAACCAGTGTACACTCTCTGCTCAGCATGGAGCCTTGCTTTATGAGGACTCTCTGCCTGGATTCTGGGTGGCTATCCTTCACTGTAACAGATTCTCCCAACCTCAGTCCTGAGACAGGGGACCATAAGGACCACATGATCTATCAGCTTTGCAGTTCACTGCCTGGCCCTTCATGAACAACTCTGCAGCTGGGCAATGGGAGGACCTATATCTAATTCCAAATATATTCTTGGTTTATAGTACAGTATAATGGCTGCCTTTTCATATACAGAATTTTCACAGGATCCCTTTGAAAAGAACTTAAAACAAAATATTAAAATTGTAAAAATATCGGAAATTGTACACCTGGAGTAGGGTACGACTTCCGTAGGACAGATGCATAGAAAGGTGCTGAATAGCAAAATTATTTTGAGAAGTCTTTAGATTTTTAAAAATATAGGAGGCTTTTTGTGAAGGGGAATTTCTTGGATAAGTGGGGTCTGACAAACAGAAGAATTAAACAAATATTACTCTAAAACATATTTAAAATATTATTCAATTAGCTCGTACTTTCTCCTTTGACCCTGTCAACACTGCTTTATACTGGCTGGAGAGACTGTATGTATGTAGGCCCAAAAGCAGACTACTAAAATGAAAAAGACACAGGCTTTAAATGTTTTGCCTTACACATTTTGCCTGTTATTTGCTTAAGCCATGCCTGAAACACACTGTGTCTGTTATCCAGAAGCTCTCTGTATGGGATGATGTCTGGGTTTTATTTACATTTCTTTAGGAATATTTTTTTAAATGTAGATTGCCTAATTAAAACAAAGAAGTGTTTGTTGTTAGTACATTGTGTTAATTGATGTAAATGGAACTCATATTGATGGGAATTTCCACCAGAGTTGAGGGGAAGAGGGTTGTTTTGGTTTTTTATTTGTTTTTGGTTTTAAGTTTGTAAAACTTTATAGTTTTTTAAGTAGAATTAGTAAATTAGTTAAAAGAATGAATGTGTTGTGTGTGATTAAAAAGTGAAAAGGCGGTACCTCTAAATCTAGTTGGGAACAAAGGAAAATGAAAATACTTTGTTTTAATGTTTTACCATCCAAAGGGCCGAAGAATGCAAATAAAAGATAACCCCAAAATACAGGAGGATTCACCCCAAGGACAGAAACAAGACAGAGTGTAAAAGATAAGACAAGAAGCAGTCATTCTTGCAACAGCCGACGAGTGACTGATGATCACACCAGGATGCAAAAGCAGAAAGATCCATAGACCCAAATGGGAACTGGCCACTATAAAGATGGTGTAAAAAGATAAGGACTTTGGGTTCATTATATAAAAATCTAGGAGCTTTGGATTTGGGACTGACAGAACCTGGCTCCATCTTCATGTTCAGTCCACTTGGCTAGTGGGCTGGCTTGAGCAACATTTGTAATTATATTGTAATTCTATTCCACCTACAGTATTGTATTCAGAATAAACATAGTGTATTGCTTTGTTCTCCTGAATAAGATTCTGCTGTTTTTTCCTTTTGGAAGTGTGTGTAACATGTATATATACTTCTTTGTAAATATGTATGTAATTACTTACAGGCATAGGAGTGAACTTAGTTTTAGGAACTGGCAAGGGAGAGGATTGCCTGGGAAATGCACTGGTTTCTTATTTCCTTGGCATCTTTATATAGCATCCTAGCTGTAAATTTACAAAACTGTCTTTCCTTGGCAGAATCCCTAGGGAAAGCAATTGCGTAAGCATTTCCTGCTCTCCTCAGCAGTAAATCTCTTGAGCATTATAGCCACTTTCCGTTGGTGTAGATGGGCTGTTTGCAGGAGTGAATCTAGCTCATTGGAGTTAAACTCCAATCCTCATAATTCCCCAATACTTTAATGTAATTCATTTAAATCCCAATTCCCACCAAGTAATAACCTGTAGTCATTGCAGGCCTCTGTTGGAAATAGGAAATAAATCAAACTTCAAGAATCTCATCTAGGCAGGACTTGTATTTTGCTGTGAATATTTTGTGCTTTCACAAGGCTTGCAGCAGAGCAAGGTAATTCCAGTTCCCTGAGGATTTCAATATTTCAGAATTTGTTTTCATTCCAAATTGGAACAACCACCAACATTTTGAAATTCTCCAGGAAATGGAATGGCTCCCCAGCCCTGAAGCATTAAGGCTGGTGGGCTGCCCCAGAGACCCCCACTCAGAAACAATCCATCTTGCAGGCTGCTGATAAGCCATGAGGTAGTTGAATCAGGTGGGAGAGCTAGAAGAAACCAGGTTGGTTTTCAGTAGAAACTGGCTTGGCAGGCAGGGTTCTACTGGCAGAATCTGCCTGAGCTCTGGCACAATTTTGTTGAAATCAAGGAGTCCCAGCGAAACGTTTAGAATTTAACAGGTAAACAAATTGTGAGTGTTTGTGTTCATGTGAAGTACATTGTACCATGGGTAGGCATCCCAGTGTGCCATGCACTGCCATCTGGTCCAATTCCTTTAATAAATTTTCACACTGTGTTATGAGATAGAAATGATGCACCCAAGGATCCCTGGGAGCAAGGGGTCAAGTTCCCAGTAGGCAGCTTTCTCCATCCCATAATGCCAGCAGTATCTCATAATGTTTGTGCCTTTTAAAAAAATATCCCACCAACCTGCATGGCATTTTTTGGTGCCTGCCATCTTTGGCAGAAACATTGAGCCCACAGACCTCTGAAAGATTCTCATGAACTTTGCAAACACTGGATGCAGAATTCCCCTGTATTTGCAGACCCAAGTACCACAGCAATGGGGGACATGACCATTTCAAGAACAGCTTCTAAGATATTTAGTGAAAAACAATTTAAGGATGTTGGAGGCATTCACAGAGCAGCCACAAAGGGAAGAGCACTGCTACTAAACCTGAGGAACAAGCACTGACGGATGACACAGCATTGTTATGCCAATTTAGGATGAAGAGGAGTGGCTGCAGAATTTGGGATGTGAAATGGCACATTCCTGGATCTGTGCAATAAGTTCACCTCAGTCCTCCCATGGAGGAACACCAGAATGAGAGCTGCATTGACAGCAGAGAAGCGGGTGGCAACTGCACTCCCAAAGTTTGCAGCGCTGGATTGCTTCCTGTCAGTGGGAAATCAGTTTGGAGTTGGAAAATCCATGGTGGAGCCATTGCCATGCAAGTGTATAGGGCCATTAACCACCTCTTGCTAGCACAATGTGGGGCTATTTCAGGAGTGTCGGGTGAGATTCTGTGGCCTGAAGTGTTCAGGAGTTCAGACTACATGACCATGAAGATCCCTTCTGGCCTTTAAGTCTATGAATCTACAACTGTGACTTTCACCAGTGTGCAGGACACAGTGGATGGATTTTTGACCTGTGAAGCCACGTGGTATGTTAGGTGTAGTAGAGAATGGCAACTATGGGGTTCTCCAAGGACTGCAAGAGATGGGAAATCTGAATTTTGGGTCCTGCAGGGCAATCAGGGTCTGCAGCATTTGGATTTGCTGCCCAGGAAGGCCTACTACACTGTGGTGTATTTCCCTCTCCTTGTCCCACTAAGACTCCTGGGTCTCTCTCCTGGCTTGTCTTTCCTTTCCTATGCTGTCAGTCATGTTGACTCTCCCAAGCCCTTTGTTCACGGTCCGATGCAGTGCTGGCTTGCAAGATCTTGCAGTACATGTCCAAAGTATAAGATCTTTCTAAAAGATTGCCTAAATTTCTATGACAACTATTGGTCAGTAACCATAGTCAGAGCTGTAGCTAGACATTTTAGCACATGGGGCAAGCCGGCATATGTGCGCCTCATAATGTTTTGGGTTTTTTAAAAATAATTTTCTGCCCTTTCGCCCCACCAAGGCTACAGCTTATAACTCTACCACTTGCTTCCTTTGTGATCTTGTGCAGATCATATTTTGGTACCTCAGTTTTCCCCTATATGAAAGGGGGACAATGCTGCTTACAGAGGGATGGCTGGTGGTATAATTCACTGGTGAAGTGAAAGGCGTTTTAAGAGTGCAAACTAGAGTAGTTCATCTCTCCAGATTGTGTACATGGGTGAGGAGGTAGGGTTGGGGGGAAAGAAGCTTTTCCTGTAAACCAGAAATCATGAGTTAGGAGCTCTTACAGAAAGCAATATCACAGTGCTCTGCAATAATGATCTCCAAGCCTAGAGTTTAAAATGGAGTCACTACAGTACTGAGACCAGTGCTGTAGTATCTGTTTTATAAAGATTTAAAATGTTCCTCTCTGGAACTTAATCCTCTGCATCACTAAAATGCATGCTTCACTGCCTGCTAACCTAACAATAGAATCCACTAGTGTAGCTGGATGCCAGCTGGGCCTTTGCCTGTCCCGCCCTAGATCACAGGAGCTGTGCTAAATTGCTCTCTTGTGGTAGGCATTCCTGCACTCCTGTCTGGCAGGCATAAAAACCTCTTCCGTAAGGCAAAAATCATACCAGTGTTTTGCTTCCAGCAAAGAAAGTGCAGGCTTTATGGTGAAAGCAATTTCCCTCTCTCCTGATTAATTAATAACAGCAAACCAAGGCTCACAGGCTGGGGAAGACGGCAGAGCTTAATTGACTCTAGTTTTAAATGAGGTCTTACTGACTAGGTTCAAATTAGCCAGCAACACCTTTCCATCCTGGGGAATTGAAATGAAATGTGATTTTCTACAGCAGGCTCTGTCTAGTCTAGCTCCTACCACGCATGCAGCCCTTTTAAAATATGTCTCTGAAGAAGTAGGTATCTTCCTCTTTCATAGGCTCTGCTATTTGCCTCATTGTATTGTCTGAAGTATGTATTGCAACCTGCAAATCAAGAGATGAATAATATATGGGAGAAAGAAAGAAAGAAAGAAAGAAAGAAAGAAAGAAAGAAAGAAAGAAAGAAAGGTCTTTGGACTGTTTTGTTTTTCCAATGAAATTAAAAAGCCATATCCCAAAGTAAATGAACAGTGTCTGTGTGTCAAAAGAGCAAGACATGATTTTCTGTCAGCACATGTGCAGGGCTGTGTGATAGGAAGAGTGAGTGGACAAAGTGACACTCAAATAATAGTAATAATTAATTACTGGCTTTTCATGAGAGAATTCTGCAGTAAAAGTGCAATGCCCAGCAAAAGCCTTGATAGCAAGTAGGGTCTACTGCACTGGACAGAAGTCTGGGAATCCGATCTGCCCCTCAGTCCTAATTGCTGCAGCAAGTCACTCTGCCTGGTCCGTGTTCCCATCTATAAAATGGAGATAAAGATGCTACTCCCTTTTGGCACAATCAATGAAGGGACGTAGGTGTTGCAATGCACCTAGAAAATCTCAGGAACACACCAAGATCCACAGCACTGAGTTAAGTTCCGAAGGGGTAGCCGTGTTAGTCTATTGCAGAAAAATGCTGAGTTAGGTACCTAGGCTTCCTGTACAATGCATGGGGAGAGATAAATGCCTAAAAATGCCATCCACAAAAGCCAGCACTGCTGCTTCCTACTTAAGCTAGGCAACTAGAGATGCCGACAATAGGCGTGTGTTCAGCCCTGCCCCATTCTCAGAGATAGACACCTACAGCCAAGCTGCACTGAGACACCTCTGAGTTCAGCAATCCCCAAATAGGAACCCACTACCTGGAATCAGACAGCTGAGGCACCTACTTTGTGGATCCTATCCTTTGAGAGCTAGTAAATGCAATCTAACAGCTAAGTGATATCATAAGCTGTAAGGCTTTGGATCCATGCTGCAGAACAACTTCACGTTCCTCTTTACGTCCTCAGCCAGATCTCCCTAGGGAAGCGATTGAAGCCCTATTGGTTGGCACATTTAAAACTCACCTGGATCAAATATCAATAAATTTCCATGTGGGCACGATCCTGCATTGGCAGGGAGAAGGTCTGGATGGTCTAACTGGTTTTTTTAAGAGTCTATGATTGACAAGCATTGCCTAATAAATCCACAATTGTCCAGTGTGAATGGAGAGTGGACTGGGGGCTTGAGGAACATCGTCCTAGTATAGACTCATTTATTAAATGCGTAAGTGCTGCAGGAGCAGGCAACGTGGCTGACCAGAGTGGCTGTTGAGAGTCTGAAGTGGTGAGCTCAATTTCTGGCTCTGCCACTGACCCACTATGTAATGTAGGGCAACTCCTTTTAAGGCTCTGTGCCTTCAGTCTCCTCATTTGTAATTACACTTATGTACGTCTGCAAAGTGCTTTGAGAGCCTGCAGTGCAAGGTGTGATGTACATGCTGAGAATGTATAGCTAGATAAAAGAGACAGGGCCCTGCCCCAAGGAGATTACACAAGCCGTCTAAATCGGAAGCACAATAAAGATGCCAGTGGGGGATGGCTTAAGAAGGAGGAGGACAGTAAGAAGCCAACACAGAGACCCAGCCATTCTTGTTGCTCTTACTCCTTGCTAACTACAGCTGTTATACTGGATTTCTATAGCCTGGACATGCATAAAAAGTTAATGCTCAGCAGACCTGCACCTGACCAAAGAAAGATCCTCTTAACTGTAGTGTCCCTGAACATCACTTTCCCTTATGTCTGAGACAAACAGCCCTGCGCTGATCGAGATTTTACATAAAAATCCACAAACTCTGGTGTTTTCTCAACCAAGCCATCAATTCTTGCTGCTTTTAACCTCAGATGAGAACATGCAGGAATCAATCCACGCCCCTCTTGTGCCCCTTCTCCCCTAGTCCCCTTCTCGCCTCCTGCACTTTCTTTCCCCCTACCCTGCACTCCCCTCCTGCACTCCCTTCTTCTCTAGCCCCCTTCTCCCTCCTGTGTCCTCTTTTCTTGCAATCCTGCAATCACCTGCAATCCTTCCCCGTGTGGCGAACCCCAGCCACTCAATGCAGACATCTCTTACCTCCAAACGTGGATGTATGCACATAGCTTGACCAACCATGCAGCTTGTCCTCCTTCTGCCCTTCCCATCAGCTGCCATTCAAGCCCTGCTGTGGTCCTAGCACCACCAAGGACAGCCCCTTTCTGGTTGGAGTCACTGGATCCACCATCCTGAGGGGGGACTGAGCATCCTAGGCTCCATCCAATGCCACTGGGCCTGATCCTGAACCATCCTTTTTTTTGTACCCATTGGTTCTGTGCCTGGGACAACTGCCTCACTTGCCCCACCCTAGTTACAGCCCTGCTTGTGCTCCTCAAGCACAACGGAACTTTCTCCCAAGGGAGTACATGACTCATGTGTGCAGGAGAGAGACCTAAGCTCCCACAGGAACTAAGAACCATATGGATGGAAGAGACTGGTCTGCGTGTGACAGATGTTAATCATTTGCTTAATGCACTGCTGGAAGGCACTCAGATATTATGGTGATGAGGATGGTCTAAAGAACCTATGATGAAAGATTCTGTTTCAATCAGAATTTACTGAATCCAAACTCCATTCAATTAAACTGAAGCTATTTTAAAAACCTTACACTGCACACAACTGTAAAAAGAACCTTAAATATGCACAGACAAAATAATTCTAACTAATTTTTTTCTTCTACATGTGTTAACGGTTATTTTGATTCTTGATTTTAGGATTTTTCTTTGAATATTTAATTACAGTGCAGGAAAAACATTTCTCTCCATTAAAAATACAACTTTTTACATTCTTTACTTTTAGCATTAATGTCCTCTGGGCCAGACATTTCTGGTCATATACTAATGATCAGCTAGAGAAGATGAGCTAGTCCTGGGTACTTTGAGTTTATTTGTCATCGACAATCAGGAAATACCTGATGTGGGCTGCAGGTCATTGCTGATATTAGCAAACCATATGGAACTAAAATGGTGTAAAAAATTAAAGTAATTAATGTTTGAGAGGTGAAACCCTGAACTGCATATTGCCATGGATACTGAGGTGTAGATTATTTTCTCACTCATTGCAGCAAATTCATAGTGGTATCCTGGAGGTTAATGGAGATAATCTGGCTGTGATCAAGTAAGTGTCTGTGCACTGACAGAGAGATTGTGCATCCTCACTCCCACTGAAATCAGATTTACACTAGTGCAAATGAAATCAAAATCCAGTCCTGGGGCTTTTCCTAATTTTACAGTAGTGCCCAAGGGCCCTACTCACTATCTCTTGTGCCAGGGGCTATAGAAATATATAGTAGACAGCCTCCTCCTGAGGAAGACAACAGAGTCTTGTGGCACTTTTAAAGACTAACAGATTTATTAATCGCATGAGCTTTCGTGGGAGAAAATCCCACTTCGTCAGACGCTTTGAAGATAGGAAAGTTACAGAGTGGGAGGAAATAAAATGCAGGGGAGTGCAAGTAGGGCCTTACTTATGACTTCAAAAACCACTTGGTCCACACTGTGCTCCATTAGCCAAGAGATGGCGCTCTTACTGCTGCTATGGATGTTCTCTTTGTCATAATCTCTTGGGTAACCAGCACAAAAACAACTCTTGAAACCTGAAACAAGATTCATACTAAAGCCACAGACCTCCCTGCAAAAATACACAAAGGACCATGGCAGCTGTAGACAACTTTAGCAATCAAATCAGCTAAATATTCAACATGTTGAGAGAAAGCAGATTCTAAGGAGTGAGCAGCTTTGTCCTTCTAGACTTCCTGCGTCAAAAAACCTGTTACACTGTTCCCTCTTCTTCCCTCCAGGAACAATACATGCTGTAGAGTAACTGAGAATCAGTTAAGTGGTCTCACCTGACTTTCTGCAAAGATTTTCCTTTAGCTGAGACAATGTTACAGATCTGCCATTATGCCTACTAGGAGTGCACATAATATATGCAAAAACCTGCTTGCATCATGGTGCTCCTCAATCCTTCTCATGTGTTTATTTCATGAAGCTGTTGCATTTCTGCCCCCAAAATGAGATCTAGTGGCTGCACAGAGTATCAGGCTGGATCAGAAAAGCTATTGAGATGTTGTTCTGCTCAGCATTGCAACTCCTGGTTCCCAGGTGCCTAGTTGCCCTAGTGGACTATTCAGCACCAAGCTAGATGGCCAGGCTCCACACACAATGCATGGGGAGAATTAGGTGCCTAAGGCAGAGATCCCTAAAAGCCAGCAAGCTGAATGGTAAGCCTCTTAACGTGGGCAGAGTGAAATGCAAAGCAAAGTTGCTCAAGCGGCTGACCTGGTGCACATGGCAGACAGGCCAGAGATTAAAGTCTTTAAAAGTGCCACAAGACTCTTTGCTTGTTTTATTTCTGCTCAGACATGTCCTCAGACATGAACCTCTGGTGGAGGTAGGTACCTAAGCTAGATCAGCTGTTTAAGTAGCACATGCCCTAGCAGCAGAAACAAATATCTTTTTCTCTTGATTTCTTGCTCATGCTCAATACCTGCCACACTTCCCCTACATTTCCCTGGGTCCCCAGCTGACTTTTGTGCCCATGCTCTGCTGCCCCACTCCTCAAAAAAAACAGTAGTCTGCCTGCCTCCAGCCCTCCTGCTGCGGGG
Organism: Pelusios castaneus; assembly: GCA_007922175.1. Taxonomy (NCBI): domain Eukaryota; kingdom Metazoa; phylum Chordata; order Testudines; family Pelomedusidae; genus Pelusios; species Pelusios castaneus. Next base: position 3,947,937 of record ML685784.1, read on the forward strand.
TCAGACATTAGGCATGCTCAGAGAAGATTACAGTATTGAGCCCTGCTGGCATGATAGGCATCAAGAGTCCAGTGTCAGGGCATCCAGGGCTTTGGCTTGAACTAGGGCTCCAAGCTCCTCATGAGTTGTGTGGTGGCATCAGGATTTAGGTGGGTTTGTAAATGCTGACATGTGAAGTTTAAGGTCCTAGACTAGAAAATTTAGGAACCTGCGCAGTTAGGTTAGGCATCAGCTGAGCAGCAGTTTTGAAAATGACAGCATTGTCTAAATGGTGGACTTGAGGTATACAAATACGTTTGCGGATCTGGCCCGTACTGTACACAGTATGGATTGTGAGTCCCTCTGCTGGCCAGAGGTCTGAGTCTGCTACAACCTTCACATTAATTTGTATTTCGAACAGTAAAGTCTCACACCTTTAGCTCCAGATGGTCTGGGATCAATTCCTGCAGATGTTTGTTCCTGCAGAACAACCCAAGGGTGGTGTTCAACTGGCACAAAGGAACCATGAGTTGTTTGGGGCCTGATAACAGTAATGTAATACAAATACTACATCAAATTATTAAGGGCTAGTTAGTTATTTAGAGATTTCCAACAGTCTACAGCTCAGAGTCCCAAATGGAATTGTACATAATGGGAATTTACAAAGCAGCAGATAACATCATGGCCTTTTGCTATATTGACATCTCCCACTTGCCATGTTCAATTAAACACTGAATATTTTAGCACTTAAATGAACCGTCAGGCAGGTGTAATCCTCTCTTTGATAAAGAATACAATTTTTACTGTAGCCACTTTTCATCTCAGTATCTTTTGCTGCTTTATAGTTATTAGAGCCCTGTGTGGAGAGGGTACACAGCACTTTACCAAGTAGCAAGACAATCACACTAGGTTCCTGAAAGCCAAATTGATTCTTAATTTTGAAGTATGCCAGAATTAAAGCTACGGCACCTGCTGCTAATTCAAAGGCAATCGTCCACTGAGTTAGGCACACATTAGTCTAATATTTTCAGCAACACATGTAGAATTCAAATAAGAATTTATTGAAATGAAGATGAGGTTTTGTAAATTGGCAGCATCCAGAGAGAAACAAATATGCAGACAAAAACAACAAAGAGTAAAATTTGGAGCCATCTAAAACTTTTGTGTGCAGACCAAAGTCCTTCAAATAAATTGAGTATTCCCTTTAAAAACAGCATTACATGTTTTACCATATGTATGTGGAGAAGGCTGATTGAAACTGATCAAATGCCAACAACTATTCTGTGGCTCTCTCTCTGTCATTCCCCACCTCCTGACAACCTTCATCTAGAAGTTTCCCTTTGGACAGAGGCTTTCTTCAGTAGTTATCCAGACAAATGGGAAACTCATATGCTTTCTGTGTGGCAGTTCAATGTCTGGTGTATTGATACTATCTAGCACAGTGGTTTTCAGACAAGAGGTCAGGACCCCGTACTGGGTTGCAGACCCTCCTGTACTGAGTTGCAGTGTCCCCTGCTGTTGCTGCCGAAATACTTGAATGCATCCTAACAACTCCTTTGATTTGCTGTTACAATCTGACCAGATCTTATGACTTACACTTCCCAGCATTTATTTTGCTCCCGTTCTGTAAGTTCCCCGTCTTCAAGCGTCTGACAAAGTGGGATTTTCTCCCACAAAAGCTCCTGCGATAAATAAATTTGTTAGTCTTTAAAAGTGCCGCCAGACTCCTTGTTTGTTTTGCACAATGGTATAATTCTTAAGTCCTGGACATAAATGATTTTTTTCAACTGAGTCCTGAATAAAAAAGTTTGAAAACAACTGATCTAGCATAATTAAGGAACATATGCAGCTCTCCGTTATCCCTTTGAGGGACCATCTATCCATCCCACACACACCTGTTATTCTCTCTTATAGTCTCAAATTATTTCAGTCAGAAATTGTGAATAAAGGCATCTCATTATGGAAATGTTCACATAAATACAATTTTAAGACTGTTGCTAAATTTTTATATTGTGTTCCAGATTATGGATTTATTTCTCTCCTCCTATTTCTCTCCCCTTAAAGTCCACAAAATCAGATGCATATAATGACCTGTATATTTAGAAAGAATAAAAGGAAATTTGACCTCACACATCATGTGTTTAGCCTGTTATATTACTAGTGGGGGGAGGGGGGTCACTGTGACAAAAACTGTAGGTATATTTTAAAAAGCATAGGATAATTTTAATGTCCATCAACATTTATAGTTAAGTATGTTATAATAAGAATACTCAAGTGTGATGCTTCAGGGTATAAGATTAGGCTGTTAGAGGTCAGGAAGAAATTTCTTTCCCCCAGATACAAAACTGATCACTAGATTAGTGATGTTTCTCCTTCCTCTGAAGCATAAGATTGTGACCATCACTGAAGCAGGATGTAAGGCTGGTAGGGATAGTGATCCAATATGAGGATGAAAATGCTAGGTTAGCCCCTCCTACCCCCTGCTTTGGGGATTTTGCCTCTCATTGTGTGCTGGGTTTGAGGTACTCTGTGTAGGAGAATTTCACAGGTTATGTCTATAGTGGAGGCTCTCTAAAGTCGACTTAAAGTCGACTTTAAGTCGACCTTGTTAAGTTGACTTAGAGACTCCATATTGAACACTCCTGTCGACTGCCTGCATCCACACCAGCAGGTGCTAGGTCGACGGAGGAGTGGTGCATTGTGGGTAGCCCTGGGTGGGTGGCTGGAGGCCAGGTAGGTCGACTTAAGGGCTTCCCCATCTACACTGGCTTAAGTCAACTTAATAAGGTCGACTTAAGCCTGAGGTCGACCTTAAGAGGTGGTGTTAAGTCAACTTAAGGAAGCGCTTAAGTTGACTTAATAAGCACCCAATGTGGATGCAGCAGTTTGTAGATCGACTTAACCGTCCTTAAGCCGAACTAAGGCTCTAATGTAGACATACCTATAGTGTTTGTCATTTGTATATCATTTTAAATACTGGGCTAAATGAGGCTTTCAGCTACACCTCAGCAGCTCCATTAATTTCAATTTGTCCCTTTAACTTGATAAATCATTTATAGTACACAGTTTTTCTCCTCTCCTGAATTTCATTGAAAAGCTTTGATTTTTGTAAGCCTTTCCATGTACATCAAACCCACATATCCTGTCCATTTGGGTGAGAGTGGATCGCTTGTGATATCAGGTAGTCAGTGCTTTTTTGTTTAAAAAAAAAAAAAAAACAGTGGAGGTAGTGTATGTGTGTGCAAGTAAACATTTCCAGGCAGTATTGCCGCCTGAACAGATAGCTGAAGGGGACTAAATCAGAGTTCATGATTGATGTTGGCATCTTCACTTTAGGGCCCTGCTCCAGATAAAAGTCGTATTGTTTATAGGGAATTCTGAAACAGCAGGGCCAGGTCTAGATCTAGATCCAAGTTTTGCAGCTGGGGACTATCTCTCAAATAGGGTCGAATCATGCTCTAAGGCATAGCCTGTATTGTGAGTGATGTTGCTGAGTTTGAATTCCTTGACTACATCCAGAACCTTAACATGAGTAATCAGAATTGGAGACTGATAAACTGAAGGTGATAAAAGAGAAAAGTATTTTGCTTGTCTCTATGGAAGACCCTGTCTCTTTCTCCAAGAGAGTCCTGTGGCACTGTTAAAGACTACCAGACTTATTTATCTCATGAGCTTTCATGGGAGAAAATCCCACTTCGTCAGACGCTTTGAAGATGGGAAATTTACAGAATGTTAGTCTTTAAAAATACCACAGGACTCTGTTATTTTTCTACAATAGACTAACACGGCTACCCCTTTGGAATTCTTTCTCCAAGGTCACACTTCCAACCCCCTCATGCCCCACCACCTATCCATCTCTGACATTTATTGATTTAATTTATTTGTATAGCAGCCTCTCCTCTTCCAGACTGACTGGGACATGGCTAAGACTCTATGCTCCATTTGTACTGAAGGGTTTGCCAGAATATCAAGCTGGACCCCATGCAGGCCTGTCTACGCTGTGAAGACAAATCCAGCAGTGAGGGTACATGTGCTGCCAGTAATTACTGGCATAGTGGTTTCTCCCTCTCTTTTTAGGTGACAATTGTTTGTGATAGATAACATACCCTTCTTCCAAAATAATCCACCTGCTTCTGGCTACCTTAGCTGGCACTCTCTCTCTTGAGGAAAGATGGCACATAAAATAGGAAGGTACAATATGGAGAGGAGAAAATGCTTATAAAAATTGCAGATGAAACCATGCTGGGAAGAGTTTCTAGTACTTTGGAGGACAGGATTAGAATTCAAAAAGCTCCTGACAGCCTGGAGAATTGGTCTGAAACCAACAAGATGAAATTAATTAAAGACAAGTGAAAGTGCAAAATACTGTGCTTAGGAAAGGAAAATCAAATGCATACAAACATAACGGGGAATAATTGGCAAAGGTGTTAGCACTGCTGAAAAAGATCTGGGGTTTATCATAGATCACAAATTCAGTGAGTCAACAATGTTATGCTGTTGCGAAAAAGCTTAATATTATTCTGGAATAGCTTATCAGGAGAGCTGTATGTAAGACACAGAGGCTAATTGTACCCCTCTACTCAGCATTGGTGAGGCCCCATCTGGAGTACCGTGTCCAGTTCTGAACACTTAAAGATGTAGACAAACTGGAGAGCGTCCATAGAAGAGCAACAAAAATGATAAAAGGATTAGGAAAAAAATTTGTCTTAAAGAAAGATTTATAAACCTGGGCATGTTTAGTAGTTAGAAAAGATAACACATTTGAAGACTTATTAGGTTGAGGGCTGTTATAAAGAGGACGATGATCAATTGTTCTCCATATTCATTAAAGGTAAAACAAGAAGTAATGGGTTTCATCTGCTGCAGAGGAGATTTAAGTTATATGTTAAGTAAAAATTCTAAGAGTAATTAAGCTGGGGAACATGCTTTCAGGGCAGGTTGTGGATTCCCATCATTGGAAATTTCTAAGAACAAGTTAGACAAACACCTGTCAGAGATTGTCTAGGCATCTTTGATCCTACCTCAGCTGAAGAGGCTGGATTACATGACCTCTTGACATCCCTACCAGCTCTACATTTTTATGATTCTGTATGCTGGCATAGATGACTACATTTCTAGGTGGTTAGAGAGAACTACCATATTGCCTGTTTAGCAGAATCGTATAAAGGAAAGAAAGAAAGAAAATAACTAACATTAGTTAAGCTTAGCACTCAGAATTACGCGGGGGGGGGGGGAGGGTGGCAGGGGGAGGAGTGATACATAGTGGGAAAATTAAGTCAGTCCAGCTATAGAACATTCCATATGCACAGCTTCCTTTGGATAGGATGGGAACAGGACCCACACAGAGATAAAGGCAACCTCATAATTAAAATAATATTCCACCCTCTCTCATCCCCTTCCACCCTTTTCTTGTTTTCTTATGTTTCTGCTCATCCCATTTTCCCCCCACTCCCTCAGGCTGCTTCTCTGGTGCTGAATACTGATGAGGCAATCCTTGATACATCCATATTAGGGCATACTGAGAGACTTAAAACTTGGCACCACAGGAGAGCTCAGCTTTACTGACTGGGAGGTGAAAGGCTAAGCAAGACAAGACATTTACAGATGAATTATTAAAATGAAGCACAGATACAGGAGCTGCTTTTTCCTCATTAAGTTATATTTCACTGAATGAAACCAATTTTAACCAGGCTTGACTAGGGAGAGAAGTGAAGAGGTGTGGGAGTGTGATAAATTTCACCAAGGACAGGAGGGTTAAGCAATTCAGTACTGTAGATGGTAAGAGCCAGTGAGCATTCACACTCAATGTTTACAGGCTGCATTTAAAGTTGATACTTATGAGTAACACATCTCTTTCTCTTAATATACTTTCCTCTCTCCTTTCCACTTAAAAATTTCTTCCCACTAAGATGTTTCCAATTTCTCATTGATCTGATAAAGCTCAAGAACAATCAGTGGTGTGAAAAACATCCTTTAGGTCAAGTAGGAATAAAACTGGAGTGTTCTTCTCACAGATTACATTGATTACTTGCAAAAAGCTATTTGGAAGCCACACTGGGTCCAAAAGTCTGGCTGGAAAAATCTCTAAAACTTTGCTTAATTTAACCAAAGAGATAAACCAATCCAAGATCATGGATCAAAAGAAAATAATCAATTCAAATAGAGCAGACAGAAGTAGGCAACAGTGATACTGAATTGCTGCATATTTTGTGAACAGCTCCACTGGCTTTTATCTCTAGTGTGTCTGGCTCTAAATAGGCTGAGACGAAGGGCTATTGATAGTCATAGATGTACTGATCTGTTCAATCTCACTGGAGAAACTTAATGAAAAGATGGCACTTTTCACAGGATTATACAGCTTTTAAAAATGACATTGAGATTGGATTAGAGCTATGTGAACCTGCAATAACTAGAGGGAATTTGGCTAGTTGGAAGTTCCATTAGTTACAAACCCAGGCTAGCAATCCTTGCAACAAACCAGGGCCTCTATTTATTTTCTTGAAATGATACATACAATATCTCACTCAATAGTAACTATTGAAGTAGAATACCAAAGCACGTCACTACAATTAGAGCAAAAAAACAAAACAAAACAAAAAAATCTCCCATAGAAACAGGCTCGTGCAGAGAAAAAGAGACCTTGAGGCATCTTGCAATAAAAAAAAAGGAAATAAAATCCTAATCAGTAGAATCATATTACTTTTTTCTGTAATAGAGTGTAAAGGTTGAAGCAGCAAATGATAAAGCCTAAGATGTTCAAATTATGGTACTAGAGACATCAATAAATATGTACCGTTACCCCCTTTTTTAGTCCACGCTGCTAGCCAACACAGATCTGGGGCCATGTGGATTGTTTCTGTTAGGATGAGAAATTGATGATAGAGTCAGCTATTTCTCTAATGCAATGCATTCAAAGCCCTATTTCTGTAAATGCAGTAAGAACCAAACAACAGGAAGCAGTTTCTTTGCTCACAATTCCAAACCTCTTTCCAGCCAGCACTGCCCCAAAGCTCTCTCAGGGCCACCACCCTCACAGCATTCCTCTTGTTGACTTCATAGTTGCTTTTCTGCCTCCATCTGTCTGCCTTTGATTCTCAGAAAAACACACTTCCACCTAACAAACCCAGCTCCTACATTTGCATTCAGTCTCAGGAGGAAAACCCTCAGACTGCATGGCTCAGCTTTCATTTCACCCTTACCATCTGTGATGTAGATGGGACTATTTTTTCAGCTATGAAGGGCATTTAACTTCTCCCTCATTTAGTATCAGAGGAAGGCAGCAATCAGAGCCGCTACCTTTCACGAGCTTTGTGACATCCCATAAGTTAAAGACATATTCCTTGGGGGCCTTTCAACCTCCAACATAATTTCCAGCTTAATGAAAGTCATAGAATAAATGAACTGAAGCCTTCAAGCTAAAAGAAAAATAACATGGTTCTTAAAGTCAAAGGACAAAGCATTAAAAAACAGCACAAGAAGAGACAGGAGGAAATACACAGATAACATCAACAAAGAAGCTAAAGTGGCTGCTGAAAATGGAGTTAGTAAAACTCTTTATAAGGTTGTAACTAGCTAATATATAATAGCTGGAGGGGCCATTAAGGATAAATAAGGAAAGTTCTTAACAGGTAAAGAACAAAGAGAGCTATGGACATCCCACATGCAAGGAAAGTGCCAAATAGCCCAAAACAATAAGAAACTGTTGATTTGGGGAAGGAATTTAAACACTCAGAACTAGGCATCCTAACATCTCACACTGCAAACAAAAATGTAAAAGATGCAATAAAAAAATTAAGCTTGGAAGCTACAGTAAAGACCAAGTCAGTGGGGAAATGTTGAAAGCATGTGATGAGACCATTGATAAAAATTACTGAATTTTTCAAAGTATGGAACAAGGTTAAGCCTGGAAAAAGTGCATTATAATCAAAATATTAAGGAGGGATGACTAAAAGAATGGCTATGATGACTGCTGAAGGGTTACACTCCTTTCAGTGGCTGGCAAAGTCTTCTGCAGTATCATTGTAAGCAGAATTAAGGAAGCAGATGAGGCAAAGCTAAGGGAAGAGCTGGATTTAACCCAGGAGATAATGTTCCTGCCATATTTTTACCCTGAGAATAATCATCAGAAAGAGCATTAGATGGCAAAAACCACACATCATAAACTTCATAGATTTTAAGAAATCTTCTGACAGCCTGAGTCACAATTCATTCTGGAACATCACGAAGTGTTATGTCACACCACAAAAACAACTAACATCAAGATTTTATAGCAAGCTGCAGATGCATAATTCAAGTAAATGTAGACTTGAGGATGGTTTAAACAGACACAGGTATTCAACAAGGATGTATTCACTCACGTCTCCTGTCTGGCATTGCCATTGACTTCATAACCAGAAAAGCATAGACAGATTATACACAGGCATCATATTAATACATTACAATTTTTACTTAGAATAGAGCTGTTCTAAGTAGCATCTGAATGTCTTCTTGAGACATGTGCTTTTGAAAATACAAGGTATTCAATAGAATGAATTTATACCAAATGCTGAGATTCACTAAAGAGTTCAACACCTTATCTCCAAAGTTCGTCAAAAAGATGAAAATAACTTGGACATGTTAAAAATGCCAGAGGATCTGCCATAGCAAGTGTGCCATTGAGAAGCTGGAGGAACATATAAAAGGTGCTGAAAGAATCCCTTTGTCAAACAGGGTTTACTTAGAGAGCAAAAACACATGGGCTTTGACAACACAGAGAACATACAAAGAGCAACCCAAGACAGAAAGGGACAGGTGAACCATCTTCAATGGTTCCATCCTAAGGGATGTTTGATGGCACAAGAGGGGGTTCAGAGGAGCAAATTCTTGACTCAGACCTTGTCTATACTTAAAAAACTGTGTTGATCGTCACAGATCGATGCAGTGAGATCGATTGAGCCACCAGTACAGACCTGTTTAATCGATCCTGGAAGCACTCTCCGGTCAACTCAGTAACTCCATCCATCGAAGTGGAGTAAGGCTTCATCAACTGAAGAGCACTCCAAGTCGACACAGCTGAGTGAAGACAGCATGGTAAGTAAGAACAACTACATCAACAGGAGATACGCATTCTGTGCCACACAGATTGCATATCTCCCACCGATTTTGCCCTGTAGACCCGGCCTCAGATGCTAGCAAGCAGCTCCCATTGTAGTGAAGAGGAGTTGTTTACAAATGTCTGAGAGCAGAATTTGGTCTTGTGCATCTGTACTTATTACGTTTATGGTTTCCTTCTTTCCATTTCTCCTTATACCTGGCAAACATCTAAGTGCACTTGGGTTTATGCACTTTCTATGGTCCAGAATATGCAATCATACAAAGCTTCCATTGATAATAAGAGTAAGAAATTGGCTTTAAATGAGACAATGTTAAGACAGACAGGGAACCGGGAATAAGAACCACAAGACAAAGTAATTACTCTCCTATATGCATCTCTCAATCCATTTGGTGCTACTTTTGTTACATGATCAGCTCTTACAGCCTATAGCTTTAAGCAGCAAAATATATGCTATAAATTCACATAAAGAACTAAATATCTATCATAACAAACCAAACTATCTGCTGGCTCCTTTTCAAAACTGTTTATAATAGAATTACTGTCACTCTAGAATGAATAGACTCATTTGATAGTAGTGCATTGATCCCCAAACTCTGAGGCATGCTCTTCTGTTGGGATACACAAGAATGTTCCAGGGCATGCAGTGGGGCTAGGGTAGCCTCCATGGGGCAGAGAGACAGAGTGCCACCCAGCTTTGTTGTGCCCCCTTCTCCCCTTGGCTCCCAGCTCCTACCTCCGCTTCTGGCCATAACTCCTGGCCCCAATCACAGTCCCAAGTTCTGCCCTTGCTCCAAACCCTGCTGCCACTCTTTGCCCCAACCCTGCTCCTGGCTGTGGCCCTAGACCAGGTAAGGCAGGGCATGGACCATTGCAATAGCATAAAAAGCATTGTGCTGACTGCACTGAGAATCCCAAACCACTGAATGGGAAAAGTTACCTTTCCACACTATTCCCAGAACACATTGTGCTGAAGAATTTTAGCAGCGTAAATGGAAAGGGTCACTGAAATTAAAGGGATAATTCCAGAGTTACTCAGTGATTATAATAAGAAAAATAGAATAAACTAACAAGTCTAATTGACAAACAGAAATGTTTGCAAAAATATAGGAAGTTTGTTTTCACTGTGATGCAGAACAATATTGAGATCTTTCAAAATCAGGGTTGACAGAGAGACATGTTTAAGGCACATGTGTAAACTGGGTGATATAGAGCAGGGAGTTGAACTTGGTCTTTCACATACCACGGTGAGTGCCCTAATCCTATGCTATAGAATCAATCTATGTAATACTGCAGAGGTTACTCCAGTGTTGCAATGCAGGCAAGCCCTGCCTTACTTCTCTTCAGCTGGCTACTAACAAATCCAGACAGACCTCTCTAGTCAAAGAGCACCCCATTAATAGAGTGTCATTTGTTAATGACAGCCATAAGAAGAAGTAGAAGCTCACCCAGGACATTCATCCCCTCAGGCTTAGTCCTAATAGCAGTCTCTGGCTCTTTCCTTCAGGTCGATTTTTTTTCTATGCCTTAATACAGTTTCTGGTTTGAGAACACTTCTTGGTTTCTTCTCGAGGTTATCCTTTTTCAGTCCTTCCTTAAGTAGAAATACCCAACCCTCCTCTCTAGAAACCTCCCAAATGAAAGTTTCATTTAAACCAGCATTTTTCCATATTTGATTTGAACTAATTAATGTTTTCCTGGGGCAAAAAGAACATTTGATAAAAAGTTCGTAACTAGATCTAAAATTGATTTTTATAAGTAAAAATAGAAGTGCTTATTAAGATTTAACCTCTCTGATGGCTAATATCTTATGGTCATTTGAACATTAATTCCTGACCACAAGCATATCAGCCTAATACAATATTAACACTCTCTGGCATTTACAAAAATGATTAACTTGAAAGAGAAGAGAGAACAAACACTTTATTGAAATGGGCCATTTTAATTGTATCTAATGACACTATCTAAATGCAAGAGCAAAGAATCAAAGACCATTGTTAAACTGTTTTGCCTACAGATGAAGTTTAAACTTCAAATTGCTATGTATATTGCCTATCATGGGAGAAGAATTGGAAGTTAAAGGAAAGGTTCTTTATTCTCTCTTTTATCAGAGAAAGTAGCACAGAATGAGTAAAATTTGTCTCCAGTGCTTTCTATGTACTTGATATATTATCAGCAAAGGAGTTTAGAAACAGCTCTCGGGCAAAAGGGTTAGGAAAGAAATGTAGAGTTGTCGTTTTGTATATTTAAATGTTTGGGGAAGGGAAATCAATCTTCTCAACTTTTTGTTGCTATTACTTTTCCCTCAGATTAAAAGGGGAAAAAAATGAAGAACAGCTTGGTCTGCTAAGGCAAGTGTCCTCACAAGAAGCATAGACTTTATAGAATGACACTTTCTCAAGGTGCTCTGAGAACAGTATACTATGGAAAATATATAGTTAAGAGGGAAGATTCAAGTGTGCTATGTGACTCACTATATCTATAAACTAGTAGGTCTGTGCTTTGTCTCCTTAGAAATGTTTTAAGCTTGATTTTTGGTATATGGACAACTGAGTCAAATATAAATGAAATTCATATATTGGACCAAATCCTGCTGTCTTTGCTAAGAGACACTCTATGGTTCCAGTGGGAGTTTGCTGAATTAAAAACAAAGGACCTGATTCTCTGCTCAGCAGAGTTGCATGTGTATAAACATGGAGAACAATATGGAAAGTCAGACCTCATATAAATATGTCAAGGTTTGGTTTCTAAAAAATTGTCTTTCAAATCAACAAAGTATTACAGGAAGCCTTAGCTTTGTGTAGTCACTTAAGAAGCACTCAGAACTAGCCTTTAGTCAGTTTCTTCTGTTTTTGTTGGTCTTTCAGACAGCAACAGAAGAAAGTCAATCATTTTTAAAGTACAAGAAAATGTAATTGTAAAACCACAAAAATTAGCAGAGGGAGTGATGAGCAGGTTTAACACCTGAAACTAGTTTTAACTGATCAACTAGATTTCAGGTTGTCTCTTGAAATTTTGTTTTCTACTACCAGAATTTCAGAACTAGAGAACACAGCCTGTTAGCCAATTAGAAATCATCTTGTGCCCACTCCTATATGAGGAAAGAAAAAGGTGTTTTAATTGCTTGCAAAAGGAGCTGGAAAAGGCCTGTGCAAGATGAGATTAATTGGTCTTGAGGCATCTGAGCAATAAGCTATGAAAGAGTGAAAGAAGCCAGATCCATGTTCAGATTTAGTTTGAAAAATAAATGAGTTTAGTTAAACAATGAAATAAATGAGATGTCTGTGGGTATAGACATGTATCTCTCTTGTTCTAGGAGTTTCGTTATATAACTAAGCATTGTGTGAGAAGTAGAATTTTGTGAAAATAAAGAGAAAAGGCTGTGTGCTTGGTGGATATTCTCAAATATGCCTTCTGAGCAATATTAGAGACAAGGAAATCTGAGCTTCTTGATGACAAATCCTATGATGAAATCAAATCATTTTGCCTGTTGTTCTGATTTTCCCACACCCTCCCCCACCACAAATCACGGATTGTAACATAGCACTATTTCATGTCTTAAAATAATACAGTTTTGCCCCAGTTACAGTATTATTGACCCTGGAATAAAATATTTTTGAAAACACACCTCAAGTAACATGTTTTTTGCAAAACTACTAAAAAGACATTTGTAAAAACATACATATGCAGTTTTGTGCAACAGTTGCTTTTTGCTTCAGATAATCCAGTTAGAGTTCCTCATTATACCTATAGGAAACTGAACATCCCATTATACCACAGTTATTTAGTAGGTAAGGCCCCAGTCTTGTAATTAAATCTGCCTAAGCACAATGCTCCATAAAGATGCAAAAATCTAGTTTCAGAGATCCAACTGCAGGATTGGACCAAAGTCCCAAATCACTGCTGGAGTGTATTAGTTGTTATAAGGTAAAAATGTAAATACAATGGCTTCTACACAGTCACAGGATATCTGTTAATGAGAACTAGATTACAAAAGATGCATGCTTTTATTTCAGAAGTCTGGTTTCATCAGAAAGCTAATTTGTTTGCTGATATTCTGAGAGCAGTTGACAAAATAATTAGCTACTGAAATAATTAAATGGTTAGCAGAAAGGAACTCATTACTATTGGTTCCAAAAACTGGGAAGACCACTTTCACAGCAGGAAACTTAAGAATTTCAATGAGACTCTGTCTGTCTGGAGGAAATTTGCTATTAAGAGAGTTTAAACTTTGTGAGCCTTAGCTGATGTAAACTGACAGAGCACTATGGACTTCAGTGTGGTTACACTGATCTACATCATGTATTGTAAACATCCTCCACTGGAGGATGATAAGGGCTTTCAGATTGGTCTCTCAGTGTAGAGGCTTTTTGGAGCAATTTTTCCTTTAATTAATTTTATTCTCACAATCTCAACAGTCACAGAAAATATTCACTTAAAGCTCATGGAAATAATATGCCACAAGGGGCTTGGTGAATCATTCAAAATACTTATAAGTAATGAATGTTTACAAACAATATCCTAAAAAACCATAATACCACCTGTCCTTATTCATTTATACTCCCGATGCCCAACACAAAAAATTAGGATGCCCTATAAGGATTTCTAATTTAAATTAAAAGTAACTAGCGCACCCTCATAGCCCAGATGGAGGCAGCTCCAGCCAAGAAAAGGCAGGCACAAGAGAATAATAAGGAAACACTCTTATACCCCAGGAGCACCTGTTCCAAACCCTGTCCTGTCTCAGAGTAAACACACACCAGAATAACACAATCTATATGAGAAGGGGAAACATTTATTTACTGAGGATGAATGGAGGAAAAACAGGCCGGGGGAGTGGTAAAGCAAGGTCACATCCAACATGAAAATTCTCGGGCCCAGTGGTACTAAAATATAAAAGGATAGGCATTGAGCAATGCATCTAGATTTAGAGGTAAAAAATCCTAGGCCAGGTTCCAGTCCAGCAGTGAGCGCTGAGTAAGCTTCAGCACCAATAAACTTTCCCCAGCAAGGCCTTTCTGTGCCGCTCTCTGCAAACCCACACATAGCAGCAACCGCCTTACTTAACTAGCTGCTACAGCATTCTTCCTTATTCCCAATGCAAAATCACAATCTGCAGTACTCCCCCCACCCAATATGATGCTGGTATTGGGTCTGGCTCCAATTTGTCCTTCTCAGGTGATTTCTCTATGGCATGGTGCTCCTCTGTCCCTCTTGGGTTTCGGGCTTGTTCTCAACTCCTTCACTATGTGAGAGTCTGCTTACAGTAATCCCTCTTGTCTATAGTTTCAAACACATACACCCTGTCCCTCTCCCCATTCTCCTTCACCTGGCACATCAGGATGAGATTTTAAAGGGGTCACACTCTCTAAACCACAAAATCTGCTTAACTCATTCTTTAGTGATTCCAGAAAACTGGAGAGTCTAAAGAATCAGAGACACATTAAAAACCATACTCTTTATTTAAACTACCACCCTCTGGCCCCCCCCCCCCATCTCTCTTACAAACCTTACCTATTCATTTCTACTTGTAGGGCCTGTCCTACACATAAAACATAGGTCAACCTAACTACATCCTTTGGGGCTATGGACAATTTCACACAATCCTCAGTGTAGTTATGTCAGCCTAATAGCTCCTGTAGACACAACTAGATTAATGGAAGAATTCTTGTCAACCTAGCTACTGCATCTCAAAGAGGTAGATTACCTAGATCAATAGAAAAATCCTTTCTGTTGATAACAGGAGGAGCTTGCGCTACCACAACATAGCTGCAGCACTGTAACTTAGATGCTGACATACTCTCAAAACCACCACTCTGCTGCTCTATTATCCTGTAGGTATTTAAACTTCCATCGGTAAAGTCCCTTCAGTGCCTACATTTCTTTCAGTAGACACACACAAAGGTGCCTACGTGATGACCACACTGAGCTGTGCGGCACCAGAGCCCTAGCAGGATTCACAGACTAGGCATTCCCCGGCCTATTTCACCTATGGGGCCCTGCAGTGGTAGGCATTCTCAGAGACTGCATAAGAGCCTCCCAGACCAGGCCTCCTTCCCCAAAATAAAGTCACTGTTGGTAGGCATACCACCCTTATCCCCTGTAGACCAATACTTAGTGCACTTATCCAAGATATAGAAAACCTGAGTTCAAGTCCTTGTCCTGAATCAGGACATCACGCACCACAGTTCACATCCATGAATACTAAGTGGAGATAGGTTCCTCCCTCCAGCCCAGACTTAGATACTTAACTCCCTTTGACTTGTGTACAAAAAATTAAATCTGCATTGTAGTTCAGTAATTGGAACCTGGATTTCCTACCTCCTCGGTGAATGCCCCAATCACTGGGCTATATAGAGTCATGTTCTTTCTTTTCCACAGTGCCTGTTTATGAAGTTATACACAGTGAAACAACTTCAACAAGAGATATTGAAAAACACTTGCAGCAGGTTATAGACTCATAGGCTATGTCTACACTTGTGAATTTAAGTCGACTTAGTGTGTCCACACTTAAAAATAAGGTTGACTTAAAGGGGAACTTACAAAGTTGACCTAGAGCGTCCACACTGGATGCTCTAGGTCGACTTTGTGGGGCTAGGGGGACCTAGGGCAGGTCCATGGGGGGAGGGGGCACCCCTTGCCCAATGCCAGGGGGCTCAGCCTTTGCCCCATTGTACCTAGGTACAATGGAGCAAAGGGGGCCAGGGACCCTGGCAGGGCATAGGGGAAGTGTGGGCAGGGCTCTGCCCTGCCAGGTGGGGGGGCATGCCAGGCTACCTCTGTGCCCCCCCCCCCGGCAGGGAGGGCATTGGTGT
>ML685784.1:3963921-4077254 GCA_007922175.1 Pelusios castaneus
GTCGACTTAGGGCTGCCCCACGGCTACACTGGCTTATGTCGACTCTAGGGAGTCGACTTAAGCCTTAGGTCTACTAAAAAGCAGGTTTTATAAAGTAGACTTAATTTTAATTAAGTCGACTTTATTTTCCTTAAGTCGACTTAAGCAAGCTGCTTAAGTCGACTTAAGGAAACTGTAGTGTAGACGCAGCCATAGACTCATAGACTTTAAGGTCAGAAGGGACCACTACGATCATCTAGTCTGACCTCCTGCAAAATGCAGGCCTCAAGACCTCACCCAACCACTCCAGCAATAGACCACCAACCTATGACTGAGTTATTTACCTCCTTAAATCATGATTTAAGGACTTAAGATACAGAGAATTCACTGGTAGGTGAACCATGCCCTGTGCTACAGAGGAAGGCGAAAAACCCCCAGAGCCCAGGCCAATTAGCCCTGGGGGAAAATTCCTTCCCGACCCCAAATATGGTGATCAGTTAAACCCTGAGCACGTGGGCAAGTCTCAACAGCCAGTTACCCAGGAAACAATTCTCTGTAATAACTCAGAACCCACCCCATGTACTCTCCCCTCTTAGGGTTAGGGCCTTTTCCTAATTGGGGAGACCTTCCCAGTTGAAATATTTTTTCTCCGCAGCAGGTAGAGAGGTCTCCCATGCCCTGAATGACTGTTTTAACCACTGGCTGAAAACTATAAGAAACCTGTGGGTTTAGGCAGCCTTTGGGCCCACCCACCAGATCAAACCCCACTGGCAAGATAGGCAGAGAGACACCTAGTTGGAGAATCCTATTGGCATGCCATAGGCAGCTAGACTGAGTTGGCTGTGTGCATGCTCACCAGAAGATATTTAGGCCCTTAGGGGGTCTTTAATGGCAGCCATTTAGACACATGCAAAATTAGGCAGCTGATGAGCAGAAGGTTTGATTATCTCACTGGTACCTCAAGTGGCAATGGTGCCTTAATGTTAAAATTGGGCACCTAAAGTAGCAGTTAGGTACTTATGGCCTTTTGGAGGTCTCTAGCCCCTACTGAGTAGAGCCTAGCAAGTTCTGCAAATATTTAATTCAAATACACAATTTGTATCTGCTTCAAATGTATTCATGACCCTTATATTTATTTCCATGAATATGTATACACATGACTCTTTCAGTTCACAAGAAATTTTGTGGAACGAAAAAAGGCTCATGAATACTCATGGAAATGTGTTTGTGTGAAGGTTCCCAGATGTAATGTTTGTGAAGCCTTTAACCACCTCTCCTTGCCCTACTTTTGTTTCTAAAGTTTGTCACACAGTCAGAGCACAGAAACAATTCCATGTGACTTGGGTAATAAATCACAAACCAAAAATAATGAATAGCAAATAGTCATTGTCAAAGCAGGAGCAACTATAGTATTAAATGTATTTTCAGTTGTTAGCTGAGGTCTGAATGAACTCTACCTTGCAATCCATCGATGAGCTGGGGTCTGGGTGAAAAGATCTCAGAAGCAGATCATATTTGCATAAGACACATCTACTCTGCCTAGGTGATCAGCAGACAGATTTGCTTTGCCAATATGACCAGTTGTGGCTCTTTTGGGTTAAGATTCATTTTAGTCTTGAACAGAAGGGTAAAGAAATGTTGTAACTTTACTGTATGACTGAAGGACAGCTAAACTGTACTTAACATGCCCTAATTGAGGGGATAACCCACTCACTCAAAATGTAACTTTACTAATCAGGCAGGAGGTAGTGATGTGAACTCCAGATGAAAAATCAGAAAAGGTGGGGCAGGTGTTTTGTGTTGTGGGGAGGAAGCTGTTTAGAGAGTATTTTGCTTATGCACATAGTTTACTCTCATAAGCAGTTAATTGATTGTAATGGGACTACATAGTATGATAAAATTAAGTTTATTGAGGCCAAACTATTGGAAGAACTTTAAATAATGAATAAATGTCTAAAATCAAAGTCCGTTCTTGGAGGATGTTAAATAACAGCAGCATTTACTGATTAGGATGTTTGTAATAAATAGTTCCTTAATCTCCTCCTGCGATAGGAACTGTTTCTGAGAGTGCCAATTATTATTATTATAATTTATTATTTATATGACTAGTAGCAACTAATGGCTTCCACCAATATTGAGGCCCCATTATGCTAGGCTCTATATAAACACGGTAATATCCCAATCACTTTACTATCATGAGTAATACCACTGAAGTTAGTGGGACTGCTCAGAATGGTAAAGTAAAGCACATAGCTATGTGTTTGTAGGACTGGACCTAAGAGAAAATTGCTGCCCTAAGGAGTTTACAGTATAAACAGACAAGACAGCAGGTGAAGGGGAGGAAGAAAGAGTCACAGAGTGGTGAAGTTGCTTAAAGTCACACAGCAAGTCATTGATGGAGCTGGAAATGGAATCCAGGTCGTCTGATTTCCAGTCATGTGCTCTATAGAGTACATCCTGCATTCCAGATATGAAGTAACTAGAAGTCATTGCTTTGTAACAAAAATTATAACCATACTTGCCATTTGGAAATTTTCATTTTGAATTTTTGAATTGGAATGTTTTCATGATACATTTTGATTTAATTAAAAGTTTTTATTTGTTTAAAAAAATGTTTTGGTTTGGTCCATGATTCGACTAGTTCTGCGGTTAATGTTTCTGAGGTAAGAGCCTCAGATGATGTAAATTGCCACAGCTCCACTGGCCAAAAACAAATGAGAAAAATGGGGGGGGGGGGGAATGGAGGTCTTCCACCGTCATAGCAAAATAATAAAATATATATATATATACATATATTATGAACAAAGAGGGAAAAAAGTTTATGTGCCTGAAATATACTGACCATTTTACACATGTTATTGTAGTAGGAAAGTGTTATTGGAATAAAGTTAAAATGTATGGGGTTATGCTACTTCCTGAAACACTCACAGCCACAAGACCTGCATCTCTTCTTTTGTCTGTGTTATATTGGGACTCAGCAGAGAAGGATGTACAAACACAGAGGAGCTCATTTAAGCACAACTAGCTTCCCCTCAATCCCATACAAGGGTAAAATTGTCCATTTAGTTGAACTTTCACCTGGAGTATCCCTTCTGAGCTTAACTTCTTTCCAGTATAAGTCTTCAAAATCATGGCAGCAAATTCAGTATCAAGATCTATTCTTGTAGTAGCTCCTTCGATCAAGGGTGTGACTCAGATGCCATCCCATATTCTAGCTTCCAGTGAACTAGATTTAGTTCATTGTCACCAAAGCTCTTATCTTTCCAGGTTATGAATTCCCATCCTTTCTTAGGTTCAGTCTTCAGAGGTGTCTTCTTGGATGAACAGTTATTCTGTGTTGCAGGTCATTGAACTGCACCAGGTCATGGCCATGTGTCTTTCTTTTGGCATTTCCTGCAAATATCCTGGCATAGTAAGCAATCCTTCACAATTTGTAGAGTTTGTGCACAATGGCCACATGGAAATTGCTACATTTCTGTGGTCCTCTGTCTTCTTGGTTCATACTAAATTCCATAGAGCCATTCTCTGCCATTGCCACTGCAATAGCTACTTCAATAACCTTCTTGAATGTAAGCAAGGATACAGTCAATAACTTCTTCTGGACCTGGTCATTGGTACTTCAGAGGCTAACTGGTCATGCATGACATCACTTAATGTTTGTACAAACCGACAATGCTCTGGCAACATCCTCAGAGTATCGTTAAAATCTGCTACTGGTTCTCCATTCTCCTGATGTCACTGATGGAAGGGCTGTCATTCTGCTATCATTGATGTGATAGGAGAAAAATGTTCCAGCACTGCTGCAGAAAGACATCAGGTATGCCCTCCATGATATGTCAAATTCACCAGTGTTGCCCATAAAGGTTTCTCTGACCATAAAAGGTTGCCCATAAAAATTTCTCTGCTCTCCTGCTGGACTTCATGTCTCCTGGATGTCTTCTCTGTCACAGAGGAATTTTCCCCCTTTCTTTTAAAACTGCAATAGCTCCACTTGATCACCGTCCGCTGACTGTACGTCTTCACTCTCCGTTGCCTATACGTCAATACAGGTGGATGCTACTTGCTTCTATGAGATCAAACAAGATGGCTGCTTACTAGCCCTTCACTGTTTTGTTTACAGTACTCTGGACAGCAGCCTTTTCTGCTGTAGTGTTTTTAATAGTCAGTTCCCCATCTCCAGTTAATTGGTTCATGCTGCCCCAGCATGAAAAGCAGCAGTGTCACCTGATACCTTGAGGGGACCTTTTTGGTTTATATAGTATTACTTGCCTACTTTTTCTTCTTCTTGTTCTGCTATTGTAACCCCAGATCCTGACAATGCTGTAGTCAATCATTTTATGTGTTCAGCCACTTATAGCTAAAAAGCAAATACCACAAACTAGGAATAATCTTAGGTCCTGGAAGGCAAGGCAATAGACCGGCATGTTGTAATCTTTTTAATCAGAATGGGAAGAAGTTAATGTACCATAAGAAGAGAAGGAACATTTGGACAGTCAACTTTGGTTTTAAGTGTCATTGACACATAAAATTTTATTGTTTTTATAACTAGAAATGTTTTGACAATAAGGGATAATGAGTAGTTTGCTGAAATTAGGAGATTTGGTTAACCACCCAAGTGTTACTGTGGTGACGCACTAGAAGTCACTCTGAGTTATGTGTGCTTTGTTTAAGTAAACTATAAAAGATTAGGAAAAAGGATATACTTTGGAGCAGTCTGAGGAAGCTTTTCTTCAGGTAAGGAGCTGACACCTCAAACTCCTCAGCATTTTGACTGGCCATCAACGACCTACTGTCATTTACTCTAAACCATTGCAGACTTTTGTAATTATGTCTTGGAATGCTCTGAACTTTTTGCTATAACATAGATGTGTGTGTTTTTGCTTGAGATTTAATAAAAAGTAGTTTTAGGTAAAAGCAGTCTGGTTTGAATCAATCATATTTCAGATGTTGGAGCTGTGTCCCTATTGATTTATTCCTGACTACACCTGAAGAGAAACAGTTAAGTTACCACCGCTTTGGGTTTTGAAAACTTGGATAACAGACGAGGCATCACAATGCACTCGTGGGAGAGAAATCCTTCATCACCAAATGTTATATGGGACCCTTGAGAAGGAGATACAGACACAGAAGCTAATTTTAGCACAGTTAACTAGTGAGGAAACTTTTAATTTTCTGGCAGCCGAACTGAAACCAACAAAACAGCCAAACTGAAAACTGAGACTTTTCACTAGTGAGGAAGGGAATGCTCAAACACATAAAGGAACAGGACATCACAATCTGCTCCTCACACAGACACAGAGGGTAGCATGATTAACTTGATCCTCTGCTGAGCGAACTGTTCCTCCAGTTCCCTTTTCCAACCTCTTGCAAATAACACTGTTTTTACCAGAACCCAAACTTTTTAAAAGTTTGGTCCCCCCCCACCCTCTTTCTTACACAAAGTAGCCCCAACATTTGACAAGATTTTACATTTTCTACTAGGCTGCCCTCCCCCAGTGAAATTCAGTTACAGTGAAAAAGCTATGTTGAAAACATGCTCTGTATTGTACAGGAAGTGTGGAAAAAGTTACTCCTTGGATTCTCACATAAAGCTGATGAGTCATGGGGAAAAGTAATGACTGTAGCCCAAAATAATGTATGCTTCACTTTCCTTTTAAGATTCTTTCTTCAAAGAAAATTTTGTTCAAGTATGTTAGGTTTTTCCATTGACAAAGAACAACCACATACAGTTGTGCTTTTAGCAAGAATGACCTTTATTTACAACAAGCCAAAAATAGTTGGTAATGAGGTTTCCACAAGGGAGCAGGATCTATGCATGTTGTCTGTATAGCTGGTTGTAGCTGAACACAAATGGCTAAATCCTTAAGTGGCATAAATCAATATAGCTACATTGACTTTAAAGTCTGAAAAGAACAGATGTCAACAATGGCAGCTTCCACTGCTGCAGGGAATAGAATATTTTACATCCTTTAAAAGGTGCAAAATATTGTAAGGCTGGATAGAAAAATAACATTTCTGTTGAATCAAGTCAAAATTTGTTTTGCTCCAATGTGGAACAAAAGCAAGACCTTTCAAATATTTTCTCACTTCCCTTCTCACTTCCCAACTTTGCTAAGTCGACTTAACAAAGTCAACTTTAAGTTGACCTCGTTAAGGTGACTTAGCATGTCTACACTGTAAATTTAGGTCGACTTAAAGTTGACCTTGCCAAATCAACTTAGAGAGTCCACACTGGATGCCTAAATTGACTTGTAAGGGCTAGGTGGACCTGGGAGTGATGCATGGTGGGAAGGGGGGCACCCGAGAGGTGCCCCCCTTCCCCGGGCAGTCCTTCAAAAGTGCCAGAGGGCTCAGCATCTTCCCCATTGTACCAGGGTACATGGGGGCTGAGCAGTACAGGGACAGGGCATAGGAGCGGGGTGGGCAGGGCTCTGTCCTGCCCTGTGGGTGGGCATGCCAGGATCTGGCTGTGCCAGGCACCCTGGGAGGGAGATCAGTGAGGGACCCTCTAAGTCAACTTAGGGCTAAGCCACGTCTACACTGGCTTACGTCAACTTAATAAAGTCGACCTAACCAGTAAAGTCGACTTAAAACTAGGTCTTATTAAGTCAACTTAAAATTTCCTTAAGTCGACTTAAACAACAGCTTAAGTCCACTTAAGGAAACTGTAGTGTAGATGCAGAGGAAATTAAGTCAATTTAAGCCTGCTTAAATTGACTTAATTTACAAGTGTAGACGCACCCTCAGAATGCAGGCAAGTGCCTAAACCACTAGGCTGCTGAGTCAGTTCCTCTCTGTCTGGGACCCAATGAATATTTAATTTTTATATAATGTGAAACAGCTCTAACACGAAGATTAAGAGGCTCCATCTAAAATGCATATTCTTTTACAGTGTGTGTAGAGTACATACACTGCACTCCCTGCTAGCATGGATATAACTATCAGTGTAGACAATGAGACACTGCTTAGGTGACTAAAGTCATGTCTGAACCCTGAGCGTATGTAACCTACACAGCTCTCTGCACACCCAAGCTGTGCCTCCCCATCTACACTGCTGCCAGTGGAAAAAAACTATGGCAGAGGGTGCAGCAGGGAAAGGCTCCAGGGCTATGTCTACACTAGAAAAAGTTAGGTCGACTTTGTTAAGTTGACTTTAAGTCGACTTAAAGTCGACCTTATTAAAGTCGACTTAACAAAGTGGACTAAGTTGACTTAGCTTTAAGTCGACGTAGTCCACTTTGTTAAGTCAACCTAACCACCCTTAAGTTGACTTAAGGGTTACTCCACCTCCACACCATCCTTAAGTCGACATAAGGAGTTGACTTAAGGGTTAAGTTGACCTAATGAGTGGTAGTAACAAAGTCGACTTAAGCTTTCATTAAGTCGACTTAAGGACTTTCTTAAGTCGACTTAATGAAAGCCTAGTGTGGACGTGGCTTAATTTAAGTCGACTTAAGCCTCCTTAAATTGACTTAAATTGCCAGTGTAGACGTGGCCCAGGAGCTCCCCATGCCAGAGCCTTTCATTGACCCATGTAGCTACACTCCATGGTGTGGACACGACTTGTTTTTCACTGTTGCTTTTAGCTACATGTACTACACACACCTTCATTAGAAGTGTGCAGTACAGACATAGCCAGTGAGAGACTAATTGATGATGGATTCTATCCTGATGGCTATGTAGAGAAACCACTGCTCCCCCTTCTCTACCTCTCTCTCCTACTGAAACCAATCCGTTTCTGAGAAACATTCCATTTTTGACACACTGGCATTTTCTGTAGAAAAATGGTGAAAATTCTTCAACCAGTTTTAGTACAAGGCAAACACCACAAGAGATAGCAGGTACATATACTCATCTTTTCTAGTTTTCTGGGAGGACTGCATTTATACTGTGACAGACAGTGCATATTTGAGGAGCGTTTGGCACTTATTTCTCTTACATTTCTTCATTTACATTCTGAGAGTCATACTCTGAATTAACATTCATTTATTTCAGGTCTATATAAAGTGTTGTTTTTCTTTCCAGTAACATTAAATTGCCAGTATTAATTCCAATCCCTTCATCCCTTTCAAGGACTCTAAACTTTCCTAATATCTGGCCACTATGTTTCTTTTAACTTGACCCAATATGTTACTGTTCCTAATACCTAGCTAAGAGCACCATGTCTGTTCCACTTCCTTCCACTTCTGTTATTAGCAGACCACATTCATCTTTCCTGAATTTAAAATCTTGGAAAGTCTATGTTGTAGATACTTTCTTCTGCGCTTTTTTTCATTCAGTTCCTTTGCTGAACCTGATTTATGTTATATCAATGCTAGCTGGGGATTTCCAGAGAACAGAAAATTGGTAAAATAATGTTTCAGAGTTCTGTCTTCATTTTATCCAAGGTATCCTTTTTGATACGCACAAAAAGCATTCTGTTAATCTACTGATTGTTGGATGATAAACAGCACCTAATATGCTGTATCTACAGGTTTTTAATCCCCGTTTCAGATTCCTCAGAAGTGAATTGAGAACCATTATCTGAAGTGATCATTTTAACATAAAACATGGAGCACCTGTCTACTGCATAATGTTTCAATAAGATTAGCAGTATTTTTGATCAGCTAGAATAATAAGCACCAACCACCACTGAATAAGTGTGATTTTGCTGATAAGGTATGTAGTTTTTGCCAGGATTTAGCCCCTCACTTCTATGGATGCACTGAAGCAGTTTCTGAAATGTTCTGGTGGCATCTTTCTGCTCCCACAGGCAATAGCAGGAGCAGTGTTTGTTTAGATACCTCACTACCTGTTATGTGGGTGCAGATAGACATGAAACGCCACCTACAGATAATTGCAGGTGGAAAAATGGAGGCCATTTAGCCTTAAAAACTCAAGGCGGTGTCACCATGAGATGTGAGGCCACGTGTTGGGATTCAGACCAAATACTATTGATCAAAGAGGCAAAATTGTAACAAGCACAGTCTGTGATATTTAGATTACTCGCAATTATCCAGCTATCATGGGGGACATGGATTTTACTGGGATAATCTAGAGGGCAGATAATCCAGAGGGCAGGAGCCATTCACTGTTTGGGGACTTGTTCTCCTCCTCACATTCCTGGCCAGGGGTCTCTGCTTTGTCCCACCAGGACTGCAGCCTCCTGTTGTGCTTGCAGAGCTGGGTGTTTGTAGCCCTGCAGCAATGCAAGCCACCTTTTGCAGATTCCCCTTCATGGCCCCACTCATTCATTCATGACAACAAGGCGTCTGAAGGCACCCTGAGCTCCCACAGGAGCCGTTCAGCAGCAGGGCGGCCTCTCCCATGGCTGATCTCCTCCTTGCATTTGTGACAGGGGATCTCTCTCTATTATCCAAATCTGGGTCAGATTCTGAGTTCGACTCCATCCCATTTATCCTGACTCTGGGTCTGGCTCCTGGGGCATACCACTAGTGTAAGGAAGTTCCCTTCAGTTACCAGAACAGCTCTTCACCAGTTTCCCCACATACACTCCATCACAGGGCCCTCCCTGATGCAGAGAACATATTTTAGAATCACCTTGAGGCCACTCTAATGTATGCTGGTAGCAGGCAGCAATACAGTGAGAAGTAATTGTGGATTAAATCCCCTTTCCTTTACCAAGCAGAACTAGAGAGGATTGGTGACTCAGTTCCCTGGCCTAGTCCCAATCACCTTTTCATAGAGCCGGCAGCAGATGGGAAAGAGAGTGTTTTTACAAATCTATTAGCCCACATGTGGCCGAGTGGAGCTGCATATCAGCATATC
The DNA here is from genome assembly GCA_007922175.1 of Pelusios castaneus. Classification (NCBI taxonomy): domain Eukaryota; kingdom Metazoa; phylum Chordata; order Testudines; family Pelomedusidae; genus Pelusios; species Pelusios castaneus. The sequence goes on from ML685784.1 coordinate 3,973,669, forward strand.
CTTGCATATCTTTTAAACAGTAGGGCTGGACTTTTGCATTATGTTAACATATAATATGAATTTGATACGTGTTTTGTTTTTTGTTTGTTTGTTAAAATATGGATGTGCTCGATTTTTGCTATGTGATACAATCGTAATGAAAACAAAAATGAGCAATGGACAGTTTACTCCCTTGGACACAAATCACCTGGTTCTGAAGTAATTTACTCTGGTTTTGCAGCAGTGTAACTCAGTAGAGTTAAATAGAGTTATTCCTGAGTTACAATGTTAGTGGGAAGAGAATCAGCCTTTTATTTATTTTATTTATTTATAAGTTTACAGATATGATCCCCCTAATACTTGAAGCTATTATAAATCATACTCAGGCAGGCCTGGATCAAGGCCCCAGGTGACCTGAGGCTGCTCACTCTTGTAGGCCCCCCACCACCATGGTAGTGCCCAGCCTGGGGGCAGGGCAGCCCAGCTCAGCTCAGCTCAGCTCAGTCAGTGCTGAAGAGCAGGGTCTGGGGCTAAGGGGCATCTGGGGCCTGCGCAGCCTGGCTGGCTGGTGCTGCAGGGGGGCCTGTGGCCTGATTGGCACTGGGCAGGGGGGTGGACATAGCCTGCAGCATGGCCAGCTGGAGGAGTGTCTGGGGCCCGCAGCCCAGTGGTGCTGCAGGAAGGGGTGGAGCTTGGGGCCGCAGCCTGGCCAGCTGCCAGGGGCCCCTTGGGCCAAGACTACAGTTCATAGTGCTCCTGTTCTGCTCCCAGGCTGGCTGGTCTGGAGCAGAGCAGCAAGCCAGGAGTGTGGGAGAGGGGCAGGGAGGCAGGCAGATACATGGTGGATGGCAGCAGCACACTGCTGAGACCAGATTTTGGTGCCGCTGCGGGCCCCTCTCCCCCTTTAGGCCGGGGCTTGGGGCTGCAGCCCCTACAGCCCCTGCCCTGATCCAGCCCCAATCCTGGAAGCTATGCCATGCAAACACTTATGATCAAAGCTCCACTTATACCAATGGGTCTGCCTGCATGGAATTTATTGCAGGATCAGGCCCTAAGCATTTTAAAACATATTGAGAGGCATAGAAATTGCATATAGAATGAAACAGGAAAAGAAAGCCTTTCTGTAGGAAAATGATACTTAGATGGTCCAGGCACCCTTATGGTATTAATTTTTCAAATAATCTCAAACTCAGTTCTGATAAAATGATAATCTAATTTTAGGTATTAGAGTCTGACCTTTTGCACTTTGTTGTCAGGGAGATTGTTTAGCTTTTTTCCCCCAAGAACATTAGCTATGTGAAAGGCAAAAAGCCTGGAATAAAAGTCCTTTTAGAATGCCTATAAATAGTCTCGTATATTGTACAACACACATGCATACCTCAAGAACTTGTTATGGCTAGGTAAGTGATACTTTGAAACAGACAATTCTAAGCAATGCTAGGAAATAATCTCAGCACAGGGATGATCCAGAAAGAACAGATTTCATCAGTTCTTGCCCAAACTTTTCATATACTTACGAATGATCTGCCTCCAACTAGCTCTAGGCCATTTAAATTTTCAGGTTCCACCTGCCAAGCTTCAAGAGACAGAGACTGCAAGAGGATTGAGGACAAACTGAACCAAGATATGGCTAGCTATCAGGGGCTGTTGCAAGGAATGGAGACTTAAGTCCAGTGTGTCAAATACAGTGTCATTATGCTTTCTTTTCAGTCACACTAACACTTCACAAGAACTCAACATCTTCTTGAATGGAGAATCACTGGTGCATGGCCCAAAGTTGCTGGCTCTAGGAAGAAGTCTAGCTTGCACAGATATCTGTAAGAGCCACCTCATCAAAATAGTTCCAAAGATTAAGAGCAGAAATTGCCTCTTAAATAAACTTGTGGGCTCAACTTGGGAAGCTAATGTGCAAACCAAACTCTCCCCTAACAAACTTAAATGATATGCAGTTGAATCAAACAATAAAATAATAACAGAGACTATGAAATGAACAAACACTGAGTGGCTACCAGTCTTTCCTAATATCCCATCTCCTAACAATTAGGCCTTATAGAATCTCCTTGACAAAATCCAGGAGATACTACTGTGACAGATATTGCAATCCCATGCAGTATCTTCAGGGACTGTATTTTATTAAGTTAATGAGTGGTTTCGTAGCCAGGCATTATATGCAACTCCATACGGAGGCTTATCATGACTCCTCCAGAAACTAAGAACAATGGGTGGGGTGGTGATATAGGCAAATCATTCAGGTTGCAATCACTACAAGAGAGGTACCACTGCCTGGGATAGTTGCACATACTGGTTCAAACTGGGTATTCCAGAGACCAACCGACAAAGAAAACTTTTGATATAAAAAGGCTGGGTTTAATCTGACTCAGGGTCTTCTTTCTGATCTAGCAAATGGACAGGCCCATCTGTCCAAGGAAGGACCCAACCCTTGCTGAAGGATTGAAAAGATTTTGGTTGACTAGGGCCCCCATAAAACTGATGGGTGGCTCCTGATATGTTTAAATCTGTTTTGTCATTGATGTTTTTATTGTGTTTTCTCTGTATGCCTTTGCCATAAAAATGAAGGTGCTTGCTGAGTGTTAACTTTAATGGCTGTCAATACACTGTTTATAGTCCTCAGAGAAAGCAAAACACACTGGTAGGCTGGCTTGATAGGGATATCAGTATAAAGCAGTGATCTGTACAGCCATAAAACCCTCTGGTCAGAAGGAAGTGGGACAAGGGTCCCTGTCCACAGGCAGGTGATGGCTTGTGACATTAGTCTGACTGAGCACTCCTGGAGTGGACCATGGAAAAGAGGATACAGGTGCAGTTGCCCTTAAAATTGTGGCAGCCCAAGTACCACTTTTCAAAGGAATATCGGAGGTGCCTCGCAAGTCTCATCAGCAGAAGACCAATCTGGACTGTCTTACTGACTATCTCAATGACAGGGGCTACTCCCTATGTAAGAAACAATTTCCTCATCTCTTACCCTGCTGAGAGATCACCTGGATTTGCAGTCCTAGACTATCACTGGTGTAAGCTCAACAGTTTCACATGGGGGGTGATGAGGTGTGCAGCCAATGACCGCACCTGTGGAATCAGGAACAGACTTCCCTGTAGCTATCGTGTGATTGAGGATGCACCTACTGCATGGCTGTCCATCTTCTACCAGGAGGACTTTCCAGAGTCCAAAGCACTGACTCAAAGCAATTTAGTGGCTAAAACATGTCTAAGACTCTTTTGACACTTTTGCATTCGTTTTTTATCTCCTTACTTTTGTATTTTAACCATTTCCTATCTTTTATGTGTCACTTGTGCATTTGCTAATAATAATAGTATGAGGTTTTGTAAATGATCCTAAACATAATGCTTTAAATTATACCAAAGAAAAGATGTTATAGATCAAAATATTAGAGAGAAAATGAGGCCCATATCTATAACAGCCATTTGGCAGTGGGTAGGGCTCTGATTTAGGAGCATGACACATTTCAAAAACAGATCAGATACAGAGGAGACACCACTTGTAGCGTAAGTTATACTGTATTTCTTACAAAATGGTTTGGTACCACTCCACACAGATTTTTAGAGGCTGATCCAAACGTCTGTGAAACTCTCTCTGACCTCAGTGGCTTTGGGTCAGGCCCATCTAGCAATAGGTGTGCTGGTGACTAACTGTGGATTTTCCCCATCTAAGGACAGCAAGGAAGACAGAATAGCCCAAATGGCCTACAGCCGACACAAAAGTGACTAACCACTCTGAAACAAGGATGTCAGCCATGAAGAACAGTTCCATTGTAGTCAAAGATTCTCCCTGCAAGAGAAGACAACACAACCCCTGAATCTCTCTATCATGTTGTCTCACAATTTGCTCCCATCTCTATTTCCCAGTTGCTGGTCCCTGGTAGATACACCACTCTCATTGCTGCGTTAGTCTCTATACGAAACAAGTAGCCTCAGATGGTGGTGTGAGGGGCGGGAGTGTATTAGTGCTTTACTCTTGCTTATGGGTCTCCATGCTGGCCTGTGCCTGTGTACAACCAGCCAGCACAGAGGAGGCTGATGTTTGCTCTACTGTGTTCACAATCTGATAAACAGCTGAGTACCCTTTCCCATTAACCTGCCCTCTATGAACATTGAGTCTCTCACCCTGCTGCCCCCCATGACTTTCACACCAACCACTGAGGCATTCTGTGAGGCCCTGGGCATTCTCCCCTGGCTTGCAGTAAATAGATACACACGTGGGGAATATCAGCTGTGTATGGATCACCCCTCTCTCCAATGTGGAAAAGGGACTCAGTCACCTTCGCAGCATTACCCCTTCCCTCAAGTCACCCGCAAGGCTATCAGGTGAGCAGCGGGTAGGCCAGTGGAGGATGTGTGGCCAGGGCAAACATCTGCTATTACAATGCCACTCTCCAGCATTCCTCGTGCTATATATTGTATGACAGCAGAGATAGATGTCTTTGGAAATGCTTGATAGGGAAGAGCTGTGGAGGATAACACAAATCTCTGCTCTATGATCTCATTGGGCCCCTCTGCCTTGGAATTTCTCCTTTAATGGGCTCACTAGCGCAGCCTCTAGATGTAGAAACCCTAACAAAGTTCTACTGGACCCATGCTCCCACTGAATGGAGACAAGGGGACCAACGGCACATGGTTGGAACTGGTCTCCCACTGATTCCCTGAATCTATATGGCTCTGAGGGGAATCTGTCAGGTATGATGGAGCCCACGTGGAGGTAAATCCCCTAGACTGATCAGAGACCAATCTCTGAGGAAAATGTCACCATTTCCTCCTCCTTGATTCCATTACCACACCAAGGGGTATTCCTTCTGGAAGGGCCAACAAGGCCTGGAGTTACATAGACCTCTGTGTCCTATGTAACAAAGTTACTGAAAAGTAGAGCATGTGATTCAAAGTACAAATGGGTTGGGAAAAGTTACTCTCCAACAATTTTCTAAACTATTTCAGAAAGTTGGTTTGCCAAGCAGAAATCTGTTAGCTGCAGAAATACACATTTAGTAGTCCTGGGAAGTTATAGCTTCTAAGAGTTTTTGTTGTTGTTTTTTTTTTTTTAAATGTTCACATCACAAAGTGAATGCAAATTAAAACAAACTCCCAGCAGTTCCTTATGGCCACGTCCACTAGGACTGACTATCCCTCATCTCCTCTGGTGTATCTCTCATGTTCAAACTCTACCTGAATGTTCACAGAACTTTGTCTATCAATTTTCCATATTTCCCAGTCCCTTTTCTCTCTTTTCAATTTCTAATTGCTTAGTATTAAGGCACCAAAACTTTCAGAGTCTCCCTCAAGTCTCAGTCCACTTCCTTGTCTGAACAGAAAATAAGCATTTTTGAACAGAAAATAAGCATTTTGAACACTATTTAATAAAATAAATTAAATGAAATAAAATTTGGAACTAACATCTGGAGCAACAGACTTTTATAATCAGATTGCCCATCTGGATCTTTTGAACCATTAATTGATAGTCATTCACATTCAACCACAGCCTTTTGCAGTGATGTACTGAGGGTCTCCAGGACCTGAGGGCTAAGCCTACATTCGCACACCCCCTGCTTCATGCTCCCCCCACCACACATGGCAGAAGGTGTCCTGGTGCCACCCCCTAGCTGCCCTGGGGCGGGAGGTCTATATCTGCTGAGTAAGGGGGAGTGGAAATGTGGGGGCGCAAATGTAGGCTTGGCTCCGCTGTCCCCCTGCTCTTACCCTGTGAATGGTGCTAATGCTGAATTCTCACTGCTCAGGCATGTGAGCTTTGTAGGACCAGCTTTGTTCTGTATTTTTGCAGGGGTGGAGCTGTTAATATAGATAGTTCCTACTGGCAAAAAAGTGCTTACCCTGCTTTTATTTGTTTGTTTTTTTAAGATGCAAAGGCACATTTGAGGATTCAGGAAATACTTCCTCTTCCCCCCCCCCCCCGACCCCCATTCCCTGCTGGGCAGCAGTGACCGTTCCCATTGCATGCCACAAGTAGTAGCAGGGCAGTTGGGGGGGCAGTTGGGGGGATGGGTGTTCACAGCCCCCAGCTCTGCTCCTCCTCCCCTTTTTCAGCCACAAGCAGAGCTGATTAAGGGGACTTGGGGCCCCGGGCCGCAGCTGGGCTGTCCCTGAGGGGGCAGGGCCCAGGGCCAATTGGCCTGTGGGTGCCTCTGACTATCCCTAGCACTGGGGGTTGTGGGAGGTGGGCTGTCCCAGACGCTGGGCTCCATGATCCCATCCCACCCCTGAGCTGACTGGTCCGCCCCCAAGGGCAGGGTGGGCTAGGGCCAGTTGTCATGCTGTATGGCCTCCAATACGGCCTTCCAGAACCAGTGGCCCTCAAGGACCATACCAGAAGCTGCACCAGTCGGTGCCACTGGGCCCAGAAAGTCACCTCGGAGCCCCTACCCCCAAGGATGGCCCTTCCCCCACCTGGCACCCCAGGTCCCTAGCCTTGTCCTCCCCGACTTCTTCAGGGCTGGAGGCAGCTTTTCAGACTCAGCCCCTTCAGTGGGAAACCTGGGGGGCAGTCACCTTCCACATGAGACAGCCAATTCCAATGAATGCAGGTCAGCCCTTATCTACTGCTGATACTCTCACTCAGCTCAGCTGTGAGTACACAGCAGCGGCCCACCCAAGCAAGGTTTGGTGAGGGCCAACCTGGCGCCCCCTTTTAGGCAGCCATCTGGGGGCGTGCCTCTCCCCCCATTTCAGTATGCCACTGGCCTTTGGGTTTGCTTGTGTTTTTCTTATTCCTCACAGAGACACAGTTGGCAGCGGGGAAGGAATTATGGACATAAATCTCTAGTTCTCCAAATGTCTCCTGAAAGTAGATTATGTTGTAAATACATGCAAAATAGAGACCCCAAAGCCCAGGACAAAAGAAATAAAGACAATTTGAAAGCCATGAAGTTATGTCTCTAAACCCTGTGATAAAGATAAATTGTCAGTGATCTGAATTCCATTAGCAATTCACTGCTGATTTATTTGTAATGCACAATCCATTTAATATGGGATCCAATATAAATACACGGGGCCTCAATCATGTCATTTAGGAAGAACTCTGCATTCAGGCAGCAGAGCCACATGGCGGAATTCCTATTGGGACTCCTTGGAAGATAGAGTAACACACTTGCTGCTATGCCAGATCAAGAGAGGTGCATACTCCCACCCTCTTCCTCTGTGTGCCAGCTCACTCCAGGAGTTGTGCAGGAAGGTCCAGGGCACTAGTCTCTCCCATCCCTTCATCTTGGGGCACAAGATCATTCCTGTACTCCTGAGCTCCGGGAATTGCTATTCATTGCCACACTCCCCTTGCATGCTTCCTCCAAAATTTGTGCACCCATTTCTGGTTAGATTCTGTTCCTATTGTAGGATCAGACTGTCCCTCTCATTATAAACCTACAGTAGAGGGTTTCTGTGAACAAAAACTGGGACAGGGCATCTATCACATAGATCCCATAAATAATTAAATAGTCATTGGGCCAGAGAGAGTGAAAGTGAGAATGACTATGGTCCAGTGGTTGTAGCACTCACATGGAGACGGGTAATCCCATTCCAGTGACTATTCATTCAGAGTGGAACAACCTGTGCTGTACAGTGACTGGAGGGGAGGGCTCTGTATATCAGTGTCTCTTTATATCTGTGTTCTCATTGGTACAATTTGAAATAAAGTAACTTACTTTATACAACAGATTCCCACAGTCTTAAAGCTTCATCTGAGTACCCTATTATAAAAATGCAATAAATACAACGCATCTTTACACAATTTCCCCTGCCTAACACCCCCCTCTCCTCCCCGAGAAGTCTCACATACCCCCAGGAGTACACGTACTACAGTTTGGGACCCCCTGCCCTACATCGTAAGATGAGTGCAAAATAGAATGGACTACACTTCTACACTCCAAACACTTCTACACTCCATCTAGTAGACAATCCTGACTTCTCTGTGGGAGACTAGATAATTCTGGAAAGTGACATTTTTCTTACCTTGCTCATAATCTCTGCCTTTTGCATTTGTTTTTATACTGTGAGCTACAGGCTTAAAACTAACTACAGGTATCATACATTATCCAATCTGTCTGTTTTCAGGCACAGTTTTATGTTATTTTAAAGGTTAATTATAGTTGGGCCTTCTTTAAATCTTTGATTTACTTTGGACATTGTACATAATTTGATTATGTTTGTATTACTTTTGCTTTTTGTATTGTTGGCATTTTTTACCTCATGACCCAGACCCTTGTGTAAATGAATTCTCTAGAACTATCTGCCCTTCTGGTTTAAAATCTCAACTAGCTAACGAAATGAAACTTTAAATTGTGCACCCATTTTGTCCTCGTTAGCAGGAAGTTGTTGGAAAAAACTGAAGGAAGTTCAAAGAAATGCAACAAACTGATGAACAGCTTGGGGGGGCAATGACTTACAAGGAAAAACTGACAGAGATGAATATTTATTTATTTGGGATTTTATAAGTAAATCTTTGAAACTAGATTAGAAAACGTTGTAACTCCTTTTGACACACGTGACTAATTAAAATGCAGTATCCTACAGGTTGATTTTGGTAGGAGGAGAGGTTGATGGAGTCAGGTATCTTTCCTTCAATTTTGTTTATTTACAAAGAATGTACAAATAGCTTTTCATCTAAATCAGACGGAAGATATTTTCTTTGCTCTCAGCTCTAATTACTTTAAAATCAGCACTAAGAACTCTCTGTAGACTTCTCAGGACTACAAACTCAGTACTTGTTTAGTCTGCCTGTAGTTTCCTTGCAGCGTTTTCTCTCATGTGTGGGTTTTGTTTGGTGTGTTTTGTTTGTTTCCTGGGTGGGTTTTTTTTTTTTTTTGTTTGTTTTTGTGGTTAATTGCTGCTTCTCTGACAGACACTCACTTCCACCAAACAATACCTAGCAAAAGTCATCTGTCCACATAGTTCAAATTCCTGAGTAAATTCACTTGCACAGCGACATAAGCCAGTGTTTTGATTTGAAGTCCCTATTATTTCTTACATTTATTCCACATAAGAGCAGTTGCTTCACTCAATTTTAATAGCATTTAACCCAGGCAATAATATATCATTCAGAAGCAATATATTACAAGCCAAACAAGTACAGCCAAAGGACTCAGTAGGCTTTTGCACACCTAATTTCTATCGCCCTGATCCTGTAGATTATTCCATGATGCCAAACTTCTATGCCTTCATGGAGTATGATTAACTATAAGGCTACCCTGCAGATGTGCAGTAATCTACTTGCATATTACAATGCATAAGATGAAGGTTGAAGTTTGGAAAACTGTCATTTATCATTGATTGCCTGCCTTCTTTGTGGTTGTAAATCTACTCCTGTAGCTTCTCTAGTCCAGCATTTCAGTGTATTCAGGTTGGCAACCTTTTATCAAAGTAAGGGGGTTTCTAATTATATAATGAATGTAACAAAAATTGTACATGCAAAAAAGTGTCATCAATGCTTAGCCTATATAGTGTATTTGCATGTTTGTTTACAGAGGCTGGCAGAGAATAGTTTTGATTTTTTGCAACCACCAGCAAACTGAAAGATCAGTGATTTGCCCAGATCAAATACTGAGAGAGAGCTGCAGTATTATATTTAAAGATTGATACCAGGCATAGGGTGAGACATGTCAGCTGTGATTTAAAGTATAACTTGAGCTGAATTTCCCAGTTTGTTCAAGCTGGGTGAAATTTGCCAATCCTGCCAAAAGCCTGCATAACTATATTTGGTTCAGAGAACGAAAGAGAAATGATAGTTACTAGCTTTATCTATACATAAAATTTGTCCAAATTCCAGCCACAGCAGTGACTAGCTATCAGTGATGTGGCTACAACAGTGCAGACTCCTAGGACGAGCTGATATCTGCAATTTGCACCAATGGAGTTTATTCTGAGTTTACGCAGGGGTGAGCTTTCCTCACCCACATTTGATCTTTGCACCAAGAGGATGATGGGCCGTTAGAGCTGGTTTAAAACACAATAAATAATTCACAGAAATGTTCTGAATATTTTACATTTCATAATTTAAAAAGTAAAAAGAGCAATATTTTTCAATTGTCAAACTATTCTCTCCAGCTTTATAAACCCTGAGGTTGAAAACCCTAAGGTTTTTAAGTGACTTTTTTTCCTCACAACTGAATTTTCAGTTTTAAAGTCTGATTAATATAGAAAACTTTGACCAGCTCTACTGGCCATCAATTGCTAAAGCTAATTCCCAACATAGACAAAAGGCTTGTTTCCCGGGATGGTGTGAGACATATGAAAACAAATTCTCACAGAAAAGTTTCATATATACAGTGAACCTGTTTGCCACTATCTTGTGTCTGGTGATTTTTTGGGAAATACATCCCTTCTTTGTCAGAGTTTTCCAGATTTCCCCAAACCATTAGATACTTACATCTCAGCTGGATATGTATTGAGGTAATTCATGTATTTCCTGTTGCTAGGGAAACTGCATCCTTTTTCTGAAACATCCAAAATGACTGATTCCTTGTGAGTTTCTGGCTCTCAGCATGCTCGTTAAAAGCACACACACACACACAAAGCAAACATGCAGCGTAACTTAAAGAACTTCTACCAAAGAACCTTGATATGATGACAAGCAATGACTTGAAAGGCCTAAAACACACACATATCAAAATCCTGAATGTGAAAGACACTCTGCACAGGTTGACTCTACGAATTTCAATAGAACACTCATATACTTAAAATTAATCATGTACATAAGTGTTCACAGGATTGCAGTCTTTGACTTGTACCCAGGCTGAATCTCAAGCTTTTGTGTGTTGTTTTTACCCTGTGGCATTATTTGTTTTAAAAAGTGACTAAAAAGAAAAAAAAAAAAAAAAGACATATTTGGTCACTTGCATGTAACTCAAAAACAATGGAAGGGATTGAGTTTAAGCTTTCCAAAGAAGTTCAACTTCAGGTGAGTCCAGGCAGAGAAGATTTCAGACCTGTTCACCATACTGATAACACACACAAGTAAAGTGAGTAGAGCCAAAGGATTCTTTTCAGGTAAAATTGCACCTAGGGTACAGTTCTTTTGGGAGGTCTCCCATCCAACTACTGATCAGTGTCAGTGATAGGTAGTTTCAGATCCTGTAAGGTCACTCTGATCTGATATGACTGCAGGAGATACCCTTAGACTTTTCTAGCTGTGTATGTCTACTAACATTTTGGAGCCTGTGAGAATAAGACTAGCAGCCCAGGTTGACAGACTGACTAATGGAGCTCATGGTATCTTACTAAGCTGGGCACCCAGTGCTTTGAAGTTGTGTTTCAAACTGGAAGCTGGGCTCTGAAGCCCACCCTTCCCTAGCCTTCAAAATCTGAGCTTCTGTTACAAGGTCAAAGAGCTGTCTATACAGCTAATTTTAGACCACTTGTGCAAGCTTTGCTAGCTCTAATCAGTTGTTCCCACAGGACACAAAATATGAGTAGAAATTCAGTAAATAGGCCATCTCATGGTACCAGCTCTCAAACTTCAGATTATGGCTTCTAGAGGGTGTCCCATTAAGATACCTAGGTCTCAGTTCAGATAGGCGTCACTGAAGTAATGCCCAGTTTCCGAGAGGCTTCTCTAAGAAAATTATTGCCAGAAAGGCTATTTCTACACTGGCAAGTTAGTTTGAATTAAGGAAACTTAATTCGAGCTAACTTAAGCCTTGGCCACACTAGGCTTTCATTAGTTTGAATTAAGGGCTTCCTTAATTCAAACTAATAAATTTGATTATAACTTTCGAACTAACCCTTAATTCGAACTAGTTAGTTTGAATTAAGTCAATGTGGCCATGTTAGTTCGAACTAACTGCTTAGTTTGAACTAACCTGCACATTGAGCTTAATGCAACTGACTAATTCGAACTAAACAAGTGCCATGTATGGCACTTGCTTAGTTCGAACTAAAATTCCAGTGGGCCCATGCTAGTTTGAATTAAGTTAATTTGAACTAACTAAAATTAGTTTGAATTAATTAATTCGAACTAACTTTGGTAAGTGTAGACATAGCCAAAGACAGTTAAGAAGGAAATGGGAACACATAATGCTGTTGTCCATATGAGACAGGCTGTTCCCCAGATCCAGTCTGATGTGCCGCTGTGAGCCCCCAAACTCCACTCCTGAGCCCTGATTCACCCCACTTAGCAGGGTGACCACTCACCCCTGAGTCAGTCCACCCCAGCCTTCTGCATGTAATTGGTCCCAGGCAGTGAATGTGCTCTCTCCAGTCACATAGGGAACGATCCCCCAGTGAGCACCCCCAGCCCCAGTTCCAACACCGGGAGCCACTGTCTTACAGGGATTGGGACCCATCCCCAATCACCATAACTCAAGTCTGTTCATTTAACACTAAAATGGATCATGCCCCGCGTCCCTCACTCACACCCTTTAAAGTCCACACAGCTTTAGATAAACACCTACTAGTTTATTGATCAGAGTACAATTTTAAGTGAGAATATAGCAAATCAATGCAGAATTATAATATAAATGAGTCAGGAGTGAGTGGTCATGTAACTCTCCAGCCTCTGTGCTAGAGACAGTCTGAGCTATGTAACATGTTTCACATGGTCACACATACATGATGCTGCAGGAAACATGATATCATAATCATACAGTGGAGCATTCAAAAGGAAATCTCACATGACATAATTGGCATCAAACCATACAATAACAGTACAAAAGTGAACAGAAAAATCATATAGATCATAACCCAGGGGTGCACAGATGTGCGTCCTCTGACACCATGGTAATTGTATGCTCACCCTGAGTGCCAAATTCTCTGCTAACCTAACGAATTCAGTGGAATGGCAGTAGCAAAGAATTTGGCTATGAAAGCCTGGCATTGCCCTTTGAGTCCCATATTCAAATATATATTTCAAAGATGCTAGACAAGTAATTTCAAAGGCTGCATCTACACTGGTAAATTAAGTCGACTTAATGTGCCCTGCATCTACACTACACTTTGCTTAAGTCGACTTAAGCAGCTTGCTTAAGTCGACTTAAGGAAAATAAAGTCGACTTAATGAAAATTAAGTCAACTTTATTAAACCACCTTTCTAATCGACCTAAGGCTTAATTCGACTTTCTAAAGGCGAATTAAGCCAGTGTAGCCCTGGGGTAGCCCTAAGCCCTATTGTCTCCTTAATGTTTAGGAATTTTCCAGGTAGAATGGTCCCAGGGAGTACACTGATGAGCCATTAAGGATACAATGGTTGTATTCTTTATGTCCTCAATGGCTCATCAGGATACTCCCTGGGACCATTCTACCTGGAAAATTCCTAAACATTAAGGAGGCAATGGTTGTTCACACCCTCCCCTCTAAGACATTTGTCCAGATTGACACAAGTTAAAGTATGGATATAACATCAAATTCTTAACTTCTAATCAAAATAGAATTCCTAGACATAAACTATATAATCATTCCCAGCAAATTACTACCTTTCTATTGATACCAAACATGACATAGTTCCTATGGATTATAGCATTTATGAGACAGCCATAGAAAATAATATCATAAATGCTTCCCTAAACCAGACAGTGTCACACACAGGGCTCTGCCCTGCCAGGGTCCCTGTCCCCCTTTGTCCCATTGTACACAGGGGGTGCTCCCCCCCCACCACTGTGGACCTGCCCAAGGTCCCTCTAGCCCCACAAAGTCGACCTAGAGCATCCAGTGTGGACGCTCTAGGTCAACTTTGTAAGTTCCCCTTTAAGTCGACTTTAATCTTAAGTGTAGACACACTAAGTCGACTTAACTAAGTCGACTTAGTTAAAGTCGACTTAAAAGTGCAAGTGTAGACATAGCCAAAGACATAATTTCAAAGACAAGTATATTTCAAAGATGCTAGACAAGTAATAGTCAAACTGGGTGCATAAATGGGGAAATGTCAGCTGGGATGAAAGAAAGGAGGGACTGTTAAAACAGAGATGAAAAATCTATCTGAAGAAGAAGCAGAAATACAAATAACCCTCTACTTTCTTCTGGTAATGTCATGGGTTTGGCCCAGTGACTGGGGCCACAGACAGGCAACAGTAGAAGTGTTGGATTGCCTTGAAATGACCAGCAGCCAAGACACCTTCCTTATGACTTCAGCTTTTAGAGTAGAACAGAGTCACAGCTGAGTGGGAGAGGTCTGGCAGCTGCCAGACTGATTCATTCATGCAGCTATTACTCAGCCCAAAATATCCTGTGTGTTGTTTCACAGAAATTCTCTGCCCATGTGGGTGCCTCTTGCACTTCTTTTCCATTACATTCACTGCAAAACGAGGTGGGAGTTGGGATCTTTTCTTAACCCCACATCACCCCTACTGTGTTAACTTCTGCTGGCATTATCCCATACCACAGATGTCCATAGGAGTTCTGACATTGGCGTCAATGGGAGCAGGAGAAAATCCTTAGCTCCCTGCCTCCTGCCCCCATTATATACTGAATACCTATAAACATGCAGGGATGTGAATGGGTTTTCTTCATTGTCTAATATCCCTTGGCTTTCTGTATGCAGGGCCGGATTATTGCAAAGGCTATAGGGGCTAAAGCCCTGGGCCCTGGCCAAAACCGGGAGAACCAGGCTACACCCCTTAAAACTCCTATGATAATCCGATGCTCCCACCCCGCTCAATGCTGGCATGTCAGGAGCCTTCAGAGTGCTCCTGGCCTGCCGGCGCTGTGGGGAGGGGGCGGAGCGGGGCGGGGCCCTGAAGCCAGAGGCCAGGCTCTGGGTTCCCGCCCTGCCCCTGGGCTGCCTGGCGAGGTGGGGCGGGGTGGGCTGTTGCTCCCCCCAGGAGCAGGGCCAGCTGGCATGGTCTCCACTATGGCCTGAATTTTTGCACTCTCCTTCTCTCTGGTCTGCCTTCCTTTCTGTTGCCCCACCCTTCCCTATCTGCCAAAATACTCCGGCCAGAATAATTTTCCTTTCCCACTGTACGTACCATGTAACGTCTCAGATCCCTTTGTTGGCTACCTAGCATTATGTTCTCATTCAGGTGCAAATTCTTTGCTGGCAAGCTTGCAAAACTTATTGTTGCTCATATCTCTGCATTCATATTTTCCTGTTTCCTTCTTTCATGTTTTTTTCCACTCTTTTCCTAACCTCTTTTTTCACTACCTTCTCCAAAAAAAGTACACATTATAATCTTAGTATAAGCCCATGTACTCTATAAATATAAGTAGTTGTAGTATAAAGTAAGCCCAGCTACAACATGAAGTAAGTTATTACGCTCTTCTTGCTGCTTGCTTTTTTGGATACAAAATACCTTTGGTGTTTGATAAATTCACCAATTTACTGGCATGTAAATTCCCCACCATTTACATCTGCTCAGAATTTGGCCCTAATATATGGTGATATACATTATGCAAACAAGATGTGTAAAGTTAGGGCCAAATTCTTTCCTTGGTTATATTGCCATTGACATGATAGGTATAACAAGGGATGATTCTAGCCTACAGGGATTACGTATCGGTTTTGGGTAAAAACTAGTCACACCACAGAGCGAAGACTTGCAATTCACTTTGAAGGTTAAATCAATAGTTAAAGTTGGAGGGAATGACTGAATTCTAGTGAGCTTTTCAGAAGTATATAAACTATAAATGGACTGGAACCATTGCTAGTGGCTTTGGAGAGTCTCTCGTTAGGTTCATTGTCTAAACCCTGACTAGTAACTGGATTACCCAAGGGTATTTCACCTCTTCTCTAATCTATAGTATATTTTGTTGAATTGTACTTGTCTTGTCTACCAACGTGTTTCAAGGAAGCTACAGCTGAGCCACTAACAGCCTAATGTGCTTCTGATCAATTTTTTTGTAAACGGATAAAAAGCTGCAATAGGCTTGATCTCCACAAGAGATGATACCACATTCAGCAGTCAACTCAACAGATTATTTTTGCCTCCTTTTTTCATTAACCTGATTTTAAATGGAACGATTAATTTAATCACATGGAACTGGATGGTCACAGCCTTTACTCAACCACAGAGGGGACAATGTCCCCCTCATTCAGCCCTGCTCAGCTTGTGACTGCTAAGAAAACATTATTTTGTTCTGGTCTGGTCCTAGGACAGTACAGCTGTGCACTTCCCTTTTCTTATGGTATACTATAAACTACAATTGTGCCCATGAGCCTTGCCTTTTTAAAGTAAAAAAAAAGTGCCCACAAAATCAACCAAATCTTTGAGAAGGGAAGCAACACGAAATTAACATATTGCATACATTGCTCTGTGCATCTTGCAAAGTAACTCTCATATGGCTATGTATCTCCTGACATTCTTTCAGCAATCAATAGACTCAACTTTAAAAGCATTCTAAATGCTGAAGGAATTAATGGATCTGATACTTTGTAAAAGACAGAGTCAGTTAATTTATCATGATCATGTTTGTTTACAAGAATGGGTAGAGTCTACTGGATTTGCTGTTGATATAGCTAAAATAATGTTTACAAAAAGCTGCAAAAGTACGAAATGTAAAGGCCAGAGGTACATATAAATACTTTTATTTCAAGCTGAAAAGTCATGAATATATATATATTTTAAATGTTGTTTCAATTTGTTTGCATGCTCCATTGTGGAAAAATTAACATTATGCAAAAAGCCCCCTGGTGGCTGTATAACAAGGATTCTGGTATTCATCTATCTCAAAGGATTGCTGTAAGGTTAACTAACAAGTTTATTAAAATGCTATGTAAATACAAAGTAGTTATTGCCGTAGCAGAGAATGGAATTAAATTATCCCCAGATACCAGGTCTATACTGTGAATTTTTTGCAAACTGAAAAATAGGTGAAAGAGATTGGGCATTCATATGGATAAGAATATCCAAAATTGTAATAATTGGCGCTTATGAAAAAGTTTTGGAAGGACCATAAAATCCCATGGTTCTTGTCCCTGACAGATGTTCCCCTGTGCCAGTTTCTGTCTACCTTGTTTGTGTGGCCACCCCTCCCAGGCTGCTCATGGGAATGGCTTTTTTTTTTACAGCTTCTTTGGTGCCATGGCCCTGCCTAGGGAGGAGGCCCCTTAACTATTGTTCCAGCCCTGGCTCGGCGTAGGGTGGACAATGCCCAGGAGTGCAAGACCAGAGTGGCTTGTTTTTCACAAAGGCCATGAGTCACACACCAATACCTGTGACTACGAGTCACATACCTGCAGCCCGAGACTCTGCCCAGACTTGTCCTACAGTTTTCCCTGCCCTCTCTCCGCCCCTGTAATTCAGGGAACCTATCAGAGTTACTGGCGGGAACTGTTTGAATTAGTCTATAAAAGCAGACCCTTTTGGGGCCAGCCCCCAGAATAGGTTCCTGCACTAACTCCTGGCCTGATCACCCTGGGGTCTTTGGGGGACCTTTCTCCGCTCCCGGCTATGTAATTGAGCGTACCCCCATTTTAAACCCCCTTCCCACGAACAACGAATCTCCTGAACCACGAGCTACGAACTACGAGAACCGAGTCCTCTCTGCACTCATCTATGCTGCTGCTGCCTCAGTTTCTGTCCTTGCTGCTCTCCTGGGGATTGGTAAGATTCCCCCCTCTCAAACTCTCTCTAAGTTTACCTCGGGGTCTGTAACAGAGACCCCCTCCTGCTCTGCGGTTCCTTTCCACCGCAACAGCATAAACCGTGCCACTGCTGAGCCGTCTGCCTCTGGGGACCTTGCCCGGAGCCCCCTGCTCGCAGCTGTTCCAGCCTCACACTGTGCTTAGTTCTGTTATTGTGTTACTTTAGCTGTGTTAAGTTTTATTATACTTGTTACTTTAGTTGTTGGGGGGCCTAAAGACAGAATTGTGCTTGCTCTTGCTCTTTTCAGCATTAGCTATATTGACTCCATTTTACTATTTTGTATAACCTTTAGCTGTTAGGCCCCTTGAAGATTAAGCTGTTAGGCCCCTTGAAGATTATTTTTTACTATATATCCTTAGATACCAAACCCCCAGGCGGGGTGCTTGTTCTGCTAAAGATATAAGCGATGTGCTGCTATCTAGGCGTAGCAAGTGACCACACATAACAGAAAGTGTCTGCGGTCAGATTAACATCTGGACCTGTCAAGGACGAGTTGTGACCATGACGTCAGATATGCTGTAACCAAAGAGTATAACTGTATTGCTTTTCCCACTTGTTTTTGTTGCCTTTGTTTCCCCTTGAGGGATGCAGAGACAACCTCGCGGCCGCGATAATAAACAAGAGCTCTTTTCTCTCCTTCAGTCTCGTTGGTCAGTTTGTAGGGAACGACATTGTGTTAAGTTTTATTATACTTGTTACTTTAGCTGTGTTAAGTTTTATTATACTGGTTGCCTTAGCTGTGTTAAGTTTCATTGTAAGTTGTTACTAAGTTTCACCATTGCAAGTCTGCTGCTGCTGAATTGCTGCTGATTAGTTGTGTTGAGTTTAACATTGTAAGCTTTATCATTGATTTGCTGTCGGGTTTCCTCCTTAGTTTTATCTTTGTTAGATTAAGTTCTTATTATTGTGCCCCCTTATAGCTTTGTTAAGATTCTTTCCGTTTTCCCCCAACTCCCCCCGAACCCGCTCCGCTCTCTGTTGCCTTCCCTTTGCCCCCCCAGACTGTTTTCCCCCGACTCCCCTAACCCACTCTCTGCTCCATTGCCCCTCTGCCACCCCCAAATCCGCTCTCTGCTCCATTGCCCCTCTGCCACCCCTGAATCCGCTCTCTGCTCCGTTGCCCCTCCGTTGCCCCTCTGCCGCCCCTCTGCTGTTTTTCCCCCGACTCCCTCAAACCCGCTCTCTGCTAGCCGCCGCTCTCTGTTGCCTTCCCTTTGCCCCCCCACGCCGTTTTTCCCCAGCTCCCCAAACCCGCTCTCTGCTAGCCGCCGCTCTCTGTTGCCTTCCCTTTGCCCCCCCCATGCCGTTTTTTCCCCGAACCCGGGCTCCCCCGAACCCGCTCTCTGTTAGCCGCTTTCCCCAACCTCCCCAAACCCGCTCTCCGTAGCTGCCCCCCGAAACCCCTGTCTGGTCTTCCCCTCAACCCCCCTCCCAGATCCACCCTAGACCCTCTCTTTACCTCCATTCCCTTGCCCAGTTTCCCCACGCACTCCCTCCACGTGTTACCACCCTGCCCCCACCTTCTAAGTGTGCATCCCTAGTCTGTTCACTCCCTCCATGTGTTACCCTGCCCCCACCTTCTGAGTGTGCTTACCTGGTCTGCTTCAAGCACGCTCCAGCCCGTCTTCAGTGCCTCCACACCTGGCCTGCAGACTGACTACTCCAGGTCTCCCTCTGCAGGGCTTCAAGGCTTACTGCAGCCTCTGCTACTGCAGCCTCTGCTGTTGTGTCTTTCCTTACCCCTCTGCTACTGCCTGCCCATACTCCCTGGCCATTTCCCCTAACCTCACTTTCTCATTGATACACTTGCCTTGTATGTTTATGCTTGTAAAAACCCCCATTGGTTTATATTAAGTTACATTGGTTTATATTAAGTTACATCGGTTTATATTAAGTGACATTGGTTTATATTAATTTACATTGGCATATTAATTTACATTAGTTTACATTGATTCCCACTGTGACACTATACTGTTCAATAGAGAGGCCCATCTCCCAGTACCCCCTATACACCTCACTGACCCATTCCATTTACCCTTGTTCTCCCCCAATAAAAACACTTATTAATTCAAACCTCGCTAGCGTGTGTGTGTGGCAGCTGCTCACCAAGATCCTCTACCTGCTGGCAGGGTCAGTTCTGAATTTATGCCAATCTCTACTAAGATTAGGATTGGATTTTGATGGAGGCAAACCATTCCACATCTGCTAACCTGCGGGGTATCCTGAAGCTTCGGTTCTGATTACTATCAGAGATTGTTCCTCTAGTCCCATGTTTCAGGTGTGTATTTTAACCTGTTTTCTTGGGCAAGTGTATGGAACAGAGAGATGGATGAGTAGTTGAATAAGGGCACAAGGAAGTGGGGGAGGTCTAACTTGAAGAATCTGGTGGATTGGGAAGAATTTCAATATTTGGATTCTAATTGTTGTCCATAGTTTGTAGTTGATTATATGTCCCCAGTGAATGGACAAATCTAAAATAATGAACATTTGCATGTTTAGGCAAAAAACTACATAATCTTTGAAATCCTAAATTACAGTCAGGTGAAAATAAATTCTAATTTCACTTTTTTTTCGGAGAAACATTGCTGTTCCATAGGAATTTCATGAGAAAACAATTTCTGGGTCATGAAACAGCCCAGAACAAAAGAATGAAACTTTTCATACACAGTCCATTCACATAAAGTCTATTGCTCATCATACACCAGATTCTTTTTACATTGTTCAGTCCATATCTAATCTCCACAGTGATCAGAACAAATATATAGGCCTAGATAACAAACATTGTCCATTAAATCATTCTAGCAATTATCAGGATGTATTTTTAGTCCTGCAAAATAATGGCATACCTATTAATTAGCTTAAAACCTTTTCACATGTAGGTGCTAACACACAACACAACATTCTCTGATGTAAAGCCTGTGGTCTTTCCCATGCACTGAGTGTCTTTGATTACAGAAATGGTCACGACTCAAACTATAATATTAAACACTCCTTTGGGGATATTTTCTGCTCCTAGCTACATGTGTTACAACTCATTTGCAACCCAGCATGTGAAGAGGCACAGGCACAGAGCCAGATTAAGTGTCCTCTGGGCCCCAGGCTGCCCACCGTTACACCCCCCCCCCCCCGCCGCCAACCTGGGTCCCTGGCCCCACACCACTGCAGGGCCTCCTTAGGGCTCTGGCCCCCCACCACCATGGCCTGAGGTCAGAGACCACTCTCTGTGGGTCTCAAGCCCCTGCCCCAATTCGGCTGATTTGCCCCTGGGGGCATGGCTAGCTGGCATGTGGTGTGGCCTCTGAAGCAGCCCTCCATGGCCAGGGGCCCTGGAATGCAGCATGGAAGGCCACACCCCACACCAGCCAGCCCTGGCCCTGAAGTGGAGTGAACACATGCTGGCCCACCCTGCCCCCAAGGCAGACCAGCTGGCCTGGTGGTGGGGCGAGATCACTGGGAGCCTGTCCTCTGGATCCAGGGCCCCACACCCCCCAGCACTGGCAGGGCAGGGGCCCTCTCACTGCCCCTCTCCCAGCCCCGCTGGTGCTAAGGTGGGCTGAGCAGGGCAGAGGTGGAGCCAGATTAATGCAGGGGCCATAGGGGCTGGAGCCCAGGGTCCCGTTTTAGGCTGGGGCCCAGGGCTTCAGCCCCTATAACCCCTGCATTAATCTGGCCCTGCACAGGCCCATGCCCCAAAGTTATGATTGGCTAGAGTTAAGGAATGCAACTGACATGGCCTGCCTGGACAGTACCCTCTATTTGGGAACAGAATGGCCAAAGAAACCGACCAACAGACTTTCATCGGGGAACTGTGCCACTCCCAAACAGATACAAGGGGTTGGTTGCAACTGATTTGAGTTTCATTGAAGGTGGGGGAATGTGGTGGTGGTACTTCACAATCAAGAGTGGAGACTGGCTGGGGGTCACCTGGATGACCATAGGCCAGTTACCTGCACTATAGATTTAAACTAGAAAAGAAACTGCAACTGTGCAGGGAGTTTTAGGTATTGAAAGAGAGAGCAACTAGACTCATCTGGAAACTGCAGCAGAGGGTTTGATCCAAAGAATAGCTGGACTTAGCTGAGAGGTCCAACCCCCACAGCAGTAATGGATTTGGATCATCCAAAGAACAGGAATTAGAACCCAGCACCACATTCATGGTGCCCATCACTCCAACAAAGGGTAGAGAAGTTGGGCAAGGGCTATTGGACCTATTAAATGGGTCAGAGAGCCTTAAACTCTATATTTAGATGTTAGGGAACTGTGAGGGAGGGGTCATTGTTTTTTTCCAGAGAATGTATACCTGTGATTTCTCACAGGGGTTTTCCTCCTGGCCTTACCCTGAAGGTTTACCTAGCTGAGTTAAGAGTATTGCATTCTTGCTGAGAGCAGTGCTTTTTCCTGGGATTAACTCCTGCCTCCCATTGAGGATTGATGCCAGGTGGTATAAAAAGAATTACCCAGGTGTAATGGGGTGCACACTCCACCACTGGACGGGTGCTGCCTGCCGATGGTGTTACTGGGGAATTCAGCTCAAGTGGCCCTGTCCTCAGTTCATACTCCATCACTCGACCGGCTACTCTGCCCTCCAGTTGAGCACCACAGGCTACTCGGCCCTCCAGCTGAGTGCATAGTTCACTCAACCCTCTCCCAGGGGAAAGTTCCACTCCCTCGTCTTGGCCACTACTCAGTCTCTCAATGGCCGGGAAGTCCTGTGCTGCTCCTGGCACTCTGGGGGAGCAGTGAGGGCCCTGAGCCCACCCACTTCTCTGGGCCCCAGCTCAGGGACCCTAAGTGCCTCGGCCACACACTATCGCTGCTGCCTCCCTCCAGTCTCACTCAGTCACCACCAATCTCCCTGGGCCGCTTTCCCTGAAGCCTCCAGTCCAGTCCGTGCCCTCACCTCAAGGCCATGAAGCTGTCTGGTCCTGGTGTCCTACCAGAGCCTCTGTAGCCTTTTGTCCCATGGTGGCCCTTTACCTCTGGACTGATCACTGGATCTCCACTGCCTTCCATGACTTCAGAACCTCCAGGCTCTTAGTCAGCTCCCAGTGGTGCACTGGGAGCTCTCCAGAGTGCTGACTTCCTCAGCCAGCCAGTCAGAGGGACAACCTTCCCCTCTGAGCTCACCAGACTAACTGACCTCTGGTGCTTGTAGCTCCCTTTCTTATACTGGCTACTGATTGACTCTCTCCTGCTCACAGCCCATTGGCTACAGCTCCCTGGCCCTTATTAACCCCATAAAGGCCAGTGCAGGGCATAGAAATAATTGTGATGAACAAAACTTGAAAAGAACACACTATGAATGCAGAGATGCATGAAAGAGGCAACTAATGACAGAATATAGGAAAATGAACTTTTTCCCCAATGAATGCTCAGTGTATTATTTTTGCTCACTTATTGTGAACATGCAGCCACACACAGCTGATGCCCCAGACATCATTGCATCAATTATTATTCTACTTCAGTAGAAACACTATGTGTCAGTAAAATTGCTTATGTATGTGTCTCTTCTGGTGTGTTTAAGAGGATCAATTACTTTTAACTTAGCCAATCTACTTCACTAAAAGACAAGGGGCTAAATCATCATTGGTATAAATCAGCGTAACTCCATTGACTGAAATGATGTGACTATACTTACATCCGTTGAGGATCTGGCCCCACAGACTTGGGCAGGGCTCATGACCCTACTATATTTCCAGACAGCTATCCTCCAAATTCCATCCCTTCTTAGGATGTGTTTATTTAGTTGGGGTGGTCCTGCTTTGAGCAAGGGGTTGGACTAGATGACCTTCTGAGGTCCTTTTCAACCCTACTCTATTATTCTGATTCAAAAGAATGAAAACTACTAGTTCAGGCACTTTTCTTTTTCTTGTGCCTTTTCATTATATTTTTATGATGCCATTTATCCAACAATGAATAAAACACTTAGCTATCAATCAGTTTGTAACATCAAATGAGAAATTTCCTTCTAAGTTATTAGATTGTCATTTTGAACAGAAAACTTGACTAAGCATTCAATTATAGATGAGCCAAACTGCCTGTTGGCAACTGAGGTACTCAAATGACAGATAATTTCATAGCAACTTGGATTTGCATAAAATGTTCTCAAGTTATAGTATTTTAAGGAGTGATGAAGGACTTGCTACATGGTGTAATAGAGGGATGTAAATTCTAATATGCAGGACACTAACTAGTCCGTGAGGGCCCTGCTGGTGTGCACTAAAAGTTCCCTAGTGAGCATTAATGTAATAACGTTTAGAGTCATAGACTTCAAGGTCAGAAGGGACCAGTATGATCATCTAGTCTGACCTCCTGCAGAATGCAGGCCACAGAACCTCATCCACTACTCCTGAAATAGACTCCTAGCCTATGACTGAAATACTGAAGTCCTCAAATCATGGTTTAAAGACTTCAAGGTTTGAAATCAGGACTGCATGAATGTGCACTAGGGAACTTTTGGTGTGCATCAGGAGGGTTCATATATTAATGTCTTTACTAGTGCACCCTATAACTACATTGCTACAGTGGAGACTAACACACTCAGGCTATGTCTACACTTGTTAATTTAAGTCGACTTAGCATGTCCCCACTCAAAAATTAAGTCGACTTAGAGGGGACCCTGCCAAATCGACCTACAGCATCCACAATGGACACCTACATCAACTTGTAGGGGCTAGGTGGACCTGGGACAGGTCCATGGTGACAGGGGGGCACACTTTGCCAAGTGCAGGGGGCTCAGACTTTGCCCCATTGTACCTTGGTACAATGGGAGCTGAACCAGACAGGGACCCTGGCAGGGCATGGGAGCAGGGTGGGCAGGGCTCTGTCCTGTCCTGTGGGGGGCCCGCCAGGCTGTGACGGTGCCAGCCACCCTGGCAGGGAGGGCAGTGGGGAAGCCCTGAAGCCCCCTAAGTTGACTTAAAGTCAACTTAGGGCTACTCTGCGTCCACACTGGCTAAGTCGACTTTCTAAAGTCAACTTAGCCAGAAAAGTCAACTTAAAACTAGGTTTAGTAAAGTCGACTTTAATTTTCCTTAAGTTGACCTAAGCAGCTGCTTAAGTCGACTTAAGGAAAATGTAGTGTGGACACAGATTAAATTAAGTCGATTTAAGCAAGCTTAAGTCGACTTAATTTGTAAGTGTAGACGCACCCTCTTAGTCTCCTTCCACTTCATTTCACCTTGGCTTGAGAGACTAGCAGCATACTATATCACAAGATAGCTGTTATTATGAACATAATTAAATGAGTATCACTAAATACTGTCTGATCATCAGCTATTTTATCTTCCAGCTGGACCAGGGGTGGGGGGGAAGTGCAGAGTCCAGCCTCTGGCCTGGGGGAGAGAGTCATAGAATCATAGAATCATAGGGTTGGAAGGGACCTCACGAGGTCATCTAGTCCAACCCCCTGCTAAAAAGCAGGACCACTCCCCCTAAATTACCCCAGCCAGGGTTCTGTCTAACCGAGCCTTAAAAATCTCCAAAGATGGAGATTCTACCACCTCCCTAGATAGCCCATTCCAATGCTTTACCACCCTCCTAGTGAGAAAGTTTTTCCTAATATCCAACCTTGACCTCCCCAGCTGTAATTTGAAACCATTGCTCCTTGTTCTGTCCTCTGTTACCCTTGAGAACAGCATAGCTCCCTCCTCTTTGGAGCAACCCTTCAAGTAGTTGAAGGTTGCTATCAAATCTCCCCTCAGTCTTCTCTTCTGTAGACTAAATAAGCCTAGTTCCTTCAGCCTCTCCTCATAAGTCATGTGCCCCAGCCCCCTAATCATTTTTGTTGCCCTCCGCTGGACTCTTTCTAATTTGTCCACATCCTTTCTGTAGTGGGGAGCACAAAACTGGACACAGTATTCCAGATGCGGCCTGACCAGTGTCGAATAGAGGGGAATTATCACATCCCTCGATCTGCTGGCAATACTCCTACTGATGCAGCCTAATATGCCATTGGCCTTTTTGGCAACAAGGGCACACTGTTGGCTCATATTCATCTTCCTGTCCACCATAACCCCCAGGTCCTTTTCTACAGCGCTGCTACTTAGCCGATCGGTCCCCAGCCTGTAGCAGTGCATGGGATTTTTCCGTCCTAAGTGCAGGACTTTGCACTTTTCTTTGTTGAACCTCATGAGGTTTCTTTCAGCCCAGTGTTCCAATTTGTCCAAGTCTCCCTGGATCCTGTCCCTGCCCTCCAGAGTATCTACCATTCCCCCCAACTTGGTATCATCCGCAAACTTATTAAGCACGCAGTCTATTCCATCATCAAGATCATTAATGAAGATGTTGAATAGAACCGGCCCCAAGACCGACCCCTGGGGCACTCCACTCATTACTGGTTGCCAACCAGACATCGAGCCATTGATTCCTATCCGCTGAGCCCGTTGATCTCACCAGTTTTCGATCCACCTTACGGTCCACTCGTCCAACCCATACTTCCTTAACTTGCCGATGAGAATGCTGTGGGAAACCGTATCAAAAGCCTTGCTAAAGTCAAGGTATACCACGTCAACGGCTCTTCCCGCATCCACAAATCCAGTCATCTCATCATAGAAGGAAATCAGGTTGGTCAGGCACGATTTGCCCTTGGTGAATCCATGTTGACTGTTCCTGATCACTCTATTTTCCTCCAAGTGTTTCAGGATGGATTCCTTGAGGACCTGCTCCATGATTTTCCCAGGGATTGAGGTGAGGCTGACCGGTCTGTAGTTCCCCGGATCCTCCTTTTTCCCTTTCTTAAAGATAGGTACTATATTTGCCTTTTTCTAATCCTCTGGGACCACCCCCATTCGCCACGAGTTCTCAAAGATAATGGCCAGTGGCTCTGCAATCACTTCCCCCAACTCCCTCAGCACCCTCGGATGCAGTTCATCTGGCCCCATGGACTTGTGCAAATCCAATTTCATTAAGTGTTCCCTAACCTGACTTTCCATCACCGAGGGCCACTCTCCTCTCCATTCCGCGTTACCCCATGTAGTAGCCTGCGAGCTGGCCCTCCCTGTGAAGACTGAAGTAAAAAAAAGCATTGAGTACTTCAGCCTTTTCCGCATCATCCTCCACAAGGATGCCTGCCCCATTCAGTAAGGGACCTACACCACCTCTGATCCTTTTCTTGTTGCTGATATACTTATAGAACCCCTTTCTGTTATCCTTCACATCTCTTGCTAGCTGCAACTCCAATTGTCCTTTGGCCTTTCTGATTTGATCCCTGCAGTCCCGAGCAATATCTTTATACGCCTCCCTTGTCATCTGTCCAAGCTTCCACTTTTTGTAAGCTTCCCTTTTATGTTTCAGCTCCCCGCAGAGTTCCCTGCTAAGCCACGCTGGTCACCGTCCACATTTGCTGTTCTTTCTGCACATCGGAATGTTATCTTCCTGTGCCTTTAACAGGGTTTCTTTAAAATACAGCCAGCTGTCTTGGACACCTTTCCCCTTCAGATCAGCCTCCCATGGGACCCTGCCCATCAGCTCCCTAAGGGAGCCAAAATCTGCTTTTCTGAAGTCCAGGGTGTGTGTTCTGCTTCTTTCCTTCCTTCCATTGATCAGGATCCTGAACTCTACCATCTCATGGTCGCTGCTGCCCAGGTTGCCATTTACTTCTACTTCCCCGATCAATTCTTCTCTGTTTGTGAGCAGTAGGTCTAGAGGTGCAAGGCCCCAAGTTGGTTCCTCCAGCATTTGTACTAGGAAGTTGTCCTCAATATTCTCCAAAAACTTCCTGGATTGCCTGTGCACTGCTGTATTATCTTCCCAGCAGACATCAGGATAATTGAAGTCCCCCATAAGAACCAGGGCCTGCGATGATCTGGAAACTTCTGTTAGTTGTCCATAGAACGCCTCATCCACCTCCTCTTTCTGGTCTGGCGGTCTGTAGCAGACACCCACCACAACATCCCCCTTCTTGCATTCTCCCCAAAACTTAACCCACAGACTTTCAACCATCTTGTTTCCACTTTCATAGTGGAGCTCCGAGCAGTCATACAGCTCTTTTACATATAGCGCTACTCCTCCCCCCCTTCTTCTCTGCCTGTCGTTCCTGAACAATTTATATCCATCCATGGCAGTGCTCCAGTCATGCAAGTTATCCCACCACGTTTCTGTTATTCCAATTATATCATAGTTCCTTGTCTGTGCCAGTACTACCAATTCTTCCTGCTTGTTTCCCAGGCTCCTCGCATTTGTGTACAGGCACCTAAGATACCGGGCCCATTGCCCTACTTTGCCCTGTCAATTCTCCCTCCCGTCACATCTTCCTCCTTGCAATTTCTCCCGGTGTCCTCCTTCCCCACTCGCCTGAGGTATTATGACTTCATCAGGAAATAAAAAACAATTATTTGATCCCCCCCCAGTTCCAACTACCCTCTCTTTTATTCCTGCTGTTACAGCCCCAGCATCCCCCAACTTCCATCCCTTCCCCCAGGTTTCCCTCAGTTTCACTTACCTGTGGGCCTTGGTCACCTTCCCCCTTCGAACCTAGTTTAAAGCTCTCCTTACCAGGTTAGCCAGTCTGCTTCCAAATGCGCTCTTCCCCTTCCTGGATAGGTGGAGTCCATCTCTGCCTAGCAGTCCTTCTTCCTGGAACAGCACCCCATGGTTGAGGAAGCCAAAGCCTTCCCGGTAACACCATCTCCGCAGCCAGGCATTCATCTCCAGGATGCATCTCTCCCTGCTTGGGCCCCTACCCTTGACAAGAAGGATCAAGGAGAACACCACCTGTGCACCGAACTCCTTCACCCGTGCTCCCAGAGCCCTGTAGTCACCTTTGATCTGCAGAGGGTCACCTCTCGCAGTATCATTGGTTCCCACATGGATGAGTAGCATTGGGTAGTAGTCAGAGGGACGAATGATTCTCAACAATCCCTCCGTAACGTCTCGGATACGGGCCCCTGGCAGGCAGCATACCTCCCGAGAGGCCTTATCTGGGTGACAGATGGGTGCCTCCGTCCCCCTCAGAAGAGAGTCCCCAACCACCACAACCCGATGTTTTCTCCTGGGTGTGATGGTTGTGATCCTCCCAACCTCGGGGATGCATGGCTTCTCCTCTTCCACCTCATCTCCCATCTGTAGTGCTGCGTAGCGGTTCTTTACCACAACGGAGGGTGGGATGGGAGCAGGGGTGGAGCACTGTCTGCTGCCAGAAGTAACCAGCTGCCAGTGTCCACCCTCTGCTTGAGCGATCTCATCCTTCTCCGAGGGTGTGGCAGAAGTCCTTTGCCTCTGGATAGTTTCTTCATCCTTGCATGTTTCCTCATGGATGCTATCCAGGAACTTCTCCAGGGCATGGATACTCCTGAGCCTGGCCACCTCCTCCTGTAACTCCCCCACCTGCTTCCTGAGAGATTCCACCAGGAGACACCTGTCACACTGAATGATCTCCCCAGCCTCACCGTCTGAGAGTGGGAAATGCAGGCCACACTCCTTGCAAGTCCACGCCAGGATCTGGGTAGAGATATCCATGGTCAGTATGTCTGTCTGGATACAGGCGCAGGTGGAGGAGACAGAAGCAGTGCTGGCACAAGCGGCGCGAGTCCTCTTCACCATAGTAGCTACACAAAACACAAGCTTCCCCCAAACTCCCTCGCAAACTCCCCTGTTTGCAGTCCCTGGTTGCAAGCTCCCCCTGGTCGCTCAGCCACTGGCTTTTAAGGCCTTCTCTGCCTAGGTCAGCCCTTGCCCCTCGTTAAGCACACAGGGGAAGGGTGATCACAAGGCTGATTGAGCTGATCAGGGCTGAGCAGAGAACAATGGTACAAACAGCCCCCAGACAATCACACAATCACAATCCCAACTCACACAGTAACTGACAATTCACAGAAATCACCTGTGGGAAAAAAAGACACAAGCACAAGCACACACAGTCAGCAATTCACTCTCCCCAAGGTTCGCTCTCTCCCTTGCTTCTTCAGCAAGGGGATCTCCTCCGCCTCCTTCTCAGGGCTTCTCCTTCTCCTTCCCTCGCAAACTCCCCTGTTTGCAGTCCCTGTTCGCAAGCTCAGGGGCCCACACAGGCTGATTGACCCTAGGCCCCGCCCATCCTTAGGGACAGTCCTGCCTGGAGCAAGACCCAAATGGATTGGTTTGGTTCAGGCATCTCAAATTCAAACCCTCCACCACCAGCAAAAGTTCTAGCAATTGGGATTTGGGATGTGTGTTTAAGCCTACCTAACTATAACTAAATTTCCAGTTTGAAGTGCTGCATTCCTCAGTAGACATTTGCTTGTAATGTAATAAAGGATATACATGTGATAGCAGAATCTAAATCCTTAACCTTAGCAGAAACAGATGCCTTTATAATTAAATACAAAACTTGATTTTTTTAAATGTTAAAAGCAAGTATAACTCACTTAATTCCCAAAAGCTTGACTATTTTTCAATAAATGCAATGCTATTAATCTTATTTACATGAAATAAAGTGGGTTTTGGCTTATATACGTGCCGCTACATTTTCTCCTGAATCCAATATAATCAGAAGATAAAGCACCAAAGAAACCAGAGAATAAAGTCATTCTTTCTATAAGAAAGTGAAAAGCCTGGACTGTATGTCATCGTAAAGAACTGCAACAACTTCTTCCTCATAAAGGCAAAATACTTATTTTTCCTTTGCTGTCCAATACATTTTCTTCACTGAAATGATTGATTACTCAGTGGCATAAATAAATATTGTTTATAAGATGATACAATAAAATATGAAACAGAGGGTTGTCAAGCTAACTGCATTATTTGAATATGAAGGCTTATGAAAACTATTAAAAGTGGGAGCATTCATCACTTTTCCCCATCTCCAAGTACCTGAGACTGCCATAACACAGTGAAGAAGCTGGTTCGGCCTCCTTGATTCCTAAAGATCCCAATTTATTTTCCAAATGTAACCAATGCTGTCATTTCAATCATTAGCCTAAATTTTTAAAAAAGGCAAATTCTTTTGTTTTTAAAAGAGGAAGTGTTCTATGTTCTGTTCAGGGAGAAATGGCTAGCATGATTTTTGTATATTTGTATTAAGGCCATTATATGATTTCAGAATCATTTCACACTAGACATGATCATGAAAATTCGAAAGGAATGAAACAAAAGCCAAATAAACTGAAGCGATGCAAAAAAAAAGTTTCTGAACTGCAATTTGAATTTAAACAAAAAGATGTACAAGGGACCTTTGCTTTTTCTCATTAAAAATAAAGAAATCTAAGTTATAATAATAAAATAATAATAATAATAATAATAACAATAATAATAAATATTCTCTCTGGAATACTGAGGATTGTGTGAGCAAATAAGCAATTTAGACAAACTATGCCTCCAGTATCCCACAAGAAATAGTATTCTTGTACACAAGAAAGAAAGAAAGAAAGAAAGAAAGAAAGAAAGAAAGAAAGAAAGAAAGAAAGAAAGAAAGAAAGAAAGAAAGAAAGAAAAAGAACTTTCAAACAAAAACTAAAAATCCTTGGTTTAAATTGGTTTAGCTTCAGTGATTTCAATGGAGTTTTACTGAGTTACAGATCAAAGGATTGGGCCCTAAATATACAATCTTGATGTAAGTCACCTGATAATACTCAGTAATAGAGAGGATTTCTATGTCACTACTAGTTGAAATGAATGTATCTCTAAATTAATAAAGACATTTATCTGTACAAGCAATATTTTACTCTAAACCTTGGTCTACACCAACAGTGAAGTTTGACATAATGCTGCTTACCTTGACCTTCTGCAGCCTTTGTCTCCATTATCAAAGCAGTACATTCAAAAAAATGGAGTTGTAATTCGACCTGCTACCACCACCCCTGCAAGTGGCATAGCACTGAGATTGAAAGCCATAATTTGAATTTAGGTACAGGTAGTCAGAGAGCAGCTTTTCTGTTTTTTCCTGTCTGCTATATCATAGCAACATAGCTCCTCTCCTGCTTGGAACCCTGGAAAGTTTTCCATTAATTCTTCTCTCTGCATGGAATACTGTGCCTCTCTGTTGTGCCTGTGGAGGAGAAACAGCAAGGAAAGCTTTTCCTGCTTTTTTAAACTTTAGAGAAGTGGGGAGGGGAGTGAGCAGAGGACGACTGCCTCCCCAAAAGCCCTTGTGCCTATTAACCCCAGTGCAATGCTTTTCAGGAAGTAATGTGAACAGTGGGGACGCGAGACCCCGAGCAAGCAATTTTGTGTGATCACTTGCCTTCTCCTTCTGTAATTCGACAGCCTAAGAGCAAATTACAATCCCACCTCCAGTGCAGAAAAGCCTTAAATCATTGACTGTTGGAGTACAGGTTACTGGCTAAATATTAACAAACGCTGAAATTTCAGAATCAAAACTCACTTGAAACTACCAAGGTTATCACATTTCTGATACAAGTAGCTAAACTTTACTTAAAATTGGACTCTGGTTTGCAAATCTTGGCTGAATTTTGAATTGTAACAAAACCCAAACTCTGCAATTTTCTTATTGTTCTGGTTCTTTTACAAAGATTTAACACGGTTCTAATAATTATTCCATTTTGATTCAATTAAAGTACAATTGAATTATCAGAAATGATAGATTTTAAGATCAGTAGAAAACATTATGATCACCTAATTTGACCTCCTGTGCAAAATAAACCAAAGAACCATAACCAATAATTTCTGTATTAAATCCATAGTTCCAGTTTGAGCAACAACATGTTTTTTGAAGACATGCACTCTTAATGCAAAGATTTTAAGTGATGGAGAATGGACCGTGTTCTTAAATATAGTCTCCCAATGCTTAATAAATTACCATCATTGTTTTAAAAAGTGCACCTTATTTCTTGTCTGAACTTGTCTAGTTTCATCTTCCAACCACTGCATCTCATTAGGCATTTTTCTACTAAATTAAAAAGCTGTCTACTTTCAGAAATCTCTTCCTTATGTACGTTCTTTTAGACAATTACCAAGTTACCTCTTAGCCTTTTCTTTAATTAAATGAAGCATAAGACTGAAAGGGACCTCAATAGATAGTTATCTAGTCCTGTCCTCTTCACTCAAGGCAAGACTAAGTAATAACAAGACCAAACGGAGCTTCTTTAGTCTCTCAGAAGATGGCTAAATAAAGGACTTTTGTCTCCAGGGTGTCAAGTTTCACACGAAAATAGTAATAATTAAAAAAATTAAAGCTCCAGTCCTCATAGAATAAATATTAATTTATGTGCCTGGTAATGTTCCTTTTCCTAGAAAAATGTCATCATGAAAGCAGTTTGGCTCAGACCCAAAGTGTCAGCAGATGATAAACACAACAAACACTACCAGACTAGACTTGTCCCTCAGACTCAGCTTAACTGAGACAAGAGATGCAATCTAAGGCTGAACAAACACAATACGTATTTTTTTTAATCAAAGAAAATCCTTAACATGGACCCCAGACAATATAAGAACATCTCTCTCTCTCTCACTCTCACTAGCACCAGCTCCTTAATGTTAATTCCTCATAGTGGCAGGACTGATTTAGGCAAAATGCTGATTATTCTTCCCCACTTGGAAACCCACTGAAAATTCATTAAGAGGCAAGTAGTTCTCTCTAGTCTTCCCAGCTTGAATAAATCAGGAACATTACCAACTCTCCTCCTCCAGGAAGGAGACTTTGCAGAAAAACATATACATAATGAGATGCTATACAAACAGCTTTTGTCTCCAACGAGCTGACAGGAAACAAATTTCAGACAAAAACTGCTATAGAAATTCATGATCCTTACAAGGAGTGAGTTCATATAATTACACTTTTAAAAAATCATACATTTAACATATATATATACCACAACTGAGTTAATCTGTGATCCTACCATATTACTGTAACACTGGTCCTTTCTTATACTATTCCAGTGATACTCAGACTGAGTATCTTGAGAGTGCAAGTGAATAATGTGCCTCCTGTGACTCTCTGCAGTATGATATTAAAACATATGTCTACACTGGAGGCTCTGTTACATCGACCTTGTTAAGTCAATTTAGAAAGTCCACACTGAAAACTCCTGTCGACTGCCTGCGTCCACACTGGCAGGTGCTAGGTCGACAGAGGAGTGGTGCATTGTGGGTAGCCCTGGGAGGGGGCCTGCAGGCCAATTAGGTCGACTTAAGGGCACTCCCCTTCCACACTGGCTTAAATATAGTACTATATGTGACTGGTTGCCCTTCAGGGTTATTAAAATGATATCTGTGACCCTCAAGCCAAAAAGATTGGGAACCACTGGACTAAATGATCCTGGCAGTCCCTTCTAGCCCTATGGCTAGGTCTACACTTTGAAACTTAGGTCGACTTTATTAAGTTGACTTTATTAAGTTGACTTTATTAAGTCGACTTAAAGAGTCTACACAAAACTCCTAAGTCGACTTAAAGATTACCTTATTAAGTCGACCTAGAGAGTCCACACTAGACTCTCTAAGTCGACTGGTTAGGTCAAGGGTGAGCGGAGGCTCCAAAGGAGCGTGGGACTGGCTCTCCCCAGGACAAGCCACGAGCGGCTTCCCATGGAGGAGGGAGCCCCCGGACTCTCCAGCCAGGGTTCCGGGAGGATTCCCTGCTGCTGGAGCCTTGGCTGGGAAGCCCTTCTCCCCGGGACTGTGGGTCCTCTGGCAGGGAAGCCGTGGGTCTGGGGAGAAGGGAGCAGGGGCTCCCCAGGGGACAAGGGAGCCACAGTGGCTCCCTTTTGTTAGGGAGCCATGTGGGGCTCCCTTGTCCCCCCTGCCCTAGGTCGACTTTTAGACCAAGTCGATTTAGCACATCCACACTGGCTTAAGTCAACTGAAGAAGTCGACTTAAGCTCTAGTTCGAATTAAAACAAGGTGTTATTAATTCGAACTAGTTTTTCCTTAATTTGATTTAAGGAGAAGCTTAAGTTGAATTAAGGAAAGCCCAGTGTAGATATGGAGTAAATTAAGTCGATTTAAGCCTCCTTAAGTCGATTTAATTTCTAAGTGTAGACACACCTTATGATTCTATTAATCTTCCCAGTTGTTCTCATGTATTCTCATACAGGACGGCCTCCAGAAGATGGCTTTTTCCCACTTCCTGATCTGGTTGTTCATGAACTATAACAACCATCTGATACTCATGTAGCACTTAGCGTATTTTTCTTAACTGACCATCAGAAATCTCTAATACTTTGCCTCCTTCATTCTTTCATTTATAATTTCTGGTGCTTGGTCCAGTTTTAATCATTCTAATTCAATTTCCTAACTACAGTGTCTTCATTAGCATAACTTTTAAAAGGTTATTTCACTTCTATCCAGAAAAATGTATGAGCAAATCTGAGATGTGACCTTCAGCAATACCCTTTGTGAATGCTAAGAGAAAACCCAATATTACCCTCATATGACACTCAGCAATTTTTTTCAAGCTCATTTCTTACTAAATTCTCTCCAGTCCCAACACAAAAGGCTCATAACTCTTTGCACCTGTGTATTTAACAATATGCTTTCTATCTTTTTTTTCCCCTTTTTGCTTCCTTAAGTTCTTCTAGTAAAGTTTTCACTGTTAGTTTCCAGGTTAGTTTCCATTCAACCTCTTCCTTCTCTTTTATTTTAGATTTCCAAGAAGGTTTCTTTCTTTTCTCCCAGTCTTTTGAGCCATTGAATGAAAACCATATAGTTATTTCTCCAGTGTTTACTACTCTCTCTCTGTCATTCACTGGCTCACCCCCTCCCTTTTCACAATAGAATGATCCCAGAATTTAATTACCACCTCATGCTTCTGCGGCAGGAACCTGTGATGGGAATGTCAGCATGGAAACTGGGGTCACAAACCACTGGTTTCAGTAAAATCTATGGACTATATGTTCAACTGCAGCTAAAATATATCTGCACAGCTGAAGATCTGAGTGATGAAAGATTCTGTGAGCCACTTCTATGCTCCCCAATCCTTGAACCAGCTAGGGATCTCTAGCAAGCCATGAGACCTGATTTATACCTCTTTTTCTCTAGGAACAACTGAATGCTAGGGTTCAGGATGAGGGATTAAAGCCACCTCTAGGCTATTGAAGAAGCATATGATGTCAGCTTTCAGGCTTTTTTTGTGCCTTTTGCTGGCACAAAGCAGCTGGAATGAATCCAGAAATTATGGCCATTATTTTTTGATGGAATGATCCATCCCAAGTATCTCTGGCATGCTTACATGTGCTAAAACACACTTCCTACTAAGCAGGAGACTTTATATCTAAGTGGTTTTGTTTACATAATGTATGCCACCACGCAACAGAATCTTTCTTTCTTTCTTTCTTTCTTTCTTTCTTTCTTTCTTTCTGTTCAACTTTTCAGCCCTTCCTTTCCCAGTGGTGGCTCTGCATTCTTCTCTCCTGCTCTCCCTTTTTATCACTGACTTTCTTCCCTCTCATCCAATTTCTTCTGGCTTTTTGTTTGTTTGTTTTTGTTTTTGCTTTCAGGCTGGTTTATTTTCTGCTGACTTTCTTCTTGCTACACAGGCCAAAATACACTTTTACATCACTTTTACTATTTTCTGTAATTTTTCTCTCAGCCCATTTAGTTTTTTTTATTATGTGCTTTCTTTTTGTTATTTTAAAGTCTATTTCTATTTGTCTTCCATTTTTTAATCTCATTTCCCCCTCTGCTTTGAAATGTATCCTTTAAACGTTGTTTCCATTTCTCCATACTGCAATCTATTGTTTTTTAATAACAGTACTGACAGCTTCTATCAATGTAACTGCTTTGAATACTGGTTCTCAATCAGTTTTTGAGTAGACAACTACAAGGTCACTCTACTTGTAAGACACCAATTTATACAGAAAACACTAGGGTTATGTCTACACCGGCAAGTTAGTTAGAATTAAGGAGGCTTAATTCAAACTAACTAAAGCCATAACTACACTAGGCTTTAGTTAGTTCGAATTAAGGGCTTCCTTAATTCGAACTAATAAATTCGAATAGGTTATTGGAACTAAGGGGTTAATCTGAATTAACTAGTTCGAATTAACCAATGTGGCCATGTTAATTTGAACTAATTTCTTAGTTCGAATTAACCGGCCATTGAAATGAATGGGGATCGCTAATTTGAACTAAGCAAATGCTTGCTTAGTTCGAACTAACATTCCAATGTGGCCATGCTAGTTCGAATTAAGCTAATTCGAACTAACTAAAATTAGTTCGAATTAGTTAGTTCAAACTAACTAATTCGAACTAATTTTAGCAAGTGTAGACATAGCCTAGGGTGGTGGTCATAGTGGGTGGCAAAGTATATGCACTTAAAAAATCTGGACTACAGTTGTTAGGCCACACATGATACATGTGCTTTATATGCATCATAACTGGGGCCGTGGTTCTTAACATGTCTGATTATCTCCAAACTAATCCCTTCAACAAACTTCTTCAGATGGAAAACCTCTACCCAACAGAACAACTTCTGTCTTCCAAGGACAAAGGATTCAGTTGATGTATGAAAAACAAGACTTGATCCTTCTAATGTAATTATAATAAAACTAATCAAACAACTGTCAAACCTTCTAAATTAAAAAAAAACAAAACACTCATATTAAAGTAACCCTGATACATGAAAAGTTTGCAGAAAATATTTTCCCCATGGAAATCCCTTTTTCCTCCCTATGTTTGAGTACAAAAGAAAAAAGGATGAATGTGACTCAAACACTTGCAGTATCATTATTGCTGCTGACAACTCTCATTAATGGAATTCTGGTTCATCTGCATGGAGATGCTGAAGATATAAGGGTTATTCATTATTATCATAACCTCTTAGCAAGCTTTCAGTCTTTGAAACATTTCTGGAAGATCACGATATTGACAATGGAGAGCTACGGATGTACATTCACATTTACACTCACGCTCTGGCAAATATGAGTAAATCAATGACATTTCAGCCATCATCTTTAATCTAAAATATCAATTACTGATCATTCCACAGCTTGTGACATTTTTTTTCTTTAAAAATCTAACAGAATGTATTTTCCAGTGTCTAAATATAATAATGCATTCTCGCCTTTTAGTAGTGAAGAATTATATGTTCTCATTATTCTTAGGATATTAACAGGAAACATTTGGCCATCACTTTTTTGAATTTCCAGTAGGCTGGTTTTGTTTGCTTTTTTACCACAGTGGTGATGTGGTAGTGCTATTACCTCTTTAATGCACTCATCACTGTTGAATCATTTTATATTTTTAATGTTTATAATCTCATTTCTTGAGAGATAAGAAATATCATGAACAAAGGAATAGGAACAGATCCTCAGCTACTATAAATCGTCATAGCCCTGGTAAAATCAATGATGCTATGACCATTTACTGAGCAGAGAATCTTGCCCCTTGCCTTTAACCTCACTCACAGGCAGCTTTGAAAGATTAATCCCTTAAATTCAGGTGTACTGTATCAATGCTTATGATTTCCCTGCAGCTGATTCTGTTGTGTAGTACTGCGGTCCCAACAGTGACAGGAAGTGATTGATAATTGAGGAGCCTGTGCACAGGTGTTCTAGCCCAGGGACCAAATTCTCCTGCTGCTCCCCACCTCAGAGTCCAAACTAATAGCTCAATTGCAGGACACCTTGGAGGTGGTCTGGCATGTAGGGGAAACAGAATATGAGGTGCACCAGCTGGAGAAATGTAGGGTCACCCAGATCTACCACATGAACCTCATGAAGACATGGTGAGC
The DNA here is from genome assembly GCA_007922175.1 of Pelusios castaneus. Lineage (NCBI taxonomy): Eukaryota > Metazoa > Chordata > Testudines > Pelomedusidae > Pelusios > Pelusios castaneus. The sequence goes on from ML685784.1 coordinate 4,011,796, forward strand.
CTGGGCAGTGCTACTCATTCTTGATGTCCTGCTAGAGCCAGAATTGGGGCTGCAAGCTGTTTTGGTCCCCAGGGATAAAACGGTAATCCTGGGGAAAGGGATACAGTCCAGGCAGGCCAATCAGATCTGGGGACTAGTTAAAGGACTCCTGGGGGTCTTCTCAGGCCAGCCAGGATACACCCACCTGGGCTGTCATCACACAGAGATGGAACTCAGGCAGAAGGTCCTAGAAAACCCTAGGTCCCTGCCATGAAAGACGTGGATGACAGTGCAACAATAATTGAAGAAAGGTATGACTGGACAAATTCAGTTGTCCTGGTACCCAAGTCTGATGGTTCGGTTCCATTTTGCATTGACTTTTGCAAAGTCAATGCGGTCTCTAAGTCTGATGCATTCCCTAGGCCCCAAGTTGATGAACTATTAGAGAGGCCAGGAGCCACCAAGTTTATCTCCACCTTGGACCTAACAAAGGGCTATTGGCAAATACTTTTGACCTCAGAGGCTTTCACCACTCCCTGGGGCTTATACCTGTTTAAAGCCATGCCCTTTGGACTTCCCAGGGCTGTGGCTACATTTCAATGCCTCATGGATCAGGTACTGTGCCCCCACTGGGAGTATGTGGCTGCATATATAGACCATATTGTAATATTCATCTGAGGCACCTTAAGGGTGTACTCCAGACAAGTTCTGGCTCAAGCAGCAGGAAGTGAAGTAGCTGGGCTACCAGTGCACTGTTTCTACCTCAAAACAACAGCTACGGAGCTACCATCATTTTATCTCAGCCTTCGCAACAATTGCAGCACCCCTAACAGACCTCTCACATAAAGCCAGCCCTAAGAAGATCGCCTGGTCTCAGGAATGTGAGAAGGCCTTCAGAGAATTACAGGGATGTCTCAGCAAAGAGTTGGTCCTCATCCACTCCAATTTCTCAAAGGAGCTCATCCTCGAAACCAACACCTCAGAGGTAGGACAAGGGGCTATGCTGTCTTAGAAGTATGGTGGGAAGGAACATCTAGTCACCTGAGCCGTGAACTATTTTCCTGCAAGACTGCTTATTCAATGACTGAAAAGGAAGCACTGGTGATGAAGTGGACAATGGATACCTTCCAGTATTACCTCCGGGGGAACTCATTCTGGCTGGTAACAAACCATGTACCACTAAAGTGGTTAGAAACAATGAAAGATGCCAACCCTTGAATTATGAGGTGGTATCTGGCATTACCGCCATACAACTTCATCATATGCCACAGGACTAGGAAAGACCATTGCACTGTGGACCTCTTCTTCAGGGAAAAGGGGGCCATGGACTCTGCAGGTTCCAGAGGTTTCCGTCAGGTTCCAGCCACCCAGCTGATGGGCAGTGTGTATGATGGGGTACACCAGTCCCTCCCTCCAGAAGGGGAGCCCTCACCTCCCTCAATGGCCAGAAAGGCCCTCCCTGTCATGAACGCTACCCGTTCTTGGGTGGAAAGTGGAGGTTAAAAGCCCAGCAGATGCCTCAGGGCAGGGTGGGCACTAGAGGAGAGAAATTCACTCCCAGATCTTGTCAGAAGGATAGTTTTGCTGAGCTCTACCATGCCTAGAGGGGCTTCAGGATCACTGACTGCTCACAACCGCTGTTTTCTCAGGCCCTGTCATACCCAGAGGGGCCTCAGAACTACTGTGTGGCTCAGCATTGCTGTTTTGCTGAGCCCTGCCATGCCCAGAGAGGCCTCGGGATTGCTATATTGCACAGTAAAGCTATTTGTTGGGGCCAACCACACCTGGGCTGCATCTACACTTGTAAATTAAGTCGACTTAAGCTTCCTTAAGGTGATTTAATTTACCCTGCGTCTACACTACAGTTTTCTTAAGTCGACTTAAGCAGCTTGCTTAAGTCGACTTAAGGAAAATAAAATTGACTTAATGAAAATTAAGTCGACTTTATTAAACCTAGATTTAATTCGATTTAAGGCTTAATTTGACTTTTTAAAGTCGAATTAAGCCAGTGTAGACATGGGGTAGCCCTAAGTCAAATTAGGGCTACCCCAGGACTACACCAATGCCCTCCCTGCCCGGGAGGAGCACAGGGGGAGCCTGGCAGGCCCCCCCAAAGGGCAGGGCAGAGCCCTGTGTGACACTGTCTGGATTTAGGGAAGCATTTATGATATTATTTTCTATTAATATCTCATAAATGCTATAATCCATAGGAACTATGTCATGTTTGGTATCAACAGAAAGATAGTAATTTGCTGGGAATGATTATATAGTTTATGTATAGGAATTGTATTTGTATTAGAAGTTAAGAATTTGGTGTTATATCTATACTTTAACTTGTGTGATTCTGTGAAAATGCCCCAGACAGGAGTCTGTCTACAGCCATTGTGTCCTTAATGGCTCATCACATTTCTCCATGGGCCCATTGTACTTGGGAGCTTCCTTAACATTAAGGACACAATGGTTGTTAGGGCTCTCAAGTACAATGGGCCCAGGGAGAAACCTGATGAGCCATTAAGGAGATAATGGTTGTAGACAGCCTCCTATCTGGGGCGTTTTCACAGAATCACACAAGTTAAAGTATAGATATAACACCAAATTCCTAACTTATAATACAAATTCAATTCCTATACATAAACTATATAATCATTCCCAGCAAAAGACTACCTTTCTGTTGATACCAAACATGACATAGTTCCTATGGATTATAGCATTTATGAGATATTAATAGAAAATAATATCATAAATGCTTCCCTAAATCCAGACAGCGACACACCCTGCCCACATGACCTGCCAGGGTCCCTGTCCCTCTTTGCCCCATTGTACACAAGGGGTGCCCCCCCACCACCACCATGGACCTGCCCAAGGTCCCCCTAGCCCCTAGAAGTCGACCTAGGCGTCCAGCGTGGATGCTCTAGGTTGACTTTGTAAGTTCCCCTTTAAGTCGACTTAAAATTACAAGTGTAGACATAGCCCAAGAGAGGTTGCTGGGCCACCTTACTACCCAGCACTGCTGTTTTGGAGTCCTGCCATGCCCAGAGAGGCTCCAGGACTGCTTCCCACTCTGCCCATGTGGGTTGCTGGGCCATATCGCACAGGAGGAGAGCTTGAACACTAGCATAGCAGGCAGTCAGAGGCAACACTTTGGGGCTTTCATGGGACGCGGATTGTACCAACATCCTCCCCACCCTTCAGGGGAACCCCAGGCACCATCTGTCATAGAAGGGTGTCAAAATATGGTCCAAGAAAATTCCTTCTTAGTCTCACTTGCCTAATTATCAGCTCTTAAACTGAAGACTTCATTGCCTATAAACATTGCAAGAGAATTTGAAAAAGACTAATCAGGAAATTCTAAGGGAGGAAACAGTAAGGTATGCCTTGGAAAAATGAATGTGAAAAAATATCACTACAAGGCTTTTCATATTATCCGTCTTCAATTCACAAGTGAAAGGATAGGTTATTTTTCTGACCGTCAGCCCTCAAAACATAACAGGAGATCCAGGAGCCAAGATGGTTTGTGTATTTTCACCATTAATAAATCTGCAGGCCAAATTATTCCCTCGGGCCCTGTTCACACTATGACTTTAACTGTGAGTTTCCAACCTGGTATGGACTTGCCAATTTCCATCCACATGACAGGTTTTCTAAATTTGTTCTTCAGTGTGTATCCCCTTGCTAAGCCACATCTTTGTATTAGTGCATACTGGGAAAATCTGGCCAACTGTCCCATAATGCCATATGAAAGAACAGAATTCAAAAAGAGACTTGTGTTCCTAAGTCACTTTTGGACATATATCCAGGCTGTCCAGATGAGATTCCTGCAGAGTAATTCCAGCAGTACTTTAACTAAGGTGTGCTCAGATGTCCTGTTGCAAAGCTTGCTTGTAGCAAGGGCGAGCAGCCACATTGGTCATTTGAATGAGGTTAATGAGTCTGTCTGCCCTGAACCATTTACAGTGAGAGAAACATATGCCAGCCTTGGCCTCTGGTAGAAGAGAAATACTGTTAGCTGACCACAGTTACCATGTGTTTGTACCAGGTTGTGTGTGGAATCAGTACATGGCTATAGACAACCATGCCAATAGCTAATTACAAGTGTGAAAAGCCAATGTGTAGGCAAAGACTCAGTTACACCTCTGCAACACCATTACTTTCAATTTGTGTTTTTGATAACATCTGTGCCATGCATCCTTATTGCCTTGAAGGAGGTTACACAGGTGTAACTGACTGGAAAAAGGCAAGCAGTCCCCTTTGAAAATGCATATACAGGGTTGGTCCTGCTTTGAGCAGGGGTTGGACTAAATGACCTCTTAAGGTCCCTTCCAACCCTAATCTATGCTTCTGTGATTCTATGAGAAGCACCCAGCTCACTCTCTCTTAGAACTTTGATCACTGATATTAATGGAGTCTAGTCTGGGAGCAGATTTTAGAAATAAAAGCAGCAATTTAAAGGCCAGCTGGAAAAAGGATCAGAATTATAGAAATGAAATTGAATAGAATTTATAGCAGGTGAAGGAAAGTGTTATTTATAGTGATTCAACATTCCATTCCTGGGTGTGTTTTAAATAATGAGAAAGTACATCGATGGGCATGTTCTGCCCTGGTGATCTTGGACACTTTTTAATTGAAAAAAGTAAGGGTGTGGGCGGGATGGATGTCCCACAGTGTTGCTGGCTAAGCAGCAACTGCATAGGTAATTTCGTCTTTTAGGAAACACAATGTCCTCGTAAGGTTGGTGGAGCAGAAATGTACTAGAATCAAAACACTTCAGGAGTCTGGTTTTTTACTGCCTGCTGTTATAGAATTTATAATTGTCTATCTTCATATTCATTGGTTCATATAATCTAAATGTGTGTGTACGTGTTTACATATATGTATATAAAATGGATCAGTAGACAAACATGTATTAGGCGTTCCACAGTGCTAGCTGGATAATCTGCTTTCAGAATTCTTCCTGGTATTGCTGTTGGGTTTGAATGCATTCATGCTGAACTAATTAAAGATGTGCTCCATAGTAAAAGACTAGTTTCTGACTTACTGCTCTAGATATCTGTCCTATTCCCATCATTATCCAATCCAGCTACTCCTTTTATCCGTAGAGCCCTGCACAGATACAAAATTTGCACCCACATCTGATTTGCAAGAATGATCTGTTGATATCTGTGGCGTAGCAAGGTTCTATCTAGTTTGTCTCCACCCAGAGGTTCCCCATCACCTCTTAAACCTGTCCCACTGCCCAATATTACTTGCAATGCAGAGACTATCAGACTCCTAGCCACACTTCTCTTTCACAAGGACTGGCCCAAGACTAAATGGCACTAAATGGAGTATATTCGGTGCCTCTTCCTGTCCCATTTGTTAAACTTTTGAATACCTTACTTTTTACTGCATTTGTAGCCTATTTCATGACTGTTATGCAGAATTGACATGCATGATTGATCCCTGTCATATAAGATGATAAATTTGCACACTAAAATCTGTTAATCTGTAATCATTCATGCCAGATATAAGTACATTTTTTTAAAAAAATTGTTTTCTCTAAACTTATAGAAACTTATTAATTTTAAGAATAAGTGAAATATACCGACATCAAGAAATTGATCTGTATGCCAACATCGGGTGGACCGGTATTTAATAGTGTTTCAGTAAGTTACAGTCTTAGAATGTTAACCCTAGTCCTTTTGTTCAAAAAGTTGTTTTTCTCACCTTTGCCCTCACAAACAGAAGCATAGGGTCAGAGAGATCCAAATATTTACCAATGTATTTTCTTTATTAGTCACTACTTACACACTTCAAGTCATAAAACATTACACTTTCACAATTATACAATAAAGCCAGGTTCACTTCAGTTTGTTCTTATATCTCATTGACTGACTGGCACCACCCTGCCCCTTATAACCCATGGGAGCATGGCTGACATTCTATGAGATTTGAGGAAAACATAGCTCTCAAAGTCTGGAAGGTTCCACAAAATTCTACAGAAGTCTAGAACATTCTAGGGGGTTAGTGAAAACCAAATCCACATACAAAATATCTAAAACATTTTACTTCAAACATTCTATTTTCCCTTTCATTGCTAACAACAAAAAACTGCACACTGAGTCTGCCTGCTCCTAAATCTGGCCCTGTCTTTCAGCCCCTGCTCAAATTATCCTTTCTCCCTTCTGTGCCTGAATGTGTGGCCTAAACAGAGAGCAAAAGTAACTGGAGAAGTAACTTTTGGAGGCATCAAGGAGTTAGGCTGCCAGTAAAAAGTGGCCCATTCTAGTGAGGTACTAAGCTCCTCAATTCACATTGAGTGCATCTACACTTGTAAATTAAGTCGACTTAAGCTTGCTTAAATCAACTTAATTTACCCTGCGTTTACACTACATTTTCCTTAAGTCGACTTAAGCAACTTGCTTAAGTTGACTTAAGGAAAATAAAGTTGACTTAATGAAAATTAAGTCAACTTTATTAAACCTTGTTTTAATTCAATTAAGGCTTAAGTCGACTCCCTAGAGTCAACTTAAGCCAGTGTAGACATGGGGTAGCCCTAAGTTGACTTAGGGCTACCCCAGGACTGCACCAATGTGTTCCCTGCTGGGGGGGGGCACAGGGGGAGCCTGGCATGCCCCCCCACAGGGCCGGGTAGAGCCCTGCCCACCCTGCCCCTATGCCCTGCTAGGGTCCTGTCCCCCTTTGCCCCATTGTACCTATGCACAATGGGGCAAAGGCTGAGCCCCCTGGCACTGGGCAAGGGGTGCCCCCCTGCCCCCTTGGACCTGCCCTAGGTCCCCCTAGATCCTAGAAGTCAACCTAGGCATCCAGTGTGGACACTCTAGGTCAACTTAAAATTTAAGTGTAGACTCATTAAGTCGACTTAGCTAAAGTCAACTTAAATTTCCAAGTATAGACATAGCCATTGAAATCAATGGAAGCTAAGGTTGTTTGGCCCCTCACAGAATTAGGGCCCTAAACTGGTAATGTGCTATCTGTCCTAAGCTTGAGGATAAAATGTTGTGTTGAGAAGGGCTTACTTCTCCTCCCCACACTCTCAAGGATCTGATTAGCAGAGCACTGGTGCTTCTTTCAACTTTATCAAAAACTAACTGGATCTGCATAACTATGCCAAAGATTGTACAGAACAAATTTTTTTCTGAGATTTCCAGTGTGACCCAGTTGATTGGTCTGGCAGCTGGGACACCAGAATTCAATTCCCAGTTATATTACTGACCACCTCTGAGACAAAGGGCCATCAAATCACCCTCTGTGCTTCAGTTTCCCTCTTTATTGCATGGGGGACAATGGTGCTGATGTTATTTTATTAAGTGCTTTCAGTTCTATTGGTCAAAAAGCACTACATAAGTATTATCACTGTTGGTAACAGATTCGCCGAGTGGAAGCGCAGGCAGGCAGGCCAAAGTTAAACAAACCTTAAAATCCTAAAAAGGTTTGATTCAAATTTTCAGGTCATTTTTAAGTGTCTCTTATTTTTCCATTCATTATTTTTCCTTTCATACAGCTTGTTATTTTTTGGAATCTTTACAATTGCAGACAAAAATCAAAACAAATCAATCTGCACAATATTACAAAAGGAGAAAGAGAAAACGGATTTCAAAACAGATTCAGACTTCTTAATGTGCTACTAAAAAGAGAGGTAGGTAAAATAATGAGTTGAAAACATTTGATATCCAGATGGCAGTGTCTCTTTAAGTAACCACTAGTGAAGGATTTGCTGCCCACTCTCTGTACAACGTGAAGACTTATAGCAGGTTACAGTGCAAAGAGCACTGCACACGTTTCCAGTTGGGTTAGGGAATGCTATTACCAGGAGCACTGTTTAGATTTTTCATTAGTGGATCCGAGAGAGATGATTTGAGCTGATTGTCTTGTTTGTGCATGGTTTTACTCATCCTAGCTAAGGACTATGTTACCAGAGGAGATTCTTGAAAGGTTTTTGTGCGCAAAATGTTTGTGGAGTAAAGTGCAAGACAGGGTTTTCTGCAGGTTTCAAAACTTGGGACAGTTTTTACTTCAATTCTGATGCGACAAGTACTCCGAGAACCCTGCAGAGCACAAGGTAAGCGTAATCTGCCTCCTCGTTTGCACAGGGACAGATAGGAAATCTGAACATAAAAGTCTGTGTTTTATCGCTTGGTTAATGTTGAGGAACAATCAAAAAATGATAATAGCCACTGGAGGGCCGAAGGGCAAAACAGTGTAAGGGTTCGGAATCCTAATGGGCACAACTGAGCTTCCTCCCCACTCTTGTCTCACCTGCCCTTATATTGTGATTGCTCCTTGAAAAACAATGATGCTGAAGTCTGGTAGTATTGGATTGGTACAGTCCCATGCATTGTATTAGCTAGCTAGTGATCTCTGTCAGTGCAGGGAAAGAACTCTCTGTCTTACCCCTCCCTTTCCCCTTCTCTCAGTCTTCTCTGCAGCGAGAGAAAGCTCTGATCTCTAGCTGCATTTGATTCTCATGAGTGTCTCAAACCAGATAAATCATTCAGCTTTTTAAACTGTGCTAATGAAATAGGATCCAAGAGGGACTTACCTGTCCAGTAATTGAACTTATGAAGAAAAAAACCCAGGAGTCTTGATGTGAAGGCAGCTTGTGTGGGGACTGTAATTTTATGGAGAGAGTGCCATGGTGATGTGCATCATCCACTCTCCACTGTCTTTAACTTTTTTGCAGGGGGATAAGGAGAAAATGTGCTGACAGCAATTGCCCAGCAGAAGCAAGTTCACGCTGGTGAAGATGGAGAACAGCACAGGGGATGAACAGAACCAAACAGGGCTGCTGCCGAGCCAAGAGGTAATCACTATTGACTACCAAGTGGTTACCATTCTCTTGGTCTTTCTCATCTGTGGACTGGGCATAGTGGGGAATATCATGGTGGTATTGGTGGTGCTTAGGACCAAACATATGAGGACCCCCACTAACTGCTACCTGGTGAGTCTGGCCGTGGCTGATCTCATGGTCTTGGTTGCTGCAGGACTTCCCAACATCACTGAGAGCTTGTATGGATCCTGGGTCTATGGCTACGTGGGATGTCTCTGCATTACGTATCTCCAATACCTAGGCATTAATGCATCTTCTTGCTCCATCACTGCCTTCACTGTTGAGAGATATATAGCCATCTGCCACCCAATCAAAGCCCAATTCCTATGCACTTTTTCAAGAGCCAAAAAGATCATTATTTTTGTGTGGGCTTTCACCTCCATATACTGTACCCTCTGGTTTTTCCTGCTAGATCTCAACACAATAGTCTACAAAGATACCAGCATTGTTTCTTGTGGCTACAAGGTCTCCAGGAGCTACTACTCCCCTATATATATGATGGACTTTGGTATATTTTATGTTGTGCCGATGGTATTGGCCACTGTCCTCTATGGACTGATTGCCAGAATATTGTTTGTGAATCCCATCCCTTCTGATACAAAAGAGAACCCTAAGACATGGAGAAACAGCTCGACTCACCAAAAGAAGCCTGTGAATTCCAAGACGGCTAACAGGTGTTTCAATAGCACTATTGCTTCTAGAAGGCAGGTAGGAGAGAGATTTAAGTATGATGTTCACACACACATCCACTTTCATTTTTTTCGATTTTGTTAAGACAAATGAAAAAGTAAAAGGACTTGGTTAAAATACATGATAAATGTTTAAAATGTGCTTTAGCTCTTTAATTTAGATTAAGGCATCCAAAAAAACCCTAAAATCTACCAGTTCAGGGCCTTTGATGAGAGCATTTCATTGAGTAAACTGAATTGATTCCAGAGGGTCTATAAATGACAGCTTATTCCTACAGAAAGCATATCATGAAAGACAGTCTAATGTCTTATTAAGACATGCCAAAAAACCAATTAGGTACTGTCAAAATGAAACATTAAGAAAATATTAAGAAAAATCTATCTTCACCATATTATGGCCTGCTGTTAATTCAGACCAATACACTACGATTCCTAAGTTATTTTTATGATCTGCAGATGGGACACTAAACTGGAAGTCACAACTCCTGTGTTTTACTTCTGCTCTGTTAATGAGTGAATAATGTGAATAGAGAAATCACTGCTTTTTGAGTCTCGGTCCCCCTTCTATGATTTAGTGATAAGTATATATTTACTTTTGTAAAGATCTGTGGGTGAAAAATGCTATACAAATGCTGACTAATATTATTTCCATATATCAGGTCATTAACAATTGGCAAGTATTTTGAATGTGTCTGACTTCTGTTTGATGACTAGATCTGATCATATTCATTATAAATTGGTACATATGCTGAAATAGCAAAGTGGTGTGTCTATACCAACCAGTTGCATAATTATATAGAATACTCAGCTCTCATATAGCATTTATCTTTTTTGTATCCCAATCCTGAGAGGGGCAAGGCACCTTAAACGCTAATCAAGTGTTCAGGATCAGGCCCACACCATGGTTTATATTTTCATATTAATGTGCACACCATATTTCCTCCACACTTACCTGCTGTGATATAATATTGTTTTCAGATACTTCATGCTTTTGAGTCTCAGTACTGACTAAAGGGGCTGTTGCTAGGAACTACCAGCTACCATCCCTGATGTGCTCATCTTTTTTGAAGTACTCACTGCAGACAGACAAGACATCCAAACATGAGAATTTTAAGTCATATTTTCATAGTTCTTTGTGGACCCTGTTGCTCTTTACTGAGACTAATTGTTTTTCCTGCTATGGGACTGATATTCATTCTACAAGTTAATTGAGCTGGTTAGCAGAGAACTCAGCATGTACTGATCTAGAAAGCCCGTGTTTAGAAACATGCAAACTGAGCCTTCTTTTTTGTAGTTTGGAATTATTTAAACATATCTGGTTTTGGTTAGTTACTTCGGTTAGAAGTGGTGGAGTTTGTTTCATCCATTAGTTGATATTATTTTTCTCTTGATTAATTTTCAAGCTGTCAACATGAAAGACAGGTTCATGTGCTTGCAAACGTGTGCTTTGTATTGCTTAGCATCCTTTCAAAAAATTGAATCATCTTTTTATATAGTGCTGTAGACAATGATAATTTATACCATATGCAACATATATTTTCTGTTTTATAAAGATAGAAAGGTCTTTTCATTGAGACTGTCAATTTCTTGGATTATTGTGGCTGCTTTTTCAGTAAAGCTAGCATTTGCAAGTAGTGCTATATGTAGAAAGGATACATAAGGTGGCATTATTTATTATTATCATTATTATAGTATCCAAAATGTGCTTAGTGCTGCAAAATCATAGTCTATATCCCAAGGAGTTTAAAATATAAATAAAATCCAATACACACCAAGGGAAGACTGACATCAATGTGTGTTATACCTGCATAACTGAGAGCAGAATTCAGTTCTCAGGGTCAGATTCTGCCCTCATTTATATCATCTACATTCCATTCTCTTCTTTGAAAAAAATTTTCAAGCCTTCTTTATACATTCTAAAGGAGTGGGAAGACACAGAACCTCTTTTATCCTCTTTGGGCCATCTTTAAAGTATCTGCATTGCTGGGGCATTTTTATTTGACTGTTTAGTAAAGCTATTAATTTTTTCTTCATATATTAATATGGTTTGCCAAATTCTTCTCTTAAGACACATCCAAGGAAGATTAAGATACCACAAACTAAGGCCACCACAGCTGAATGAAAAACATTCACATGAGGGTTTAACACACTTTAAAGCTACTTCTACACTGACAGCAGCAAATTCATCGCCATCGGATTGATTTATCCAATTCAAATAAGCAGCAGTAAAGACGTGCTCAATCTATCTGGAAGTCAATCTAGTAAAACTATCTCCTCAGGTTGTGTAGTGCTCCATTGATGGAAACAGATTTCCTGTCAGCTCAGTGCAATGGAGACAGTTCATAGAACAGAAGTTACGAAGTTAAATGGAGTTACACAAGCTACTCTGGGTAATTTGCATAAGGTAACTCCCGTTGACTGCCACCAAATTTTGCCAGCAGTATAGATTGGGCCTAAGAATGTGCGTTAACTTCACTGATTCTTCTTAACTTTTGTGAGTGCCCTGATATAGACATGCCCTTAGTTATAATAATGTAAAATTGAAGTAACTCTATTTAAGTCAATGGATTTACTTTAGGTGATCAGGCTTAACTAAGAAAAAAATTATCTAAAATGTTTTTTAAAATGATTTCAAATGAAAACTATTTTATATTTTTCAGTACAACACTCCAGGCCATTTCCAATTCATTTGAAAGCACTTATATGATGCATCTTTCTCTCTATCAGGCTTCCTCTTTAGACTATACACTTGCACTGTCTGTTCCCGGAAGGAACAGACTCCAGATCACAATCTCATCCATACAGGTCTTCCAAGGAGTTTTTGATTCAGTGCTTAGTCAGTCACTAAGTTTTGTAGGTACCTGATAAAAGGAGGAAATCTGTGGCGGAATATGGTGTAAAGTTGACATTTTCCCTCTTCAGGGAAGAATCACAGTTTGGCCTCAGTCCTGCAAGGTTTTAAGCACTCTAATGCTGATCCAACAAAGAATTTAAGCATTTGCTTAACTTTAAGCATAAACTTAGCCCCAGCAATTTTTACAGATTTTGTAAGATCCATCTGGTATCTAATGGTATTTTTATCAGATGAGAGTTTTAGAATTATATGGCAAAAGAAAATGGTATTGTGAATCAGCTGAACCAATTTATTTCATATTTAGGTGAGACCATTTGGGCATGGATAGTGCCTGGAGAATGGAAATTGTGACTTTAATGACTACTGTTTACATAAAAACAAACAAGGAGTCCTGTGGCACTTTTAAAGACTAACAAATTTATTTATCGCATGAGCTTTCGTGGGAGAAAATCCCACTTCGTCAGATGCTTTTTCCTCCCATTCTGTAAGTTCCCCATCTTCAAGGCATCCTAAATTAATAAATTTAGGAGAAATTGCACAAATCACCAAGTGTGAAATCATAGTACTTTGGACATAAGATGGCCATGTAGAATATAAATGCTCTCAAGCACAATCTGAGCAGGAGAAAATGGAAGAGAATGATCCTATTGCACACTACTGCTTCAGAAAACCGGTGAGGTCTCATTACTACACTAAATGGCTTTGTGGGTGAGAAAACAGATGTGTTCAAATCACTCTAGTTAAAGCTGTGAAGTTGACATGGGGTAAGATCAATAAGATTAAAGATGGTGAGGATGTTGGCAAAAGTGTCTTTTGAAATCAGACAGTTCAAAGTCTCATTTGCTTTATTGAGAAAAAAAAGAGGAGTATATTGCAAATGCAGTGTTGAGGTTTATTTTGCTACTGTGTGATCATCCAGACAGAAGTGTTGAAGAAAACTAACTGAAATAAACATCAACTTTTGCTTTCTTTTCTATTGCTGCATAATATTGTAATAACAATCTTAGACTGAACATTAATAGCAAATGTAAAGAAATGTCAGTCCTCTTGGAGTCTTTTAAGGACTATACTATTCCCCTGTGATCAATATAATGACTACAAATATATGATAGCCTTGAAGATAAAGATGGATCTTTGAAGATATTTTGATATATATGGTGAAATCATTTCTACATTGAAGCGAATGAAAGTTTAGCCACTGATTTCAATGGGACCTGGATTTCATCCTTGTTGATTCTTCCAAGTTCTATACAATCCAATGTGATGTCACAGGTCGTGGATACATATGCAGCTTTTCAAGTTTTCAGTGCAAATCGGAATTTGCCTTCAATCCTGCAACAACATCAAAAGAAAAACAAGAAACAGGCTGAAAGACACCTGGATTTTTCTAGATAAATTTTTGAATATTGAGTAAGAGAAGAGAGGTTATATTAACACAGTATTTGGCATTGATACAACCACTTCTGGAATACTGTGGCCGGTTCTGGTGTCCACAATTCAAGAAGGATGTTGATAAATTGGAGAGAGTTCCAAGAAGAGCCATGACAGTGATTACAGATGTATAACCTGCACCTATCTATTAATCTTAATAAAGAGAAGATTAAAGGGACAATTGATCAGAATCCAAAAATATGAGGAACAAAAATTTGATAATAGACAACTCTTCAGTTCAACAAATAAAAGTAAAATAAGCTGCAGTGGCAAGGAGGAGAAGATAGGCACATTTAGATTAGAAATAAGGTGAACATTTTTAATAGAGAAGACTATGAACCATTGGAATAATTTACTAAAAGCTGTGGTATATTTTCCATCACTGTAAATTTTTAAAGCCATACTAGATGTTTTTCTAAAAGACATGTTCTAATTAAGCTATTGGAGCTGAAATGGGAATTCATTTGGTAAAATTCTGTGGCGTAATCTCAGAATTAGTCCCATAATTATAAATTCACCTATAAAAAGTGAATGTATGCTCATAAGATGTCACAATAACCCATAACAACAGATTATGGCAACACCTTATGGACTTACAAACATTGATAGAGAAATGTGAAAATGGGAAACAGACTGAATAGTCCAAATCAAAAGACCAACTGATAAAATTCAAGGACTCTGTTAATATCATGACTAAGAACAGCATGGGACTGAAAATCAATTAACCAAAATTGGTATGTTGGGTATTAAGCCTAAATAGTGGACAAAATAATGAGGGGATGGGATATTCTGCCCATCACTCCCTCCTGGGCACCTTAAAGAAAGAGACTTTGGGAGAAAAAATGGTCATTGGCGTGAGCCTTCACCATAAAGACTTCCACACTCACCATGTTAAGGGACCCTGAATTCTCTGCTTCCTAATCCTGAGTGATAGCCTAACCAGATCAGCCAGAGAGAGGGAATCAGATAAAATCACTGCCTCCACCTGCTCCTCTAGCTGAACCCTGAGCACCCCTTGGAATGTAAAACTTTGTCTTCCTGTCCTCCCAAGTGCCTATTTTATTCCCTTCCTTATTTCTTCTCTTTCCTACCTCTCTTCTTTTTTCATCTGTCTAATAGAAATCTTTCTTAGCAAGCCAAAACTATTTTGCAACACAGCTGTAAGTCTGTGACCAGAGAGGGACAAGTAAAGCAGTGCTTTAAACTTTAAAAGTTATTTTACAAGCTTCTCAATTGGATATGTTATTGCCATCACCCATAAATAAAAACTAACACTTATCATTATGGAAAAACATTTACATCTGGTATGTGGGCTTCTAGTCAGATAGAGAAAACAGAAACTTCAGGTAATGAGACTGCATATTTTCCACATAATGAAAATCTGATTACAAGAGGCAAGAAAAGTATACGTCCTATAGCTTTAAACAAAGACACAAAAACAAAAGAATTAAAGTTACAATATTAGTGTTGATAGGAGAGATATTGAAGTAACTTTCAGTCCTCCTGCAGAGTCAATTAAAATTTGTATCTCACACACCTGCATATATACTGTGAATACATTCTATAGTCGTAGGCACTGGTACCATTGTTTTATTTCTACACCTACTCTGAAAATGGGTGTGTAAAGTGTAACAGGATCAAAGAGCAGGGGAAGGGAACAGTAATTAATTTGTCAACAAGCTGCAACTGCATTATTTCAACAAGAGACCACAACATATAAAGAAGCACAATAAAAGAAGATACTCTTTGGCTACGTTTGTATTGACAAGGACAGTCAACACCGCTGGATCAATTCACCAGGATCAATTGACCAGAGGTGGAGACCCACTCAATCAACCTAGAAATCGATGAGGCTAATCCACCCTCCCCTGCCCCACCAAGAAATGTAATGCTGTATCAATGGGAGGGTGTTTCTCATTAGTGCAGTAAAGATGTCACAGTAAGTAGAATTAGGAAGCCACAGAAGATACGCAAGCAACGTAATATAGTTTGCATATCTCCCGTTGACTGCCACCAAATTTCATGGCGAGTGTAGACATAAACTGAGCTCACTGGAAAGAGTCCTCACCCTACTGGTTTTCTACATGCACAGGATATGTAATCCTATATCCACTTATAGTCCATACTCCCATAATGATATCACTAGGGTCATTCCTCTGTTTTCATTATATTAACTCATCATCATCAAAACATTTGCCTTGAGTATTAATACGTTTTTCGGACTTTCTTAAATGCATAGCTTGGAGATTACAGAGTAAAAGGCACTAAATACTGTTAATGTAAAATATTATTGGTATATTAGCTACATTCAGAACAGTGGGACTCATTTTATTAAAATCTCTTATTTTGGTTTGATTTTGCTACCCTCGCTTTTCACTTTTATTTTTTATTGGCTTTTCTTCAACTTTTTGGGATGCCTCAGGGGAGAGATTTTTAGGCTATGTCTACACTTGCACTTTTAAGTCGACTTTAACTAAGTCAACTTAACTAAGTTGACTTTAAGTCGACTTAGTTAAGTCGACTTAGTGTGTCTACACTTAAAATTAAAGTCGACTTAAAGGGGAACTTACAAAGTCGACCTAGAGCATCCCCACTGGATGCTCTAGGTCGACTTTGTGGGGCTAGGGGGACCTTGGGTAGGTCCACGGTGGCAGGGGGGGCACCCCTTGTGTGCAATGGGGCAAAGGGGGACAGGGACCCTGGCAGGGCATGTGGGCAGGGTGTGATGCTGTCTGGATTTAGGGAAGCATTTATGATATTATTTTCAATGGATATCTCATAAATGCTATACCCATAGGAACTATGTCATGTTTGGTATCAATAGAAAGGTAATAATTTGCTGGGAATGATTATATAGTTTATGTCTATTTCGATTAGAAGTTAAAATTTGGTGTTATATCCATACTTTAACTTATGTTAAAACCATTGTGTTCTTAATGTTTAGGAATGTGCCAGGACAATGGTCCCAGGGAGTTACCTTATGAGCCATTAAAGACATAAGGAATACAACCAGCTTAAGTCAACTTAATTTACCAGTGTAGACGCAGCCTTATTGCCTTTTTTGTTTAGAGCAGACTTACTTAAATCATAAATAAGAAAAACACCACATCTCTTGTGAATGAACACTATTCATAAAATGATCACTCCATATCTAATCTCTTAGTCTTCATCCTCAAAGGAAACCAGAACATCGCCTTCAAAAGTTGAGTCTGGGAATTTAAATTCATAACTTTGCTTGATACAACATGGACTCAAAGGTACCAGATTTATGGCTTATTACAGCAATCGATAACCTACCCACCATCTTTTGTCCTACAGTGTTAATTGCCCACTTCAATTGCCTTGAAATGTCTTTTGCAACATGTGTTAAGTCTTTTGCTTAATAATCTGTGCTCTGTCTACACTTACCTGGAAATCCAGCAGCAGTCGACGGGTGTTATACAGGCTGCTCTGCGTAGTTTGTGTAACTCCTGTCGACTTCATAACTTCTCTTCTAGACAGTGTCTTCACTGCACTACACAGATGGGAAATGAGTTCCCATTGATGCAGCACTATATTATTTGAAGAGTTTGTTTAACGCATTGACTTCCCAATTGATTGAGCGAGTTTCCACTAAACACTCAATCGATCTGGAAAGATCAATCTGAAGGCAGCAAATTCGCCACTGTCAGTGAATGTCCTACCTTGTATTTAGCTGTGACAGCCTGAGTATGTCTATTCTTCAGTAAAACACCGGCTGTTTTCCCACGTCAGCTGACTCGGGCTCAGGGGGTTATGTTGTAGAGCTATAAAACTGCAGTGTAAACATTTGGGCTCATGTTGAGCGCTCTGCCTTCCTCCCCTCCTCCCTCAAGCTCGGGTGTTTTATTGCAGAGAAAACAAACTCTCTTGAGTACATTTCCCAAACCTAAAGAAAAGCTGTGTATGATCTCAGAAGCTTCTCTCTTTCACCAACAGAAGTTGACCTCATTAAAGATATTACCTCATCTACCTTGTCTGTTTAAGTGAAGTAAGTGTGTTTTCCAAAGATTGTAAATTTCTAAGGGTAACCCATAATTTCTTTGCTAATTTTTAGGCTATCATTAAGAGTTTCAGAACATGATGTAATAATCATTTGGTCAGGACTTACAGCTGAATTCATTGTTCATGGTTTTTAGATTAGAAACAACCTAAATCAGACTTTGTATTAAATGTGATAGTCTGATATTATGCAAGAATAGTCATTAAATTAGGTAGTTTGAATTCAATTGTGATATGTCAAAAAAATCAGTGCTAGAAATAGGTAATCCATGCCAGAGAGAAAGATGGAAATGCCCTTCTTGCCAATGGAGTAGACACTCGTTTCTAACTACAGCAGCTGCAAAGACGCAGAAATAAAATAATGTTTAATGGGGATTAATTGGATATGAATTAAATCATATGAGTGTTAACCATAAGGAACCATCCATATTTTAGGAAAGTTCAGGGTAGTTTGGATCCATGAATTTGGATCAGCCCATTATAGTGATAGGACAAGATGCAAAATGCCCATTGATAGGTAGACATTGATCAGAACTTCACCAAATTCAAGATTTTTCAGAGTTTTAGATTGGGCCTATCGCTAACATAATACAAATTTTACTTGTACATCTCTAGAAAGCACTGAGTATTGATTTTCTATTTATTCACTGTATATCTTTGTGTTTCCCATAGGTTACCAAGATGCTGGCTGTGGTAGTGATCCTGTTTGCATTTTTATGGATGCCCTATAGGACACTGGTTGTTGTAAACTCCTTTCTTTCCAACCCTTTCCAAGAAAATTGGTTCCTATTATTTTGTAGACTCTGCATTTATCTAAATAGTGCCATCAACCCTGTGATTTACAATCTCATGTCCCAGAAATTCAGAGCATCCTTCAAGAAACTCTGCAACTGCCAGCAGAAAGAGTCAGAGAAACCTCCCAGTTATAGTGTGGCCCTAAACTACAGTGTCATCAAGGAATCTGATCACTTCAGCACTGAACTAGAAGACATTACTGTCACTAATACATATCTGTCCTCTACAAAAGTATCCTTTGATGATACCTGTTTATCCTCTGAGGTAACATTTAGCAGAACTTAATATCTTGTGCATATTTAAGGAACCATCTCACATCCATCTGGTGTAAATCAGCATATCTCAATTTTGTTCAGTAGAGCTACACTAATTTATACCAAATGAAGATCTGGGCCCAAGACGTTTCTGTGGAGATGGAGAAGGATGGTTGCAAATACATTTATACCTGGAGGCAGCAGAAAAATAGAATGCTTCATCCTGATCCATTAGCAGAAATGTTTACATTTAGAGCTATTCTGAATGTTCTTTGCAGATGTAAAACTAAAATTCCCATTAAAAGTTTGAAAAATATTTTCATATTTCACATTCTAAATTTCAGTCATTGCTCAATTTTGTGAATTTTCCATTAATGGCTCCCCTCCTTTCCAAATTTGAGGCATTTTTCATGAATTTTTGCAGTTGTTTGATACATTTCACAAAATTGTTCTCAAATATCACAAAACTTCCTAATTGTGTTAGCAAAATCTAAATTTTTGCTTATTTGATAAAAATTGTCCATGGTAAACATTGAGATTTTTTTTGTTGCTGATTTCCACGAAAAAAGTCAAAAGTGTCACAACACACTTTATATACAAATTCTTTTGGACAGCTCTGCAGCAACAGCCAATTACCTACAAAGTATCTGTTAGTGAACAGCTGCTGCCTTCATACCTTTGACAGCTGTCAAGTCTTTAAAAAACTAGAAATCAAACTTGTTTGCAAATAAAAGAAAAAGTAAACAGTTCATTTGCCCCAGACGCTTAAAGTTCTATTTCTGCTATGTTTTTAAAACACTGCACGTACCAGAATGACAGTTAATCCTGCACTGCTTGAGTGACAATCAAATCATCTTCTCCCCTACCAAATGAATTGTACTGAAATTCTTCCCCAAAACACGAGGCCTACATAAAAGCTCAGTCATGGAAGGTATTTTGCTCTCTCAATAGTCATTGATGTAACGCAGCTATGGGAGTTCCAGTCACGCAAGACCTCACAGGAAGTGCTCACCATCATACAGGATCAAGCCGTAAATCAGCTTCATGTGGAGATGGAAGGCTGTGAAATCCACTCCAACATGCAGTCAGAGCATGGGGCAATGGTGCAGCCCATTCATAGCTGTTATTCCAACCACTGGACTAGAATAGGATTTTCAAGACTTGTATACTTCATATGTGTTCATTTGAAGTATCATTGGAGTTTTATTGTGACCCTAATGGTTCCTCTTCTGTCCTGTCCCAAAATTCCCATTCTGAAGTCCAACTCTTCTGCATGAAAGTGGTGTGTCATTCTCTTGTGTGTTTATACTGCATCCACCTCTGACACTCACCTGTGGCTAAATGCTACAATTTAATGGTAAACTATGTTTTCCTCACCTACCACACCAACATGGCTCAAACATCCACCTAAGTAGAGCTGTGTGAATATTTGATTCAGTTCACTAATTATTCTGAATTTAAAAAAAAAAAAAATCTTTTTTGCACAACCAGTTTTTTTTCAAAATTCTCAGTGAATCAAAAAATAAAAAAAAGTTCTCAATTCAATTAAAATGCTGACACAAAATGAACTATTTCATTTTAATTTCAAGTCATTTCTTTCCTTTTTTTTTTTTAAAAAAAAAGTAAATTTCTAAATTAAAAGTTATTTTGCATAAAGATAACAGACCATTTCATTTTAAAAATGTCAAAATGAAACATTTTGATTTCTTTGGAATTTTGTTTTGTTTGCCTTTTTTTCAACAAGAACAATTTGGGGAAACCAACATGAATTTGTGAAACATTTTGATCTCACTTGATCTCCATTGTTTGCCAATAAGATGTTTTGGACAAAAAAATTGCCTAGTTGAAGTGGTGAATAATGTTACTGGTTTTGTGATGTCTTTTTATTTACTATTGCTGAAGTAGTATAATGAAACCCTTCATTCCTTTGCTCTCACAACAGGTGATCCACAGAATAACTATTTCTTCCATGTTCTTTTACAGGCAATGTGAGAATGAAGAAAGATGTTTCTCCATCCAGTTACTTCACCTCTCTTAATTTCAGGCCTAAAGCTTATGCCATTCTGGTCTTTAATTAATATTTTTGATGCAATATTTACAAGAGCCTATATTAAACCAAGAGTATACTGTATATCTCTGCACTTCTGTCTTCTTGATTTAGGCAAAAGCAGACATGGGGGAGGGAGAAAACATGCTATCGACATGATTCAGCAAATTACCTAAGCATGTCTGTAACTTTAGCATGGGAGTTGACTTCAGTGGGATGACATTATTTTCTTAATATGAATTTTGGCCTAAATTCTCATGCTGTCTTTTAAAAAGACCAAGTATATTGTAACACTGATCCTGCAGTCTTTACTCAGACAAAACACCCATCTGATATGATGAATCACTGATTCAGAGTTCAGTGGAGGTTTTGCCTGAGCAAAGACTTAAGGGTCGGGCTCTGTTTGTGTTAATCTATCAAACACAATGAGAAGTTTGCAAATATATTTTCTCTGCCAGTGAAATCAAATTAAACCTGATGTCTTTTTATAAAAGTAGGCTGATCTGACTGTGATATTTCTAAAAGTGCAATGTCTCCATGCCCAAACCTATCAGGCAATGAATGCCTCCTGAAAGGTGCTGAATTGAGAGTACTCACTTTATGTAGAGTTCTGGAAACCTCGCAGCTATTAGACTAACACTGAAAAGAAATGTAGTCTTTTTCTTAAAGGAACAACCTTGGGTCAAAGGTTAGAGAAGAGCCAGAACTATTGCTAGTTCTAGATATTATCTAGCATAGACACCGTAATTCAAGACTAGCGTGAATCTAATTGTACACATCATGAACATGTTAATGAATAGATTTCTGATGGTAAAGAGCATGAAATCCATTTTCTTACTTTTCATAGCGTGAAATAAGAAGTCTATTCAATAAGTTCACAGCTGGGAATAAACAAGAAAACAAAATTGGTATAAAGCCTTTTGAGGTCTTGTATTTTAACAAGATGATATATACACTACAGTACCGGATATAAGCATCTACTCATACTAAATCCTATACATGCTTGCTATGTACTGAAAAGTATTGGAACAGACTTACACACTCTGTTAGTTAATTTTATCTTGGCTAAACAGCAAGTTACATGTGATTGAAATTTCAATATTGATAATGCTTAGATCTCATTGGGGAAAAGGAGAAAATTTTGGTGAAAAAAATTCGAACTGTTCACTATTTTTTCTCAAAATTTACATTTGACATTTCAAAATATTTAAAGATTTTCCCCAAACTGTACTTAAAAAAAATCTACTGTGTTGTAGGTTCTTCTTAAAGTTCTCCTTTATGTGCAGTCTTTCTTTTTAATGGAGCATGCAAATATTTCTGTCACGAATAATTGAAATTTAGTGATAAGCAAAACCAGAAAAATGCTGCTCAACAACTTATTGATTTAAGGATATTTATTTTGTATATTTTGATGTGTGATATTGACAATTGGTGTTTTAACAGTTATAAAACTTTAAATTTGGAATCTCAATATCTATTGCCAATGAATAATTATTGGATGACCCCACCATTGTCTGACAGGCACCCTAATTTCCCACATCTGTGAAATTTTCCATTGATAAAAATAAAAGCAAATGTACAAACCCCATAATTTTGCACTACTGCGAAAATTTTAATTGATTGAAATATAAAACGTGCTTTAAAATAATCATTTATATTATCTGTCAAAACTGTAAAAATGTAATAATTGAATTCTACCAAACTTACTTATACGTCACCCTCCACCTCTAGCATTCTCTTTATTTAAATGCCCCCTTCACCAGAGTACCCGAGCACATGGGGAATCAAGAAAGGGGAGTGCAGCCTCATTATGGTAGTGTGGAACTAATATGTGGAAAAAATTCTGAAGAGGTCACACAATAATCAAACAATGAAAGCTCAGCAGAAGCTCTGTGATCAAAACAGGAAAAATTCAGGTTTCCTATGTACAGAGCTCTGGTGATTATGTCTCATGACAAAGCCTTTTTAAGACTTCATATCATATAACAAACACATACAGTAGAAACAATTTTTCCTCTCGATTTGAAAATATAATTTCAGTTCCGTACTATTTCATTTTTCAACATAAATGATGAGTATATGATTACAAGAGAAATTAAAAGAAACAATAACCTAAATAAATTTCACTCCAAAGCAAATGCCAAAATAAAATAAGCTTTTCTGGGAGATCTTATATAAGTTTTTATGTTTACTCAGCAGAGATGAAAAATATAAAAGTAGTTTTATAGTGCTAGGACATCGAAAAATTTCTAAATAAACAAAACAAATTGTATGGTAAAATCAAAGCTGAAGAGTCGGGTTCATAGGTTAGTTCTGAACAATAATAATATAAATGTGTGTGTTGGAAATGTGGGGGATGGGGAAAGGTAAATTAGTGGATAACATCCTTTTGTCAAATGTAGTGTCAGGATCTTTTTCACATATACCCCTTTGTGCAGGTGCAACAAATAAACTAAAAGAGAAACTTAGTGGACGTGCTAAAACAGGCAAGTTTGCTGAATCAGAAATTAACCCTGCATAGTGTTCAGATTATTATTACTGTGTTAGACTGAAAGTCCATTGTGCTAGGCACCAGGGCCAGCCCAAGGGATTTTGGTTTCTTAGCCAAACTATGACTTTGGCACCCCCACCCCACAACATGTTTTATGAGATAACATGTTAATTTATTTTTTAAATAGAGAGAAATTCACTTCTGTCTAATCTGGAGCCCCTTAACGCCTGGCGCCCTAGCCCTAGTTCACCTCTAGGGTCTGTCCAGCCCTGGTAGGCACTCTAGAAATCCAGAGGAAGATGATAAAAATTGAAACAAGATTTCCATAAGAGAGTGCAGTAATCATAGGAGAGGAGATGGAGCATAATGATAAGAAAAACAACAGAGTCTGGTGGCACTTTTAAAGAGGAACAGATTTATTTATCGCATAAGCTTTTGTGGGAGAAAATCCCACTTTGTCAGATGCTCTGAAGATAGTAAACTTACAGAATGGGAGGAAATAAATACAGGGGAATATATGACATAGGATCAGGTCAGGCTGTAACAGCAAATCAAAATAGGTGTTAGGATTCAAACACTGGGGAACAGCACATAGAGGAAGGTGCGGTGATTAGATTATAGATAGCTATACACACAAATGGTCATCTGAATGTTTTTTGAAAGCATAGTCAGATATCCCCAACTAGCAAATAACAAATGAAGGCCCTTCATCAGCAAAAATGTATGCAGATGTTTAAGCCTGTGCACTGTGGCCCACTGTCTTTAAGTACATCATGTAAGCATGTAAGTGTTTGCAGAATTGTAGGCTAAATACTTTTTCAAAATTTCTGTCAATATGCTGAGCTCCCTTTGTGTGATTTCTATGAGGCCAATCCTCGTAACTGTGAATACAAGAGCATAAGAAGGCCCATACTGGTTCAGATGAATGGTGCATCTAAGTCAATATCCCATCTTCTAACAGCTAGTCTTTTTTTCTAAAAGTACAGTTATAGATTACTTATGGTTATTATAAGTATTTAGTGACAGATCTTTTCCCCTCATCCCCCAATGGCTGTGGAAACTCCTGAAGTCAATGAGAATGCTCACAATAGTAGCCACTCTGCACAGTAGTAAATATATACAGGATCACTGCTAAGGTCCTGCTGAAATCTTAAAAAGACTTCTTCATGCAATGCCCTCCCTATTAGATAGAAAATTATATTTCCGTGAATAGTAATAAAAACATTGATATAATAGATCTCCAGATTTATAGACCAGTCAGTCTAACTTCAGTACCTGTAAAGGCACTGGAATAAATCACTAAACAATCAATTTATACGCATGGATAGGATAATAGGGTTATAGTAATAGCCAACATGGATTTGTCAAGAATAAATCATATCTAACCAACCTAATTCCCTTCTTTGACTAGGTTACTAGCCTAGTGGCTAGGAGGGAAGCAAGAGACATGCTATCCCTTGATTTTAATAAGGCTTTTGACAAAGTCCCACATGACATTCTCATAAGCAAACTAGGGATATGTGGGCTAGATGAAATTGCTATAAGGCAGATATACAACTGGTTGAAAGATCGTACACAAAGATTAATTATTAATGGTTCATTGTCAGAATGGGAGGGTGTTTCTAGCGGGTCCTTCAGGGATCAGTTCTGGGTTTGGCACTATTCAATATTTTCACTTATGACCTGGATAATGGAATGGAGAGGATGCTTATCAAATTAGTGGATGACCTGAGATAGGAGCAGTTGCAAGCATTTTGGAGGACAGAGTTAGGATTCAAGATAACTTAGACCAATTAGGGAACTGATTTAAAATCAATAAGAATTCAGAAGTTAAAATCAAAGGTTCTGCTACAAAATGGGATACAACTGGCTAGATGATAATAGAGCTGGAAAAGGTCTGGGGGTTGTAACAGATCACTAATAGAATATGAGTCAACAATGGGATGCAATTGCTAAAAAGAGTAATAATGTTCTGAGATGTATTAACAGGAATGTCTTATATAAGTGTTGGGTGGTAACTGTACCTCTTTACTCAGCCTGAACTGGAATACTGTGTCCAACTCTGAACAACACTCTTTGGGAAAGATCTGAATAAACTGGAAAGAGACCAGATGAGAGCAAGAAAAATGATAGATGTTTAGAAAACCTGATCTATGGGGAAAGGTCAAAACACCTGGCCATGTTTTATCTTTGGAAAAGACTAAGTGGACCTGATAACAGTCTTCAAATATGTTAAGGGCTGTTATAAAGAGGACTGTGCTCAATTGTCCAACATGTCCACTGAAGGTAGGACAAGAAGTAATGGGCTTAATCAGCAGCAAGGAAGATTTAGGTTAAATATTAGGAAAATATAAATATAAATGTAGTTAATTTCTGAAATAGGCTTCCAAGAGAAGTTGTGGAATCCCCTTCATTGAAGGATTCCAAGAACAAGTTAGAAAACATTTGTCAGGGATGACCTAGCTTTACTTGGTCCTGCTCAGCACAGGAAGCTGGACTTGATTCTATCCCACTTCTACATTTCTATGGATCTATGATTCTTCTGAAAAATGATAGCACAGGAGCCAGAGACAGAGAAATTGAGTGAATGGATAAGTCAGATAAGGAATGGAGAGGAAGATGTGTATTTTATTCAGTATGGTGTTAAGAGGGGACAGTCAAAGCAATCTGCTAATATTGTAGAAAGCACAGCATTCTAGTCAACTCTATCCCTGATATAACAACACTGAAACCAATGTTACACCCTGGGATGAATTAGACTAGTAGTATTTACCAGACTGCACCAGGAAATTGGTCCATCAGCTTCTCTATCCCATCACTAACCTTGATTAATACCTTAATTTAGAAGAGGCTGGTGAAAAAAATAATAAAACCCATGATAGAGCTACACACTTGTGCTTTACTTTGGGAGAAATCTTCCTTTGTGATCCATGCAAAGAAAAACTTATGTTCGCCCAAAGCAAAATATTTTATTTCTCCTTATTGCAACACGTGTACTTGAAAATATTGCTATTGGTCTGAAATATATCCAGTTACTTTAATTTTCCTTCCCAGAAGTTGCAATGAGATATAGAACTGGGTATATTTCCACATTTTAAAGTCTTTTTTAAAAGTTAACAAACAGAAGAAAAACCATATACAGGTACATTAGTTATGTTATTTTTATCAAAAGTAAGAGCATTGAGAGCTGAACTAAATATTTATGCAGTCACTCTGAGCCAAACTGGGATCTTATTTTTACTGAACTGGAATTACTCTGGATTTACACTAGCATAAATTTGGCCCTTAATTCACATTTTTGCACAAAACTGAGCATTATGCTTGGTTGTAGCCCATTACTTCCCTGTTTCCATGTTCTGTACATTCAAATTAGTCCCACATTTTAATGGGGTTTTATAAAGGCCTCTATATTTGTATGCCCAATTTTACATGCACAATCATTTGGGCCTGCAATAAACAACAACAAGAACAAATTATCTGCATGCCTAAAAGCTCGTTTACCTGCAGAAATGATTACATATGTAAAACTGCGGGCACAAATGATTTTGTACACAGAATTTTGTGTGCACTTTAGATGCTTTTGGAAAATTTGGCCCTTTGTTTCAGATTAAATGATTTTGATTATATATAGATGTTTTTGCATTATTCAGAAACTATATTTTAATTTTACGTGTTACCTCAATTAACAATTTAGAAATTGTGCCTCATCTCATTTTAAATATTGTGACTTATCAGTTTCACTGCTTATAATTTTATTCATAACACTGATCTGCTTTTTTCATCCTTGTACAGATTGGGCCAGTGGTTTCCAATTTCTTTAGCTCAAGGGCCACAGATATCATTTTTACAATGCTGAAGGTCCACCAGTCTCTACCAGCAGAAACCTCCCCTTCCCCTCACCCATCCCTGATCCCTCCACAGCCGGATGAAAAGACTTCAGCGAGGAGACTGTCTCCCTCCTTGCTCATCTCCTAACTCCCTGGCTGCAGCAGGGAAATAAAATGTGCCCTGTAGCCCTATATGCTCCACCTGGGTCCCTAGGCAGTGGCTTCCTTCTGCAGCCAGGAAGATGGAAGATCAGTGCTCCCTTCCCTCTGACTCTAGCAGGGTTCTCAGTGGCTAGGAACTCAGGCCGCAGCATTGTGGGTAGCTGTTCCACATTGCACCAGGGCCTGGAGGCCAATTAGGTTGACTTGAGGGCACTCCCCATCCACATTGGCTTAAGTCGACTTAATAAGGGTGACTTCAGCATTAAGTCGACCTTCAGAGGTGGTGTTATTAAGTCAAGTGAAGGAAGTGCTTAACTCAATAATAAGCACCCAATGTGGACACAATGGTCTGTAGGTCCACTTAACCGTCCTTAAGTCGACCTAAGGCTCCACTGTGGACGTACCCTTAAAGACTAACAAATTTACTTAGCTTATGTTTATGACATTCAGTCTGGAAATGATAATACTGTTGCAACAGCTGTCTCTGTGAATGAAAGTAATATAAAAAGAAGACTGGATTATTGCATTGGTATTTAATTTTATAATATATATAATATTAAACATGATGTTTGGCATACTAAATACAGGTCTGGCATCTAATCTCTGGAAGCACAGTTTGTATCCAATGTGAAGCTCTTAGACAACTCAGATGTTAGTGGAGAGCAAATACAATAGCCTGTAATTTAGCATAGTTTTCTTTATTTACAAATACTCTAGGTGTGAAACAAAAGTAGTGTAGCTTTTTCAGGTCGGAGTTAAGGATAGCACAAAGCAGTTCCAATTTACTCTAAAAGAGTCTGCTATCAAGCTCCCATTAAAATCAATGGCATAACTTCCACTGACTTCAGTCATGCTGGATCAGAATGTAACAATTGATGAGGGCCTGGTCCTGAGAGGCACTAAGAAACTCCTATTGCATAACACGTTCTGGAATAAGTCATTAAACCCATTCAAGTGTAAAAGATGTTCTGATTGTTTTAAAATAATAGATCTGAGCTTTACCACTATGGAACAAACAAATTCAACAGTGCGTGTTTGAAGTAAAAGTTGCTGTGAATTTTAACAATACTGTATGTGTTTTATTTTCTGAATAGTGTATGACTTCTATTATGTATTTGTATTATTTGTTACAAATTGTGGTGAAAATGCAAAAATGATCATTAACTGTTTTGTCATGTCCTTGAAAACCAAAATTGTTTCAATGTGTTACATGTTTTTTCATAACTTACTGTTTTCTATAAGGTCTTCAACTGGGTAATACTAATGTATCAAACTAAACTGAACTGGACAAGTCCATATCATTAGCATGCCAGATTGACTTGGCATAGGGTTGATTTTTGGAAACCTATATATTTATGTGGATGATTCAACGACTAAAGCTGTCTCTGATTTCTTCTCCCACCTAGCTTAGTATTGATCTCATTCTGTTACTGCCGGTGGCTTATAAGGAAGTTCTGAATAAAATCCAGAAGTCTTTCACTATTGATGTAGAAAAACGTGCTGCTGATTTGTGTAGTCTTTCTAATGACGTTGTTCAAAAAGAATAATCTTTTATTCTTTAATACGTGACATTGTAAAGATTCTGTGTGACAGGGATTTTTTGTCGCTACTCTAATAAAGTGTCAAATGAACTAATTTCTCTGCAGCTATCATTTGTAATAAGTAAATTAAATCATATATTTTGCTTGTTTTGCTCTTCAATAGCATAGAAAGATTGTTCATTTATACTCGTCATGTGTGAGAATGGTCAAGAAACGTAAGATGGCTCCCAGCTTTCTACAGGCATACCAGATGATTATAAACAGAAGCAAGACTTAAAAGCCCTGATATACGTGATAAAAAATTCTAGAAAAGTTGAGTGCTTCAGTGCAGAAAACCACCCGTAAGTTGAGATGCTTATATAAATGTCATGTTTTTAGGATCATTCATTACAACTGATCAAATACCAGAAAAATGTATCAATAAATAGATTATACTATTCCATAAAATGCTAATTGTGCCAATACTGGGTTCAATGAATAGCTTTCAGCCAGCTTTATCAGTTACGCAACACAACTGAGATGCATGGTACAGTACAGATGAATAGAAAAGCAAGATGCCTGCCAAAAGGAGTTAGGTCTACTCACAGGACAGAAAGTTAAGTATACGCAATAAATCTTCATGTGACTGGGGCCTATTAGTGCCAATGTTACAAATATTCACATGAGCAACCCTGCTGCATTCATTAAAGTAAAGTTACTTTTGTTCATGTATGTTTGCTGGGCAGGACCCTAAATTGAAAAGAATATTAATCTTCATTATATGTTGAGTTCAGGTGGTGGGCTTGCACAAAGCAGAACACAGAGCAAAACATAGTTTCTGCCTCCAGATGAGGCAGTCAAAGAGAAAAAAGCACTAGAAGACGTTGGTGGGTAGAGGGATAGTGGCACCGCGCTTACTTTGTTATTGCAAAGTAGTAAAAATATTTTTTTATTGTTGCACAAATTCCTTTAGAATGGTCCTTGCAAAAGAAAATTTTGAAAGAGAAATGGGTATACACCAGCTCCAGATCCCATTAATTAAACTCTTCTAAACTTCAAAAGTGTTTCCATTCAAATGTCGATTTAGTTTTGGGTGAAAGGTCATTTTGGCCCTATTCATACCCAAACATTTTCTCCCTATTCCTGGCTAGTTTTTACTGTGTCATTTTCCCGTATTGCAAGAGCAAGAATCATATTTAAAATGTTGTGAGACAGTGAAGCATTCGACATATTTGGAATATATCTGCCACAGCATGTCAGTATGCTAAAATAAGTTCCAAAGGGGTAACCATATTAGTCTAGTTCAGCAAAAAAAAACCAAGGAGTCCCGTGGTACTTTTACAGACTGGCACATTTATTTATCACATTAGTTTTCATCGGAGAAAATCCCACTTTGTCAGATGCTTGAAGATGGGGAACTTACAGAATGGGAGCAAAATAAATACATGGAAGTGTAAGTCATAGGATCTGGTCAGACTGTAACAGCAAATCAAAGCAGTTATTAGGATTCCAATGGAGTGGAGCAATTAGCAGGGAGGTGGGTGGGGGACAAGGTAAGCAAAATTACCTGTTGTAATGGGAGAAGAACCCATAATCTTTATTCAGCCCCGAGTTCAAGGAGTCAATTTTGCATATGAATTCCAATTCTGCAGTTTCTCTTTGAACTTTTGATTTGTTATCCATTTGTTTGAGCACAGCTATTAACAAGTCATCAATGTAGAGAGCAGGGAGATTGAAGTGTTCCCCTATTGGTTTTTGAATGTTGTGATTTCTTATGTCAGATTTGTGTCATTTATTCTTTTGCGCAGAGACTGTCCTGTTTGTCCAATGTATAAGGGGGATATGGGGCATTTCTGGCACCTGACGGCATAAATCACATTGGTGGATGAGCAGGTAAATGAGACCTTGATGAGGTAGCTGGCTTAATCAAATTGCAGTTACTGAGAAGTTTGTTTGCCAAATGGTTCTGCTTTCTGCTTTCAATAGAAAAATAAATGAATACACTCCCCTGTTGCTCCTCACCTCTCTGTGAGCATTTCCACACCAAAGACAGAGGACTGATCGCAGGCTATGCAGAGTATTGCTATGTATCTCTCTTGTGACAACATATCACTGATACAGAGAGGGTAAATAAGAAGCTCCAGGCCACACAATGAGTTAGTGTCAGAACTAGGATAGGAATGCATGATTTAGTGGAATTCTGTCCTAATACCAGCTGTCACAAGCACCTAAGCAAGGTCCAGACTCCCCACCAAAATGATGAGATTGTCTTAACAATTTCTGAGATTCTAAACAGTAATAATATATTTTGGGTTTTTTTCTTTGCCTTTGTTTTTTTGAGCCTTTAGGTCACACATAGGTCACATTTCCAATCTTTTCTCCACAGCACTGAGAGGTAGAAATTCACTTCCTCCAAGTCCCAGGAAAGCTGAGAGTCTCATATTAATCACATGACTCAAACTGGGGCTTTAAAAAAAATAAATCAAACATTACGAGAGTCACCAGGGTTGGCAACATCTCTTGTGGTCAGACAAATGCTAACAGCCTAAATACTAAAATGGGTGAATTTGAATGCCCAGTATTAAATGAGGATGTTGACATAGAAAGCGTCAGAGAAAGTTGGTAGAATAATAATCAATGGGATACAGTAATACCAGGGTACAAAATAGAGAGGAATGACAGATTCCAAAGGGGTAGCCGTGTTAGGCTAGTTCAGCAAAACAAACAAGGAGTCCTGTGGCACTTTTAAGGATTAACACATTCATTTTTCATATGAGTCAGCTTTCGTGGGTGAAGTCTCACTTCATCAGATGCCAGAATGAGCAGAGCAGATTATGGGGGAGTGGCACTACAGGTGAAAAAAAAAATAAAAGCCCACAATCAAATATAGTAAAAAAAT
Source organism: Pelusios castaneus (assembly GCA_007922175.1). NCBI lineage: Eukaryota > Metazoa > Chordata > Testudines > Pelomedusidae > Pelusios > Pelusios castaneus. The sequence goes on from ML685784.1 coordinate 4,043,591, forward strand.
GTTAAATGACTTAAACCATGGACAGTGTGTGAACCACCACTTCACAGAGGCTAGCCCCTGGCCATGCCTCTTCCATTTGAGGTCCTGACTCTTCTGCCTCTTTCCCCGACCAGAGTTCCAGTCAGCCCCCTATATTGTCCAGAAGGGCTTCATCCCAACCATAGTTGGCCCAGGCAGCCCAGCCCCAGGTAGTCCGTGTACCAGGCCAGCCCCAGACTTGACCCAACTTAACCCAACTCCAGAGCACTGAATGCCAGCCCAGCCTATCCCAGCTCCAGAATGCTGAGTGCCAGCCTGCCCCAGCACCAAGTGTTAACCCATCCAAGTACTGGAGCTCTGAGTGCTGTCCTGGCCTGGCCCAACGCTGAGTGCGAGCCTGGCCTGCTCCAGCACTGGAGTACCAGCTCATCCCATTCCATCCCACCCCAGCACCAACCAATGTAACCCCAGCACCAGAGTACCAGGTGTCTTGAGCACTGAGTGCTGGCCCACTCTGCCCCAGTGCAGACAGGTGGCCCACCCTGCCCCAGGGCTGAGCGCTGGCTGACCTTGCCCCAGCACCGGAAGGCCCAACACTGGTCCCAGCCCCCAAATCCCACCAAGCTGGGCCACCTGTGCCCCAGTTCCCACCCCCACTCACTTCAGGGTTGATGCGTGAGCACAATGCTGGCCTGGTCTGTGCTGGGTCTGCGCGTGGGACACAGCAAGAGGGGCAGGGCCTTGGAATGGAACGTGGGTGGGGCCACATCTGGCTGTAAGGGAAGGCTTAGCCTTCCCTGGCCTGACAAAAATGCTGCCCATCTCAAATTGTTCCCGAGAATCTCTATGGATAGAAATTCTGCGGGTGAATAATAAGAGTATAGCAGTAGGAATATACTACCAACCACTTACACAGGATAGTTAAGGTGGTTGTGAAATGCTCAGGGAAATTAGAGACACTTAGTCCCAAATGGAGTATAGGATCTGGTCCAAGAAGTGAATAAAGCGGAACAACTCAGTAATAGTGACCATAATATGACTAAATTTAACATCTTTATGAGAGGGAAAATACCAAAGAAGACCAACACAGTAGCATTTAACTTTAGAAAGGGGAACTAAAAAATAACGAGGAAGTTAGTTAAATGAAAATTAAAAGGAAAAGTCACAAGATTGAAATGTCTGTAAGCTGCATAAAAACTTTAAAAAAAAATTATAATAGAGGTTCAAATTAAACATATTACACAAATTGGAAAAAAAATAGTAAGAGGACTAAAAAAAGGCTACCTTGAGAAAACAGAGTAAAAGTGTTGGTTACAGTCAAATACAGATTATTTTATTTGATACTTCAGGGGAGTGAAATTTTTCACTTGGCATCATGCAAAAAAACCCAAAAAACCCTTACGAAAGCATCTTCTTTGCAAAACTGCAGTCAGGAAGGAGAATTTTCCAAGTGGATTTTCTGCCACAAAAAGCTCATGTGATAAATAAATTTGTTAGTCTATAAGAGTGCCATAGGACTCCTTGTTTATTTTAAGGGTTTGTGGTTCTACTGCGGTTTAAATCCTAATATTTAAAGTAATAAAAGATAACATACTAATGGGAAATATTGTCTAGCAAAGTGACACACAGTAGAGGTCCTGGGTTCTGCTATAGGCTTTGTCACTAACTCATTGTGTAACCTTGGGCAAGTTACTTCACTTCTTTGTGCTTCATTGTATCTCTTTGTAAACAATTCACACAGTCTTTCCTGCTTCGCTGCTCCTTGTCCACCACCCCGCCCCCGCTTTAGTGTCACTCGTGCCCCTTTCATTGTATTGAACAACCCACCACCAACTATATACAGTTTTCACAGGCCAAACAGTCCCAGGAGCTCCACCAGCTCAGGGAAGGGAAGCCCCGCCCCAGTAGTCTGCAGCTTACCCTTGGCTAGCTGTTCCTCCTAGCTCCTCCCCTTCTGTTTCCTTCCTAGAAGCTTTCATGGAGCCTGGTTAATAAACCCACCAGCTGCTCCGCATCAGCTCCCCAGCCAGCCAGCTGGCTTCACTTCCCCCTTGATTAGGGCTCTGGAGCAGGAGCTAGTCCAGCACCCTGCTACACTATCTGTAAAATAAGCATATTTAACTACCACCTAGGGATGTTGCGTTAATGTATGAAAAGTATTTTGGGAGACTTAGATGTAAACTACTATTTAATGGCAAAGTATTGTTTTGTGTAATGGAAAAATACGCAAACAATAAAGGAAGAAAAATACTAATTGCCTTTCTTCTCCTACTGAAAATAAAAATAGCTTTCATTCATCAGTTGTACTGATCATATCTGTCAAAGAATCTGTGCTTGGAAAGTAGCACTGAACTGTAATATGACGTCAGCATGTCATTATGGATTTTCATCAGAATGGAGGAAGAAATATATTTATTCAGGCTATATGCATGGAGAGGGAATTGAAGAAATGGATTCATTTTTGAATAAAGAATTTAAGCCCATATCTTGAAACACTAATGAGTGTAACTTCACAGGAGTAGTTCCATCATGCACAGTTATATGAATACGTGTTTTCAAGCACAGGACTCATGTCTTAACAAGGTGGCTCTCAAGACCAATTGTCATCTATGAACACTACCATGACAATAAAATAGTAATAAACAATAATACAGCAATGAAAAGAAAATAACAACACAGGTCAGGCATAAAAGGAAACAAAAGGGGAGGAAAATTGTCAATTTTATTTCTTATATTCTCAGAGGTACTTCTGAACAGCTGACATCTAAATGAGGAGTAAAAATATTTTGCATCTATTTAACAATTTAAGTGCTTAAATCTAAAGTACTTAAAATTTAAATAAAAATATAAGCATGTGCATACGTGCATAAAGAAATCAGGCTTTTATTAAGGCACTATTTAGTCATAATCCATGCCTTTACTGAGCTATACTATTATTTATGTACATTTGATACAATAACTACTAACGCATATTTACATGGTATAGCTACTATCTTCACTAAGGATTTCAAAGCACTTTAGAAATTCTTAATAAATCATAAAAGAGTATTAATTAAAATATCTACATGAAATATATATTCAATATATATACTGAGATCAGACTAGATAATGCAATGGTCCTATAGACTTAAAATCTATTAAGAAAATAAATCTATGAATATCTGTATATTACTTCCATTTGAATATATTAGGAAAAGTCACACCAACTACCATTAATGGGTAATAACAATGTTTGAAAATAAAATAGCCTAAAATAAAATAATAATAATAATAATAAATTAGCTTGTTTGATAAATATCCCTTAGTCTGACATAATTAAAAACTCCTTTCTAACTTAAGGTGGTTCCAGACACTGCCGTGCTCCCCATTTTAAAATGCTCTGCTTCAACTAATCCTATTTTCTCATCCAAGGTCATTCCTTTCATGTGGTACCTGGGACTCTTTGTGATAATACACCTGCACCAGCACTGCCGATGATGAGAAAGCCCACACAGGGCAGAGGCAGCTGGTGGTTAGTTTTTAGAAGGGATATGAAAGCAGCTTTTTCAGTCTTTGCTCAAATGTTGCAAAAAAGGATTGAGAAGGGGCAGTTTTGATATATTCGGACCCCAGATGGATGCATCTGAAATAAAAGATACCTACAAACCTCAGACATATGCAAGACTTCAGGGTGCCAGTACAGCCAGCTCCAAAAGCCAGAATAAATTCTTCTCCCTTTCTAAATCTTAGTAAGAGGTGCACACAGAAGCTGATCTGTAAAGCAGAGACAGCCTGAGGCAGAGACCTATCATGAGGAATACAGAGGAAATCTCATAAACAGACCAGACTCCTAAATGTCTTAGGCTATGTCTACACTGGCAAGTTAGGTCGACTTAAGGAGGCTTAAGTCGACCTAACTTAGTCCCCGTCCACACCAGGCTTTCATTAAGTAGACTTAAGAAATTCCTTAAGTCAACTTAATGAAAGCTTAAGTCTACTTAATAAGACCTGCTGGGTAGGTCGACCTAACTCTTCTTTAGGTCAACCTAAGCACAGTTTGGACGCTTAAGTCCACTTTGTTAAGTCGACTTAAGGGCAGTTAGGTCGATTAACAAAGTGGACTAAGTCCACGTCCATGGAAAGCACTTTGTTAAGTCAATTTAATAAGGTCAAATTTAAGTCGACTTAAAGTCGACCTAACTTTTTCTAGTGTAGACGTAGCACTAGAGTCCCCTCAGGGAGAACCTATATAGAACGTGTGTTATCTCAGCTATGAGACTTACCATGGAGTTGTTTGAAAGAATAATTTCTGATGATATCATGGGTCAGTCAAAGCCATTCAAATGGAGACCGTGGCTGACTGCACTTTGGAAACTGATGTAGTTGGAAATGAGGTCTGGGAGCCATTGGGCACTAGCTAGGTTCATGACCATGTCAGATTTCAAGGCCTAGATAGGAGCCCTCCCCACCCCTTCAGTGGTCTGCTTCTTTGGGCTTTTGTGTTTGAAGGTCAATGTGAGAGGAATTGATGGCCCCAGAAAGGAGGAACTGACTACATGGACACAAAAATGCCAAATGCCTGGTGGAAAAGTTCCCCCATCTGTGTTCATTTTTACAGTGCAGAGACAGAGATGGTTTTCAGACACTAAACATTTCTGTGGAAGGTTTACTGACTTTTTATATTCCGGCTTGAAAATTGTCATTCTGGAAAATGAAATGTGAAAGTGGAAGAATAATTATAAGAATATAGGATTGGCTTTGTAAAAATCCCACCACCAGACTATGCTGGGAGTGCAAACTTCTTCTCTGTTAGAGCACCCTGTCCCCTGCCTGACTATGGATGCCAGCACAATCCCTGAATCATGGCCAGGCTCTGTGCTACACTGTTGCACCTGACATGCCACAATGACCCCAACCCTGCCCTCAATATGTCCCCATGCCATGGCTAGTAAAGAGTCCAGAAAGGACAGCATTCTCCTGCTCCTGGAGAATTATCCAATAGGTAGATCCAGGCTTATTTGAACCTCTTTATACCAGTCCTGCCCCTCTACCCAGTATGAAGAGGCTGGAACTGGGATGAGAATGTCACCTGAAGTATCTATGCCACTGGAGAAGAAAGAACTGAGCCAGTTTTGGCAACACTCATATACAGCCCAGACTCTAACCTTTGATGCCATGAGAAGGCATTCATTTGGTCCCAGTGAAGACCCGCTTTCTAACAGATTCCAGCCACTCAGTGTCACCAAGATTTCTATCCCATAAATTGGAAAAACACAGAGGCAATCCTCAAAGAGAAACAATGCTTGGCTTTGATGGGTTGGGTTACACCGCTAATTATTATTTGTTAAGAACCAACAACATGCTCAGCACTATAAACAATGTCACAATGAACTCATGTCCCAGAGAAATTAAAATCTGGGGAACACCTTGGGAACATTTGCTGATGGCAAGAAAATCAAGCCTACTGACTTAGTCACAGTTTGTCTTCTTGTTATGAAAATATTAATAACACACTCCCAGAAAAGCAACCAAGACACTAAATATCCATGATTAGTTTTATTATAATATATGTACTCTCTTCTCCTGGCATTAGCAACATATCTTATGAGGAGAGACTGAAGGAACTAGGTTTATTTAGTCTGCAGAAGAGAAGACTGAGGGGGAATTTGATAGCAACCTTCAACTACTTGAAGGGGTGCTCCAAAGAGGAGGGAGCTAAGCTAGTCTCCATGGTGACAGAGGACAGAACAAGGAGCAATGCTTTCAAGTTGAAGCTGGGGAGGTCGAGGTTGGGTATTAGGAAAAACTTTCTCACTGGGAGGGTGGTGAAGCATTGGAATGGATTATTTAGAGAGATGGTGGAATCTCCATCTTTGGAAACATTTAAGGTCTGGTTAGACAAAACCCTGGCTGGGATGATTTAGTGGGAGTAGTCCTGCTTTTAGCAGGGAGTTGGACTAGATGACCTCATGAGGTCCCTTCCAGCCCTAATATTCTATGATTTTATGTCTTCTATAGAAAGAGGTTCCATTCTGAAACAGTGACTTCTATTTTACAGATTTACTATTTTACAAATGAAACGGCAATAAATAAGTCCAATTGTATACCAACTTCAGTGGAGTTGCACTTGGTGCAAATAAGGGTAAAATGTGGCACAATAGTTTTACAAGATTAGCAAAATATGATGAGATTTTCTGATTCAGAAACAGTGGAGCTGCAAAGCACTTCAAAACAATAATGTCTCTAACTCAGCTGATCCTGGGTTCTTTGCTTTGGGTTTCCTGTTGGGTGGAATTAGCTCCAGAAATAAAACTTTAGCTGATCACCATAACAAGTGTCCATTGCTTGCTCAATTGTAAAGCTGGTTACTGCCTGCATCTCTGTTCTCATTTTTCCTCCTCCCCATTTATCACTCATTCAGTCCAACCAAGCCTCTAAGCTTTCTGCCCAGTTTGTATCTTTCTCCCACTCTCCTCCTTATAGCCGTTTTTACTTCAAACACCTCTCATATTGGTTCTACAAGGCAATTATTTATTTTGTTCACATCTCTCCTTAAATAGTGTGAGAGGAAACACTGCATTCACTGAGATAATTCATCCTGGATCATCCCAGGTATTTGTGTCTGAGATATTTATCTGCCTATTTAGATTATGAGCTCCCAAGTAAAGGGGCTTTGCACTTTGTGAAGTTCTGAGCACATTGTCAGAGATTGACAAAAAATACAAACTATCATTATTAGCAGATTTTTAAAATGACCTTGGAAAGTCCTCCCACTGGTGTTGTAATGAATGGGCTGGGCAGCAGAAATGTGTACATTCCCATGTGAATTTAAGAAAAAGAGTGAGGAAATATGACATTATAACAGAGAGGACATAAATAATCATTTTAAAAATTACATCCACATACATAAACCCTCTCTGAATTACTTTTTCCTATTAGATAAGTGATGTATTCGCATGTACCTAAACACCAAATTTTGATTGGTTAGTTTGCCCAAACTGGGACAAATGATAGCCTGGTAATTCCTGCTCCTTATGCTTTTTAAATACTTGAGCCTGACAGAAAGTTGCTGTGAAGGTCACAAATTTGGACTCTGAGTTTGAGCCAAGTTTGCTACAATCACAGCTTTAGAGGGGCCTCGTATAGGACAGCAGAAGGGAAAAAAAATGAAAGCACATGGGTGAATTCTAAATTGTTTCAGGACTTTTGAAAAAGTAGGTCTGTATATTATATAAAATTCTACAGGAATTTCAGTCCTTTTACAAAATGTTAAAAGGCTAGTAACTCAATCAGAGAAATAAAATCCTTTTAGAGAAAAATAGCTTTCTTTATAAATTTGTAGGTGTTCGTGGTATTCTACCGTTATTCAGATCTGAATTCCATAGCTCCTAATTTTCATATAGATATAACAGCTTATGGAACTGCCACAGAGAGGCTTGATAAATTGCTAGTAAAGACTTTACAATTTATATTTCTGAGTGTATCTGACCTGGATGTAATAGTCCCCAAGAAGACCTGAAAAAGCAAAAGGCAAAAATAATTTTACTTTTATAAAGAGAGAAAAATAACCAAGGGAATCAGCTAAGCAGATGGAGACAAATAGTAAAGGGGGGAAAAATACAAGGCAGACCTATGTTCAGAATCCAAGGTCAACATGTGGGCTTCCCAAGAGGAGACTTCTTCAATGTGACCTTTAGAAAAAGACTTCACCATTGAATGAAAAGAGATCCCTTCTCAGGTTTCCAGATTAGGCAAATATCCTATACAACCATGGGGTTAATAGTAGTGATCAATAGCTGGATGTCTAGTTGTCAGCCAATAACAAGCAGAGTGCCCCAGGGGTCAGTGCAGAGGTTGATTTTCTTTAATGATCTGGAGGATGGGGTGGATTTCACCAAGGCCAGGTTATCACAGGGGCTAAAGGGGCTGAAGCCCCAGCCGAAAGGAGAACCCCAGGCTGCAGCCCCTAAAACCCCTGCTAAAATCTCGTGCCCCACCCCCACCCCATTCAGCGCTGGCAGGACAAGAGCACTGAGACCGCTCCTGCTCCACCAATGCTGGGGTGGCGGGTGGGGGCGGAGCCCTGGAGCCAGAGTCCCAGCTCTGTGCTCCTGCCCCATCCCTGGGCTGGCTGGTCTGCCCCCAAGGGTGGGGTGGTGTGGGCCAGAGCCTATTCGCTCCGCCCAGGGGCAGAGGGGTGGGGAACCGGCTAGTGCGGCCTCTGCTCCAGTGCAGCTTTCCAGGGCCCATGGCCCTGGGGGCTGCATGGGGTGGCCGCTGCACCAGTTGCCAGCCAGCCTCACCCCCCAAGCATACTGGTCAGGATGGGGCTAGGGCAGGAGTGCCTTCTAGCCCCAGGGCCCACTCCAGGAATGGGAGTCAGGGTTGGCCCCCGTATCGGGGGGGGGCATGGTGGGAGCAATCCATGGCCCCTATGCCGGTTAATCCGGCCCTGGATTGCACCCCAGCAAGTTTGCAGATGACACTAAGCTGGGGGAGGTGTAGACACTATGGAGGGTAGGAACAGGATACAGAGTGACCTAGACAAATTGGAGGTCAACTTAACAAAGTGGACTAAGTCGACTTAAAGTGTTGCCACTTGTTAAGTCAACTTTAATAAGGTCGATTTTAAGTCGATTTAATAAAAGTCAACTTAACTTTTCTAGTGTAGACATAGCCTTAGAGAGTGTGGTCTCATGGAGCACAGTCTCGCATACCCAGCGCTCCATGATGTCACGAGATCTGACACTCTCTCTAGGGTGCGTCTACACTGGCAAGTTAAGTTGACTTAAGAGCTATGTCTACACTTGCTAAAATTAGTTCAAATTAGTTAGTTCGAACTAACTAATTCAAATGAACTTTAGTTAGTTTGAATTAGCTTAATTCGAACTAGCATGGCCACACTGGAATGTTAGTTCGAACTAAGCAAACACTTGCTTAGTTCGAATTAGTGATCCCCACTCATTTCAATGGCCGGTTAATTTGAACTAAGAAATTAGTTCAAATTAACATGGACACATTGGTTAATTCGAACTAGTTAGTTCAAATTAACCCCTTAGTTCAAATACCCTATTCAAACTTCTTAGTTCGAATTAAGGAAGCCCTTAATTCAAACTAACTAAAGCCTAGTGTAGCCATGGCTTTAGTTAGTTCAAATTAAGCCTCCTTAATTCGAACTAACTTGTCAGTGTAGACATAGCCAAGGAGGCTTAAGTCAAGCTAAACAAAGCCACATCCACACTGAGCTTTTATTAAGTCAACTTAAGCATTTCCTTAAGTCGACTTAAGGAAAGCTTAAGTTGACTTAATAATACCTAGTTTTAGGTTGACGAAAGCCTTAAGTCGACTCCTTAAGTCGTCTTAAAGCCAGTATGGACCGGGACTAGAGCCTAAATCGACTTTATTAAGTCAACTTAAAGCATTAAGTCGACTTAATAAGGTCGACAAGGGCTATGTCTACACTAGAAAAGTTAAGTCAACTTTGTTAACTCGACTTAATAAGGTTGACTTTAAGTCGACTTTAAGTCGACCTTATTAAGTCAACTTAACAAAGTCGACTTAACTTTTCTAGAGTAGACATAGCCTCTGTTAGGGAGAGAGTGTGATCCTGCTAACCTCAGTCATGGACTGGATGGAAGAGGTTCATGGGCTGCATTCAGCCAATGTTTGACATCCCAGATCTAAGGGTAATATCACAAGATTGGCACCTGACTTTCCCTATTTCTAACACCATTTCAACACTCATTTAAAATCTTTAAACTCTCTGTCCCAGATTCCCCATGCAGTGTTGACGGTAGCATAGCATAGTGTAATAGTATGTCAGAAGTTAGTAACATCTGTAGTTCTTCACCTTTTTATTGAAAGTAATCATCTTTTTTCAGATGAAGAAATACAAACAGGTTTGGGGGTTTGTTTGTTTTTTTAAATGTATTTGTTTGTAGTGCACTGCATTTGCTAGGTTTGAAATTTGTATTTAAAAAACCCATTAGATACCACAAAGACAGCAGGCTATGAATGACAGCAGTTATTTGTTTTACCCACACGTGCAGAATCTGCTGTCAGACAAGAGAAAGAATCCATCAAAAGGGGAAGATCAATTGTTTACGTTAATATTTGGGTAGTAAGAGGGCTAATTGTTATCAGAAAAGAACTGGCTTTTTTCTTTCAACCTTCCTTTTCATCTGTGAAGTATTTTAATATGTTTTACTGATTCACTCTTAAAATACAAATAGCTTATGATCTTTTAAAGTGAGTCACAAGACTAAAGCAGAACAAACACATTTAGATCTAGCTCTTTTACAGAGCAAATACAATTTATACTGCTGAGATCAAAGCTGAGAATCATTGCTGTTGAAATTTAGAGGCAGTAAATTAAGGTAAGGTATTGTAAAATCATGTCCCTCTAGTATTAAGTTCAAATTCCTCTTGGGGAACCCAAGCTTGCTTATATCAAACTGAAGATCAATACATTTTTTTCTTAAAGAATATGAAGATTCTTTTAATCTGCATCTACACTTGTAAATTAAGTCAATTTAAGATGGCTTAAGTCGACTTAATTTACTATGTGTCTACACTTGAGTTTCCTTAATTCGACTTAAGCAGGGGCACATTGATCTTAATGCAACTGACTTATTCAAACTAAGCAAGTGCCACGCATGGCACTTGCTTAGTTCAAACTAGCATTCTAGTGGGGCTATGCTAGTTCGAATTAAGTTAATTCGAACTAACTAAAATTAGTTCGAATTAGTTAGTTCTAATTAACTAATTCAAACTAACTTTGGTAAGTGTAGACATAGCCATGGTTAGTTATGGAATAAGCTCTATTCATCAAATCCCTGGTTTCTTAGAGTGATTATCTATGACTGAATCTGAAACCTGATTATTATGCAAAAGCAATTGCAAACCACAAGAAAATCCAATGAAGATAATCACTATTGCTAGCATTGGACCAGATTCTGCCACCCATCCTCATTCTGATTATTCATGTATTATATTTTCAAAACCAACAAGGAGTCGTGTGAGACAGAACCAGACTAACATGGAACTTGTCATTATATTCTCAGGTTCCTTTGAACAACAGCTAGTTGTTACAATTGGCAATGAAACATTTTTTCACGGAAAATGCAATTTTGCTGAAACATAAATGTAACCCGGAAACATGGGTTTTGATGAAAATTCCATTGGAAAGGCTTCTCAGACCCAGAATGAAAGCAGAGAGAGACCCACCCACAACAACCCCAGTAAGGTAAGGCATTGGTTTGGGAGATTCACAGTCAGGGACTTGAATCTGGATCTCCTAGGTGACGTAACCATCAAGCAAAAAAAGTCTCTCTCTCTCTCTCTCTCTCATTTTAGCTGTGCCACTTTGGTTAAATCATTAAATATTCATTGGGCCTAATGATAAGGCTTGGGGGACAGAAAACAGTTTTAAGTAACTATTTATAATCAGGCAGAGAAGGGACCTGAATCCAGGCCTCCCAGGTTATTCTGGGTGGTCTCTGGGTTTCACAAAAAAATTGAGAGATCTCAGTTTTGTTCTGCAATGGAATCAGATTTCAAAATCTAAACATTTTTCGTGAAATGAAACTGTTTCTTCAGCGGCCCTACTTTGAATATCCCAGTCTTAAATTCCTAAATAACAGTGACTGATCTTCAAAGCTTCTGAGCACCTTCGTAGGACAGTCTCTTCATCTAAAAAATGGGGTTAAGACCTTGCTTTATGAATTGTTTTTTGGTCAATAGATAAGTGCTAAGTATTAACAAACAAACAAACAAACAAATCAATAAATAAATAAATAATTTTGTGTTCTCATCCTAGCTCTGCCTTGACTTTCTCTATTACTTCAGGCAAATCACTTCACTTCTCTCTGTCTTCATTTCTAATACTCACCTGTGTTACAACACACCTGTGAGGATTAATTGATGTTTATAAAGTGCTTTCAGATGCTCAGGTAAAAGACTCTGAAGACATGTAAATTACTACTATAATTTGTGGGTGGCTGAATCAGCATTTTTCCCTGCTTTGTTTTCTGACACTCTATGCCTCTCTCACCCACTCAAGGGAAAGTAAAAATCACATTTAGATCTTGCTCACCATCAAGTGTTATAGGTCACTATATGTTTAAACATCTGTGGGCATATGAACCAGTGGGCATATCCTACAGGATCAATTTACTGAGGGACTGAAAGGAAACTGTTGCTTTGTTCTTCGTGTGTCCTCCTATTATTCTCTTATGTACAGGAGTGAAATTTGAAGTGGCTTATTTGCCAGAGTTTGAATCGCTTTCAAGCAGCTTGTACAGCTCTCCTAATGAACATAGTCTTTCTTTCACAAGGAATCCACTTGAAAAATAGAGAAAAAGCTTTGGGGAAATAATTCATAGCCACTGAATAAAGTGATTAGAAAATGTGAAGAAAATTAAGGCTGCAGGAAACTTCAAAATTGCTTAACTTTGTCATGCATATAATTGTTTGATTTCTTTGGTTTTTACTTACTCTGATGAAAAATTATTTTATAGTGGCATATTTTGTGTACATTTGTAGTAGTGATATCCATATGATAAACTGCAAAACTGTGTGAAAAGTGAAGTTTGTGCATTTTTGACCACATCACTTCTTTCTGCCTAATTTACTCCTACAGAACTTATTCTAACATTCTAGCCTTTAAGCAGTTTCAAACAAACACCATTTTAAAAAAAATCTGCCTGCCAAAGTTTACTCCTTCTTCCCTCAAATGCAGAATTTCAATCTCAATGGCAATGTCTACAGTTGTTAATTTAAGTCGACTGAGCATGTCCATACTCAAAATTTAAGTCGACTTAGAGGGGACCCTACAAAATCAACCTAGAGCGTCCACACTGGACGCCTCGGTTGACTTGTAGGGGCTAGGTGGACCTGAAACAGGTCCACAGTGGCGGGGGGGCACCCCTTGCCAAGTGCCAGGGGACTCAGCCTTTGCTCCATTGTACCTTGGTACAATGGGGCAAAGGGGGACAGGGACCCTAGCAGGGCATAGGGGCAGGGTGGGCAGGGCTCTGCCCTGCCCTTTGGGGGGGCATGACAGGCTGTGGCTGTGCCAGCCACCCTGGCAAGGAGGGCAGTGAAGCCCCGGAGCCCCCTAAGTCAACTTAAAGTCAACTTAGGGCTACTCCATGTCCACACTGGCTAAGTCGACTTTCTAAAGTCAACTTAGCCAGCAAAGTCGACTTAAAACAAGGTTTTATAAAGTCGACTTAATTTTTCCTTAAGTCGACTAAAGGAAAGTGTAGTGTAGATGCAGAGTAAATTAAGTTGACTTAAACAAGCTTAAGTCAACTTAATTTGTAAGCGTAGACGCACCCACTATTATAGCTGTCTGGGGACCAGTGTAAAGCAGAGGAAGAATGGTCTTCTGGTTCAGGTCTTGAATTGCGACTCAGAACAACTAAGCTACATTTCCAGGTCCATCACAGACTTCCTGTGTGACCTTGCCTGACTTAGTGGAGCTCTCTGTGTCTTAGGTCCCCATGTGCAACATGGGATAACACATAGAGCTGGTCAGAAAAATGTCATCAAAACAGTTTATTTAAAAATGAATTTTCAATAAAATTGATCTAGTTCACAGAATTGTATCAATGTCAACAAAATTTTGTTTTAAAGAAACATTTTGAAAATATCAAAATATCCCATTTCAACATATATAGAAACATGTTGTGATATATTGTTTCAAAGGGACTTTTTGTTCTGAAGTTTATTTTATATTCATATTTTTAAAAGAATATCAAAATTAAAACAAAAAATGTGTCTAAAAGAAATATTTCAATTGGTGCAGAATGTTACACACACACACACACACACACACACACACACACACACATTTTGTTTCATGAGCATTTTTGAAATTTTGGCTTTTTGTCCCATTTGAGGATGAACTTCTTTAAAATATTGAAATTTATTTACAGGATGACAAATCCCTTTTCTAGCCAGCTCTAAGAATAATACTTTCTTTAATACATTAAAAAGTTTTAAGTAAGCTTTGGGAGAATGGTATGCAGATGTAACCTTTGGGTGGGCTAAATTCATTTAGTTGCCCTTCTCCAGTGCCCCACAGAAATCAATCCCAACCCCTATGGGGAAAGCAGCTGGAGACCCAGGATCCAGTATGTACAGGACTCACGGCAAAGCTTGCTCAGAGCTACACTCACACGTTAAAATACTACTAAAAACAAACATAACAATGAACTTTATTAACTACTAACTAAATGAACCTTATCCTAAGAAAACAAACTACAATTAACCAAGAACAATCCCTTGCATGAAAGATACCCAAGAGTCCCAAAGTCTGTGTGGAGTTCACCCAACTCTCAGCTACAGTCTCTGTTCCAGCGTGGAAGCTTGAGTGGCAAGAAATAGCTGTCCTCTTCTTTCTTTGCTGGGATCCTCTGTAGCATTACATGCAGGCTTTCTCTTCTCCTCTGCAACCAGCCCTCAGTCCCATATGCATGTCTGCAAGGTCTGGTGCAAATGACTCCTTTACATGGAGAAAACATCTTGTTCACTCCTGGCTCAGCTCCTCTCCAGAACACTGAGTACATGGTCTCCTTTCAAGGCAGCTCCTGCCTGCTGTCTGCTCAGGCTGCTGCTCTCCAGTCATCTGACTGAGAACATCACATCACACCAGCAGGGTACACTGTGGAGCATGCTCAAATTGCTACCACTCCCTGCTACTGGAAGTTTCCAGTTGTGGGTCACTAATCTGCCCAACAACAGTAACCCACCCTCAGCAGGTCTCTCAGAGATAGCCTTTTCAGGCATATGGGTTACACAGAGATCTCTGCCTACTTAGTACCATGGGAAGCATACAATTAAGAATCCTTTAAACTTTTTATTAAAGACAAGGAATAAGGAGAAAAGCACTTAAAACATTTGAAATATAAAGTAATTAAGTAAGGATTTCATTTTAATATTTCTTGTTCCCTTTCCCTTTAGCAGTAGTGAGTCTTCGGAAAGGAAAAAGCCCTAACTAAACCCTACGATCTTGTAGAAAATATTGGAGAAAAGAAAAAGCATTAGTTGAGAAGGGCTGTAGCTGTTGTTATTGTAGCTGCTGTTAAAGTTCAGTCCTGTTTCCTAGAGGACAAAACAAGGCGCACACACAATACGGTGGCCTAGATAGCAAATGATAAAAATTGGGACACTTTTTGGGGGTGAGGGTTCTAAAAGCAAATCTTGCAGGCAACTGAGTAGCAGATACGATATCCTTAGCTATCTATATAGTTGCATATAGAGGACAAAGTTCCTAATATCAGGACAGTCCAGCCACCCTAACACATATCACAGATTTGCCCACATATCTTTCCACAGTGGATAGCAAGAGGGTAAGCAGGGACTGTCCACATCCTTCCAAAGCTATAGAACCTTTCAGTATATCAATGGGACTGTGATATGATTAGGAACCATAGTAATGTTAATGAGATGCCTACAGCCAGAAATACACACAAAAAAAATCATTATTACAAATACAAACTAATATTGTGTTAACATCTGACGTCAAAATCTTGAATAATGCTTTTTTTCCCTGCTCTTATCCCAGTAATGAATTATCATAGAATTTTCATGCCTGATGTGCTTTTTTATTCAAATTATAATGTGATTCTGCTGACAAATATTGCAGTGAAAGAAGACACTGGAACTAATTGGCTCTCCATGTTCAGTGTGAACAATAAGTAGGGAGATTCATCCAGTCTTCCGATTCAGCTAAATAAGTAGACTGCTGTTCAGGATTTCAGAGATGTTTGTTCCATTCCCAACACACAGAAAAAGCAGAACTACACACTTGTCTCAGATGTGCAAAAAGAGACAGAGAAAAATCTCCAGCAAGAAATGAAAGCTGTTCTTAGGGTCTGTGTAGGACATCTCAGAAGGGTAACTGTATTTTAGTGAAGTAATTTTGTTGAGCAAACTCTTACAGTGGAGTCAAACTCTCTGTTTCCTAATCAAACCTGCTTCTTTAGGATAGAATCATAGGGTTAGAAGAGACTGCAAAAATCATCTAGTCTAATCACCGGCCAAAACGCAGAATATGTGTGTGTGTGTTTTCTTACAGTTAGGGAGTTTTTCCTTAGACTTAATCTAAATCTGCTATTCTGCAGTTTGAACCTATATTCAGTATATTAGCTGAGTGATTTCAATATTGCAAAAGATGTTCCCTCAGTGTTTCATTTGTCTATGATCAATTCATTTTTCTCTCCTGTAGATAATACAAAACAAGAATTTCAAGTTGGATTTTTTTATTCAATTGAGTTTCTCAGTAGCTCAATAAGAACATGTTGTTACATTTAGAACCTGTATAAACTAATATATCTGACAGTTTATTTCCAGTTGCAGTTTTTCTAGTTACTAATAAAGTGGCAATTTTAAGAATTTGACTGAAATTGAATCAAGTCTTCCCTTTTGCAAGGCATAGGATTGATAAACAAAAGCATAAAGATTCAAGATTCATATCTGCTAGTGGAGCTGATGCAATCTTCGTTTTCTAGCGATATGATTGAACCAAGCCCCCTGCGCTAACCTATACGTTTTTGAGCAATTTTAATCAGGATTTCAAATCTAAACTCCATGAAGTCTCCATGATGTACTGGAAATAAAAGCACCCCAGAAGACTTTGGGAAAGAGCAGCAGTGCCGTGATTATTCAATGTGACCTATAAATCCCTCAAATATTGAAGAAGTTAATTTCCTAAAGGATTTCTTTGAATTTAGATTTATTTGTATGTGTTTTTATAAATGTTTTTCAGACTTACTTTTGTTGTTGGATTCTATTTCACAAACGATTTTTCCTGGTTCATACATTCATTGTTTGCATTTTCCAAGAAATCTTTCAGTGCTTTCGCAGTTTATCTTGGGAACAGATATTTTATCCCTTTTCCAGAGATGCTTATTCTGAAGAGATGACAGTGGATGCTGAATGTATAATTCATTTCTGCACTTATCCTCTTCAGTGTTTGGGATTCTATCTTACATTTCATTTTTCTTTTTTTAATAGTTTTTTTTTAATTGCTGGGAAGGGGGGGTTGACAGTTTTTATTGTTCACATAATGTCAAGGTCTTTTCTTTCCTTGGGCTTTGTAAATAAGAGGACTAGGGAGAAGATTTCTGGTCATTTGTTATATCTAACTATCTGAAGTCCCTGATTTGTGAGTACAGTCGAGGAGCAAATAATTACAGGAACAAAAACTACACACATAGTTACTGGTACTTGCATTTCTGCATTTTCAAAAATAGTAACCCCCCTGAGGCTGAACTGAAAATATGACTAAAAGAGTAGATTTTTTCTTATGAGAGCTCAGGGCTGGATTTTCAAAGTGCTCAGAACCCTGCAGCTTACACTGGGACACTTTTGGGCAGTTTTAGGGTCTAAATGGTAGCTGAACACCTTTGAAAAAGAATTTAAATGAGAGGATTTCCAAAGGAACTGAAGAAGCTTAGGAATATAAATCTTATTAAAAGGAATGGGACTTGGGCTCCTAACTTGCTTAGTGTTGCCAATTTATGATTTCTTCATGAGTCATCTTGTTACCCAGGGTTCTTCCAATTCAAAGTTCTCGATAACCTTACTCTGTGCAAGGTGGTGTCAGAAAATAGATCAATGGAGACACGGCTGTCCAGCTGATAGATGGGCTGGCACAAACAGTACAATGCAAGAGTGCTTTCACTTCAAGATATACTTATTTAGTCTCAAGCACTTACATATGTCTGCAACAGGTTAGTAAAACACCTCCAACCCTCAATAATTACCAAAGTTTGGGGTGTCTCTCAAATGGCACAGTGGCAGCCTTCCAATCGGCCCATCTTTCACCCTCTGTTGAGGACTCCAAACTGTGTCTAAGAAGAGATTCCCCCAAGAGTTCAAACCTCTCCCCTCACCCTTTATCCTTCATAGTAAACAATAACAGCTAAAAAAAACCCAAACTTGTTTGACAAGCAGTTTCAAAAGCTAATGAAGAGGTTTCCTCAAATCACTTAGGCTATGTCTACACTAGGGAATTTAGGTCGACTTTACTTAGTGGACGTTAATAAGTCGACTTTAAGTCAATCTAGGCATGGCTCAATGTCTAAATAAGTACTTTGTATCTGTTTTCAATGAGAGTGACGTTGAGCTGGAGGATAGAGGTAGGGAAGCTAATGGGAATGAGATCATGAATGTGGAAATTCCCATACCTGAGGTAGAAGCCAAACTTGAGCTGCTGGATGTGACTAAATCGGGGGGCCCAGACAATCTCCATCCAAGGATACTTAAGATACTGGCTCATGAAATTGCCGGCCCTTTAACGAGGATTTTTAATGAATCTGTAAACTCAGGGGTTGTACCGTATGACTGGAGAATCACTAATGTAGTTCCTATTTTCAAGAAAGGGAATAAAAATGATCTGGGAAACTACCGGCCTGTTAGTTTGACCTCGGTAGTATGCAAGGTCTTGGAGAAAATTTTGAAGGAGAAAGTACTTAAGGCTATAGAGGATAACGGTAATTGTGATAAAATACATGGTTTTACAAAAGGGAGATCGTGCCAGACCAACTTGATCTCCTTTTTTGAAAGGATAACAGATTTTTTAGATAAAGGGAATGCGGTGGACCCAATTTACTTAGATTTCAGCAAGGCATTTGATACAGTTCCACGTAGGGAGTTATTAGTTAAATTACAGAAGATGGGGATTAATGTGAATATAGTAAGGTGGATAAGGAACTAGTTAAAAGGGAGACTACAGCAGGTCATACTGAAGGGTGAACTGTCAAGCTGGAGGGAGGTTACCAGTGGAGTCCCTCTGGGAACTGTCTTGGGTCCGATCTTGTTCAACCTTTTTGTTACTGACCTTGGCACAAAAAGCGGGAATGTGCTAATAAAGTTTGCGGATGATACCAAGTTGGGAGGTATTGCCAATACAGAGAAGGATCGGGATACCATACAGAAAGATCTGGATGACCTTGTAAACTGGAGTATCAGGAACAGGATGAAATTTAATAATGGGAAATGAAAGGTCATGCATTTAGGGACAAACAACAAGCATTTTTCCTATAAGTTGGGGACGCATCAGTTGGAACGGACTGAGGAGGAGAAGGATCTGGGAGTAATGGTTGACTATAGAATGACTATGAGCTGCCAATGTGATGTGGCCGTGAAAAAAGCTAATGCGGTTCTAGGATGTATCAGGAGAGATATTTCAAGTAGAGACAGGGAGGTGTTAGTGCCGCTATACAAGGCACTGGTGAGACCCCATCTGGAATATTGTGTGCAGTTCCGGTCCCACCATGTTTAAAAAGGATGAATTCAAATTGGAACAGGTGCAGAGAAGGGCTACAAGGATGGTCTGTGGAGTGGAAAACCTGCCTTATGAGTGGAGACTCAAGAAGCTTGGCTTGTTTAGCTTAACCAAAAGAAGGCTGAGGGGGGATATGATTGCTCTCTATAAATACATCAGAGGGATTAACATCAGGGAGGGAGAGGAATTATTTTTGTACAGCACCAATGTGGACACCAGAACAAATGGTTATAAACTGTCCATCAAGAAATTTAGGCTTGAAATTAGACGCGGGTTTCTAACCATTAGAGGTGTAAAGTTCTGAAATAACCTTCCAAGGGGAGTTATGGGGGCAAAAACCATAACTGCTTTCAAATCTGAGCTTGATAAATTTTATGGAGGGGATGGTATGATTAGCCTATTTTGGAAATTGACTGATATTTGGCTAAGTGTGGTGGATTTACAAGTGGCCTAAGAGGGGAGAGTATGTGGGGTGGGTTCTGAGTTATTACAGAGAATTGTTTCCTGGATAACTGGCTGTTGAGACTTGCCCACGTGCTCAGAGTTCAACTGATCGCCATATTTGGGGTCGGGAAGGAATTTTCCCCCAGGGCTGATTGGCCTGGGCTCTGGAAGTTTTTCACCTTCCTCTGTAGCACAGGGCATGGCTCACCTACCGGAGAATAGAGTTCTATGTGGAAAGCCCTCAGATGCTGCAATGATGTGCAATATAAACTAGGAAGGAAGGAAGAAAATGACATCTGTCTTTGGAAAATGATGATGACTGTGCAAGCGGCTTTCAACATCCAGAGTGGGAACTGCATTTTTCATCAGTTCATAGATTCCATGAAATTCATAGATGGGTCCATTCTGATCATCTGGTCTGACCTCCTGCATAACACAGGCCCTAGAACATGGTTGTCCAATGTACGGCCCACGGGCCACACTCTGGCCTGCCGAGGGGTTCCACACGGCCCTCTGTAACCATCTGTCCCACTGCCCTGCCTCCCCCTGCCAGCGCAGGAACAGATCTCTGCTTGCCTGTTGCAGTATCTTGCCCAGCGGCTCCCTCCCTGGATCACAGCTCAGTTGCACAGTGGCTCCCCCTGCTGGTTTCTGGGCGGGAAATGCATCTAAACCTCCGGGACAGCCATCAGCAGTGGGCAGCAGCAGGGAGTTAGTTGCTGACTGAGCTGCCTGCTGGGGCAAAGGGGCAGCCCCTCCCTTCCAGCCCCCAGCTGACTGAGCTCAGCAGCCCCCCTTTTCTTTCCCCGTCCTCCCTCCCTCCACTAGCCAGGCACTGCACCCACTTCTCATCCATGGGCAGGGCCAGATCAAGGCCCTGGGGGGCGGGGGCGCTGCCCACCCTTGTGGGGGCCCCCACTGCTCCGGGGAGTGGGGCCAAGGCTCTGGGGCCCTGGCTGATGCTGTGGAGAGGATGGGGGATGTGGCCATCACTGTCCATGGGCTGGCGCTGATGCACAAGGGTGGGAGGGGGGTGCTGCTGCAGAGTGGCTGTGTGTGGGGAGGGGGGGTGCTGCATGGCGTGGTCATGCTCCTGCAGCGGAGTTCTGCAGGGGGGGGGTGCAGGCTGGTGCTGTTGCTGTAGGCAACCTGGGGAGGGGCAGGGCAGAGGCTGTGGCCCTACCCACTGGCTGGCAAGCCCGGGGACTGGGCAGGCAGACTGAAGGTGAGAGGCAGCTCATTGCTCCTGATGGCCAGGCCGGATTTTTAGGGGACCATGGAGCCCCCTTTTAGGCCAGAGCAGCCCCTAACACCCCTGCCTTAATCCAGCCCTGTCCATGGGCAGAGTATGGGGGGAAATGTGGGGGCAATGCCTCCCAAACTTCTTAACCCCAGCCTCCACGCTGCCCAGTGCTGCCCCCTGGCCAGGCTTCCCAGCCTCAGTGGCATACGGAGAGAGAACGGAGGAGAAGGGAGCCTCAGGCCATGTCAGCACAGCTGCCGGGGACATCAGCGGGTGGTGCCTCTTCCAAGGAGGGCCCTTCCAATGCCCACGCCAGACTGGTGCCGGGGGCATGGAAGGCCCCCACCATATACCACTCTTCCCCCAATTGGCAGGGCTCCCTTCCTGGCTGTGAGCACCAGCTTCCCAGCCCAAGTTGCAGAAGCATACTGGGTGGGGAGAGCAATGTCCCTGGCACTAGCCTGGAGGGTGGTGCTGGCCAGGCCTTTCTTGGAGGAACCACCCCTCCACATCCCAAACTCCACCTCTGTCCCCATCCCAGATCCAGTGCTAGCCCCTCTCCTCCAGCCCTGAGTGCCTCCACCCACCCCCCACCCAGCAGAACCCAGCAGCAGCAACCTTCCAAGCCATCTGGGCAAAGGACTTGCCACTCCCCTCTGAAGGTCGACTTAACACTTAAGTCGACCTTATTAAGTCAACTTAAGCCAGTGCAGATGGGGAAGCCCTTAAATCGACCTATTTGGCCTCCAGGCCCCGGTGCAGTGTGGGACAGCTACCCACAATGCACCACTTCTCCGTTAACCTAGCACCTGCCAGTGTGGATGCTGGCAGCCGACTGAAGTTTTCAGTGTGGACTCTCTAAGTCGACTTAACAAAGTAGACTTTAAGTTAAAGTTGACCTTGTTAAGTCAACTTAACAGAGCCTCCCATATAGACAAACAGAGTCCTGTGTCACTTTTAAAGACTGACAGATTTATTTATCGCATGAGCTTTCGTTGGAGACAATCCTACTTCGTCAAAGTGTCTGACGAAGTGGGATTTTCTCCCACGAAAGCTCATGCGATAAATATATCTGTTAGTCTTTAAAAGTGCCACAGGACTCTGTTTTTCTGCAATAGACTAACACAGCTACACCTTCACATCCAGTGTAGACATACCCCTTGAGTCTATCATTTTAAGGCATGTTTTCTAATCATTTAATCATTCTCATGGCTCTTCTCCAACTTATCATCCCTCTTGAATTGTGGGCACCAAAACTGGACATGGTATTCCAGCAGCAGTCGCAACAATGTCAAGTAGAAAGGCAAGATAACACCTCTGCTCCTACCCGAGTCTCCCCAGTGCATGCATATCAGGATCACATTATCATTAACATGTTCAATATTCTAAAATCATCCACCCTCACCTATGTTATTCCTGTGATTTCTGGTGTCCTATGCTGAATACTCAGACTCCTTGCTATGCAACCAAAATATCCCCTTTGAAAATCCTTCTGCTAACCTCTCTAGGTTCGATTTTGGCCATCTCTAAAATAGGATGATGAGGGCCAGACCTTGGTTTTTGAGAAAGGAACTATGTAAGTGCAGAACTTTACTGCTGTTCTCTACCACTTCCTTCGCATTTGTTACTGAATCTGTAAAAAAGAAACAAGGGATGGGAGAATTTTCTCTGTAATTAAATTGTAAAACAATGTAAAGATCAAAGTGCTTTCTTCTGCAGAATGACTAAGGAATTTAAAATCTAATTTTTGTGATGATTGTAATAAGAAGAGAAAATGTCATATGAATCATTCCTTGCCATGATGACTGGGAACTGTGCAAAACTAATCCAACATTATTACAGTCCACATACGCAAGTCGGCATAGTCCCTCGCTTCAGTGCCCTTAGCAAAAAAATAGAGAAATATTTTAATCAAAGGGGAAGAAAAACATTTCTACTTAGAAGAGCCAAATTCTGTCATCAGGATTACATGGGTATAGCCAGAAAAAAAAGTTAGCTCGAGGTTTTCGGTAGTTACAAAAACTAATTTAAACACCGATGTCAATGTCATGACTCCCATTAAGGTCAATAAATAGAACTATTCATGTGAACGGTTCACAATGGCCCTAAAAAAATAGCTGAGACACACCAGCAGCAAGGATGGTAATGTAAGTTTAGTGCCTACTCTTTAGGAGAAATTGCTTTGTGCAAAATATCTGTGCAGCTATGAACTGTCTTTCTTCACATAAATCTTTTCCATGTATCTCAATATCCTTCAATGAAATAAATATACATTGGAATTTTACAGTAAATAACTACTGTCTGAAAAGCAAGATCATGCAGATTCTTACCACCAAGTTCCATAGTAATTAGCCATAGAAATCAATAAGCATACTCTAGACTAGAAACAAATATTAGGTTCAGTAGTTTTCAGGATCAGCCCCAAAGAGCACTATCCAAGGTTAGGAAACAACTGCTGGTAAAGATAATATCTATATCTATATCTGTATATAGATATAGATAGATATATTACACAGTATACATAAAACACACTATTACTGCAAGTATTCCATGTCTTCAACCACTGACAAAGCAGTAATAGTGTGTTTTATGTATACTGTGTAATACGAAACCCACTGGATCTTGGATGTTCCATACATTTTTCCTTATATACAAATTACCTCGTAAAACCTTCCAGTATGGTTGAGAATCAGGCATAGGGAGCCAAAGATTTCTGGTTTGCTCCTTTATGACACTCTAAGTGCCCACTGAACTTTATGAATGTTGAAGTCACGGAGCATTTCACAGAACTAGATACTTAGTTCTTATTGGGAACAAAGAAGGTGGACCATACTTACAAGATGGGGGACTCTATCCTGGGAAGCAGTGACTCTGCAAATGATCTAAGGGTTATGATGAAGAATCAACTGAATTTGAGTTCCCAGTAGCATTCTGTGGCCAAAAGAGCTAATGCTCTGATCTATATAAACAGAGGAATCTTGACTAATAGCAGAAAAGTTGCATACTCGGTATTTAGCACTGGTGCCAATGCTGTTGGAAAACTGTGTCCAATTTTTGTGCCTACAGTTCAAGAAGGATGTTGATCATTTGGAAGAGGGTTCAGAGAAGAGCCGTGAAAATGATTAAAGGATTAGAAAACATGTTTTATAGTAATAGACTCAAGGAGCTCAATCTACTTAGCTTAACAAAGTAAAGGATAAGGGGTGACTTGATTCCAGTTTATAAATACCTATATGGGGAAAGCAAGGTTGCTCACCTTGGTTAGTAACTGGATTTCTCCAAGATGTGTGTCCCTGTGGGTGCTCCATCGTAGGTGCTCCACTGTTGGCATGTGTGTGCACCCCCGCACCATGTATTGGAGAACTTTCCAGCAGTGCTCGTCAGGGCCACGCAAGCACAAGGTTCTTGTCTTGCAGTGGCTTTGGTGTCCTTTTGCATTCACGTGGCCCGACCTCCCCTCAGTTCCTTCTCTATCTGGAAGCACGAAAAGGAGTGTACACACCAAAGAAGAGAGGGGAGGAGGGAGGGTAGTGCAACACCCTCAGAGTCACACATTTCGGAGAACTCCAGTTACTACACCAAGGTGAGCAACCTTCCTTTCTCCTCCTAGTAGTGTCCCTGTGGGTGATCCACAGTTGGTGACTCTCAAGCTGTGCTCCTAAGTGGTAGGAGGGGCTTCTGAGGAGTTAGTTTGTAATGTTGAGAGTGCTGATATGCCTACAGCAGCGTCAGCTCTCGAGGCTTGGTCAATAGCATAATGTTTTATGAAGGTATGTGAGAATGCCCACGTTGCTGCCCTGCAGATTTCAGTCAGTGGTATGTTCTTAAGGAAAGCTGTGGTGGCGAACACTGCTCTTGTGGAATGGGATTTGACGTGGTCTGGTTGCTGTACTCCAGATAGGTCGTAACAAGAGTGTATGCAGTTCGAGATCAGTTTTGATAATCTCTGTTAGAGATGGGCATGCCCTTGTTTCTGTCAGCTATTGATACAAAGGCTGCATCTACACTTGTAAATTAAGCAAGCTTAAGTCGACTTAATTTACTCTGCGTCTACACTACAATTTCCTTAAGTCGACTTAAGCAAGTTGCTTAAGTCGACTTAATGAAAATAAAGTCGACTTAATGAAAATTAAGTCGACTTTATAAAACCTGCTTTTAATTCAACCTAAGGCTTAAGTCAACTTTTTCAAGTCAATTTAAGCCAGTGTAGACCTGGGGCAGCCCTAAGTCAACTTAGCGCTACTCCAGGACTCCACCACTGCCCT
This sequence comes from Pelusios castaneus, assembly GCA_007922175.1. NCBI lineage: Eukaryota > Metazoa > Chordata > Testudines > Pelomedusidae > Pelusios > Pelusios castaneus. The sequence continues at coordinate 4,068,798 of ML685784.1, forward strand.
CCCTGCTGGGGGAGGGGGGGCACAGGGGGAGCCTGGCATGCCCCCCCACAGGGCAGGGCAGAGCCCTGTCCACCCTGTCCCTATGCCCTGCCAGGGTCCCTGTCCCCTTTTGCCCCATTGTACTCATGTACCCTGGCACTAGGCAAGGGGTGCCCCCTCTGCCCCCATGGACCTGCCCTAGGTCCCCCTAACCCCTAGAAGTCGACCTAGGCATCCAGTGTGGATGCTCTAGGTCGACTTTGTAAGTTCCCCCCAAAGTCAACTTTAAATTTAGGTGTAGACATGCTAAGTCGACTGAGCTAAAGTCGACCTAAATTTACAAGTGTAGACATAGCCAACGAGTCTAGGAGTGGTTCTAAATTCTTTTGTTCTGTTTAGGTAGAACGCCAACGCATGGCAGATGTCAAGGATGTGGAGAAGAGCCTCTTGTTAGCTTTTATGTGGTTTAAGGAAGAAAACAGGTTATTGAATAGTTTGATTAGTGTGGAAGGGTGTGGATACTTTTGGTATAAATTTAGGATGAGGTCTCAGGGAGACTTTGTCATTATGGAATATAGTGTACAGCGGATCAGCCACCAGGGTAGCTAGCTCGTTCACCCATTGTGCTGAAGTGATCGCTATTAAGAAGGCCACCTTCATCGTCATGTGGCTGAGAAGGCACGTAGCTAAGGGTTCAAACGGTGGTTTCATCAAGGTCTTTAGAACAAGGAGTAGGTCCCAGGCAGGGGTGGGGGAATGGATTTCTGGATATAAATTCTTTATCCCTGTTATAAAGCTTTTGATGATAGGGTGAGAAAAGATCGAAGAGTCTTCTATGTGAATATGGAATGTAGCAATGGATGTTAGGTGGACTTTTATGGAACTTAATGAAAGCCCTGTTTCTCTCAAGTGGAATAGATAGTCCAATATGATGCGAATCAATGAGGAACTTAGGGCCACCTTCATTTTGGAACACCAGCTGTGCCATTTCTGGAGGTAAGTCTTGCCTGTTGATGGCTTCCTGCTATTTAGGAGAATGTGTTTTACGGGGTCAGAGCATAGTAAGTCTTCTTCCTGGAACCAGAGAGGAGCCAGTCTGTGAGATGTAGTTGTTTTTGGTTTGGATGGAAGGTTTTCCCATTGTTTTGGGATAACAAGTCGTGTCACAGTGGGAGTGTAATTGGTATCTCGGAGGACATTTGTGTCAGAAGCGTGTAGCATGGTTGTCTCAGCCATTCTGGTGCTATCATTATGGTTGTTCCTGAGTCTTCTGTGATTTTCATGAGGGTTCTGTGAATTAGAGGTATTGGGGGGGAAGCGTATGATAGTTTGTGGTTCCATGTTATGAAGAAGGCATCTCCTTTGGAGTCCTTGGCCTGACCTGTTCTTGAGCAAAAGGATGGGCATTTGCAGTTGCTGTGTGTTGCAAATAGATCTATTGATAGGCATCCCCATAGGGAAAATATAGAGTTCAAGATGGTATCGTGTAATTTCCATTCATGATTGTGGGTAAATTTTCTGCTGAAAAAATATGTGATAGTATTCTCAATCCCTGGAAAGTAGGCTGCAGATATTGTAATGTTGCTCTTGAAGCACCAGTCCCATAGCTTTTTTGCTTCTATGCATAAGGAATTGGACTTTGCTCCCCCTTACCTGTTTATATAAAACATGCACACAATGTTGTCTGTCATAAATTTTATGTGCTTGTGTATTATCTGATTCCTGAAATGGGAGCACACTCTGAGTACTACTCAAAGTTCCAGAAAGTTTATGTGTAGGAGAGACTCTTGACGATTCCATTTTCCTTGGACCGTTTGCTGCTGCATATGTTCCCCTATGAGTAGAGATATTATTTTGTGAACACTGTGTGTGGTTTGTAAAGTTTTGTGAGTTGTAGTTGTAGAGGACGCATAGGAAGTCTTGTGTTTTTCATGATGAATGTCTAGAGGCCATGTGGCCTAGAAGTTGGAGGGAAGGTAGGACGCTCACTGTGGGGGAGGTTTGTAAGGGTCTCGTTAGGTTCACTATTATGTTGTGGAACCTGTGGTCTAGCAGGAAGGCATTCACCTGAAGGGAATCTAATCGAGCCCCTATAAATTCTATTACCTGAATAGGATTCAAGGTAGACTTTTTTAAATTTATCAGGAGGCCGAGGTTCCAGAATAAGTCCATGGTGGTTTGTATTGCTTGAGCTGTTTGTGATCAATTTGGTGACTTTATGAGACAATCATCTACATAGGGGAATATTGTCACACCTTGTTTTCATAGGTGAGTGGCAACAACTGCCAATATTTTGGAGAAAACTCTTATTCCCTCTCTAGATAAACGAGGAGAACCCTTGATGCTGCGAAATGGTGAGGACGGAGGAGACATGGCTGGCTCTTCGATGTCAGAATCAGTGTATTTTCTTTTTTGTGAACATTCTCTCTTGGTAGGTTCTGTCGGTGCCGTAGTCAGTGCTGTGTTTGTTTGCTCTATATGCGTTGGTCGAGAGGTCATGATAGTTTACAGTGGCAAGGTGCCAGTCGGATCCAATGGTGGTGCCATTCGTGTAATACTTTGTGGTTCCACATCACAGTTTGGGGTCGGTGTCAAGGGTAAAGTAGCCAGTGTCGCAGTCGGTGCCAAGGGTGCAGCTGTCTTATGTGGCCCTCAGTGCCAATAGACTGGCTTGGTGAGATGGTGCTTACTTGTCTTTGTGTTTGAGGTCTGATGAAAGTGACTGTTTAACGGTTTTGTTGGTCTATGTGCTGGAGGGACCTGAAGTCTCTATATTATGCCTAGGCTTCAGAGAAAGAGTTGGTGACCTTCTCTTTTTTTCCAAAGTCACCAGGGGAGTTAAGTGTCTCTTGGTTGTTTTAGAGGCTGGAGTGGCTTTTCCCTGACCTGTGTCCAAATATGGTCTATGGGATTTCTCCATAAGAAAGAGTTTCAGCCATAGTTCCCGGTCCCGTCTGGCTCTGGCACCCATGTTTTTACAGTGGGAACATTTGGTAGAAATATGTTCCTCATCCAGACACTTTATGCATCGAGGGTGGCCATCTGACACAGGTATGATGTTGCGGCAAAGTTTGCAATGTTTGAAGCCTGGGGAACCAGGCATGACAAACGATGATTTTTTTTTAAAACTGGGATAAACTGTGTTAAACAACTAAAAGAACAAAGTCAGATGAGGAAAGATGAACTGGGAAGGTAGTTTAGTTTGAAGGATTGTTAGGACGAGCTAAGGAAAAGCACTGGTCTCCGTCCGTAGCCATGGACTGTTGAGAAGGAATGGGGGGGGTTGGGGCGTGTGAGTGCAAAAGGGCACCAAAGCCACCGCGAGACAACTGCCTCGTGCTCGCGCAGCCCCGATGGACACTGCTGGAAAGTTCTCCAATCCGTGGTGCAGGGGCACACACACAGACCAACGGTGGAGCACCCATGGGGTCACTACTCGGAGGAGAACAAATACTTAAATAATAAGCTCTTCCGTTTAGCAAGGAAAGGTATAACATGATCCAATGGCTGGCAGATGAAGCTAGACAAATTCAGATTGGAAATAAGATGTGAGAGTATTTACCTGTTGGAACAGTTTTCCAAGAGCTGTGGTGGATTCTTCATCATTCACAATTTTTAAATCAAAATTGGATGTTTTTCTAAAAGATCGGTTCTAAGAATGATTTTGGAGATGTTCCATGGCTTGATCTAGCCAGGAGATCAGACCAGACAATGACACTGTCTGCCCTTAATATCTATGAATTATGATTTCTAGCTAAGAAAAAGAAAAAAGGTGAAATCAATCTTCAGACCTGGGATTACTGAGTTTATTATTCATTACAAAAAAACCTCATTCTATAAGTGTGTCCAAAGGGCCTGAGGATTCAATGCAAAGGGAAACAAAACACCTCCCAAGCTTCTGGCTATTAATGGCTGTAAGAAATTGCTGCAGTTCTATTAACCTGCTATTAGCTATGAAGGAGGTTACCACCTACCTCAGCATTTCTGAAAGGGTGAGTGGTCACTGCTGTTGGGAAGGGCTAGCAAGAAGGCAAGAATAGGCCGCAATTGTTCTCCAGCATGTTGACTTTCAGTTTTTAAAAAATGTCACTAGCTGTTGTGGATGGGAAGAAAACATTTGAATGGTTACCTGGGTGTAATTACCAAGGCAGTGAACACTGCCTGAGTTTGCAGAGATCCTGAAGCAACAGCTCTGAGGTGAAGATGCCCTACTACATGTCAATTGAAGCTAATTTAGATGTAATTAACGATATTTTAAATGTGAATTTTACTATTTCATTGCCCATCAAAATATGCAAGAAAATCAGGAAAGTATATTATGGAAAATTATACAGTCTACCAAAGTGGCAGTTCATTTTGGGTAGGCTTTTAATAATGGGGAGGCTGAAGGAGGATGGAATTGATTTCATCTTTCCTGAAAGGTGAAGTGGCTTTGAAAACTTGGTGAAATGCTGGTCTAGATGCCAGCAACCAGCAGCACACCAGCAATTTACAGGTTATCTATGGCAAAGCAGCTCTTATCAACTAAATTTCCTACTCTCAACAAAACTGATGTAACTTTCTTTACTGCAGTGTTTAATTTAATTGCATTGAATTCTTTGTTAGTGACTGATGGACCATAACACATCAGTTTCCCTGCTCATAGATGCAGTTACCAATCTCTATAATTCTCAAATCAGAATGATATCCTAACTTCACAGCAATATATAGGGAGTTTTGGTTTTATTAGAGCTGGAAGCTCTTTTCCCAACTGGATGAACAATCAAAGCTGCAGGATGCTTCTGCTTGGATGGCTAGTCAGCGCTACAGACTGTCTGGTTGCTTCAAGCTAGGCATGCTTTCATGTTTGGCTGAATAATTAGAATTGAATGAAAAACAAGATACTCGGGACCTAATTTACAAAACATTTAAAGATTGGAAGCTTGAAGGCACGGTCAAGCTATAGAGGAAGAAAAACTAAAGAGCCCCATCAGTAGCTCAGCTTCGAATTCCCTCTTCTCGTATAGCTGACATCTAACCTTTTAAATTAATCAAAGTTGTGGAGAGATCTCTCTTAAATGCTGGCTGTGTTCCACAGAGAATCCATCTGTTTTAGCCAGAAAGATTAAAAACAAATCCATAAATTCAGTTGCACCTGCCTCAATCATAATAGCTAGGACAAGGAAAGACTCCAGAAGCTCATATCATTAATATGTAGCACTTGCATTGTGTATTTCATCTTCAAAGCATTTGGTAAGTATTGATTAATTTGACCTGATGAGGAAAGAATATCACCATGTTCTAGATGGAGTTCTAAAAATGGCTCCCTTTTAGGACTTCAGCACATGTATTAGCTAAACCCATGCCTCAACTTCTCTAAAGCTGGCAGAACTTGTGTGACTTGCTCAAGGCCAAGGAAGGAATCAATGAGAGCCAGTATGAGAACACAAACATGCTGGACTCTTGGGCCTGCCCAGGCTGTCCCTCTCATATTAGTAATGAGGTTGGTACATCTTCTATTGTGGATCACTGCTCTCTGCAGAAAGCAAGTTTTTCCTATAATCTATTCTATCCACCAACCAACCTTATGTATCCATAGCTTAGAGGCCAGAGTGATGGAAGCCTTTTCAATTAAAAATTATAAACTGTAGGTTACAGAGAGTAACACACAGTGTTCTGGACAACAGACGCATCATCAGAATGTTAGCACGTGGACTTGCATACTTTTACCATGCAGAAATCCTTACACCCATGTTGAAACTCTAGCACATCGAGATTCTCAGAGTTTCCACCTAATGTTTTGGAAGCAGTTAAAGCCAAGACCGTATCCTTCTCGTTTGAAATTAAAGTCCAAGACTGCACAATCAATTAATGCTTTTGAAAGCTCGAGGAAGCTGATTTGGAACCTAAGTCCCATCATAACTGTGTATGAAGTTTAAAACACAGGAATGGATTTAGATGCTGACTGTGTCTTTATCAAAATAAGAGTGAAATCCTAGCTGCACTAAAGTACACAACAGCACTCCCATTGACATAGCGGGAGCAGGATTTCACTGATGATGTTTAATACTGCTCTTAGTAGAGTCACCACAGGCTACCAGAACAGAATTCAACTCAAGGCCTCTATAAATGAACATGAAAGTAAAGGAATTTGTAATGATGAATGCAAATTTGTTTATCACTGCAAACATCATCTGGGATTCTTGAGTAGTCAATGGTAGTGTAGTCTTATTAAAGAAGTTCAACATTTAAAAAATAAAGAAAAAAATGACTTCTTTACCACTGAATTTAAGTTTCAACTTGCAGCATCACTTTCTATTCCAATCCTGGGCCTCACGTCGTAGGGACTATCATCTGTTCCAATTACTGTGGTGTATTTGTGTTATAGAAAAACATTTGTTCTGGATTTATCAGCAAAGTCATTGGAAAACAACTTTGGAAAACACCTATTGGAAAACAACTTTTGACCATCTCTAAAGGTGTAAGTAATTCCCTTTTGTTGTGTGTTTCCAAAGGATGACCCTTTCTGCCTTCCTTCCTCTCCTGAGCTAACGACATGATTACTGTAATTTTAAAGAAGAAGAATCATAGTGATAGCTGAACTACCAATGGGAATCTGAGATATGAGCAGATAAGCAGGAGATCTCTCAAAGGAACTTTATTCCTCCCTCACTTCTTCAGTATCAAAATGCCAGTGGCAAAAAAAATCTGAGCTCCTCAGACAGAAAATATGGCTCGTGTGAAACCTTTTATTGTGAATATATATGGTAGTGAAGCAACCAAAGGGATAAAGAAAAGTACAAATGCCAAGCTCTTTAAATGTGGATATCAGATTAGGTACCTCAATCCACAGATAACTAGCAAATGTAATGGCCTGATTTTCCAGAATTGCTGACAGCATCCTCAGTTCTCACTGAAAGTAGTGGTTGCTCAGCACCTCTGAAAATCAGTGTACTTATTCAGATGCTGAATTATAGACTTAGTTACCTAAATTTTCCACGTTTTGGCTACTGTCTGCAGAGAACATCTCAACTTCATGCTATGACTAACAAATACCTGCATGGTAAGTCTCCTCTGATTTGTTTGTTCTGGGATGCTCAGTCCAATTAATTGCTGATGCCTGATGCTCTGAGCAAAATGTATATCTGGTTACCTTTTAATTCTACATCTGTAGAGTAGGTCAAACCTGTATAAAACACAATGAGGGAATTTGAATTGAAGATGTGAAATTACATTGAAAACAGTGGGAGTTTTCAAGTGAATGCTGTTTCATTAAGATTTTACCATACTGCAGTGCCAAAGTGTTGTAAGAATATTGTAAAAGATACCAGATGTCAAATCAGCCATATAGTATTATCATAAAATGCAATATTATTGCAATATAGTATAGCTTTGACAATATAATAGTGCCATCATTTAGTAGTAATCATTTTCTTGCCTTACCGAATCATTCAAGGTGGGCAGGGAAGCACCATCAGCATTTGTCCAGGAGAAACCTGTGGCTTCTTTCATTCTCCATTGCGATCGATCGATCAATCTATCGATCAATAGATAGTGTTACAAAAAGGTTACAAGACCCTGGCTACAACTTATAGCTTAGGTTTTAAGGTTTGTTTGGTTGAGTAGGCACAACATTGGGAAACAAAAAAGATAAAAGCAAACTGCATTTATTAAAAAACACAGACAAGAAAGCAAAGAAATAGGAAAGCATCAATGCTTACGACCCTTCAGCAGATGAGAACTCCAGTTAAACAATTGCGGACGTGAAGCATGGGGAGTGATGACTCATGGTGGCAAACACTTTAGTTGCCCCGATGATGAGGTTTCAATTTGGGAGGGGCTTAACTAGCATTTTTGTACTTTCTGAGCTTATTAAGTGGGTAAAAGGCATGGTGTGTTTTACACTTATAATTTTTTTTTTTGGTTTGTTTTATTTTGGTGTTTTATAGAGCTTGCAAGTTATGTCTGCTACTTTGTGAGAGCAAGTTACATCCTTGGTTAGTACCAGCTCTGTTTTGCTTATACACAAAGTTAACTTTTAGTCAAGGCTAATTAATGGCCTACACCTACACCACCTACTATTTTATTGCATCACAAGGTCTTCTATTGGGTATGACAGACAGACAGACAGAAAACAATGGAGAAATAAAGAAGTCACAGGCTATATATACACACACACACACACACACACACCCCTCAGCAACAACAACAAAGTCTACTCTGTTCTGTAAAAAAATATCAGGTAAGAGTTTCCTTATTAAAACTTATTTCTGTCATGTGACTAACTTCTACCCATGTGTATTTGTTTCTCGGTTCATCTCCTTTAACTGATCTTCCCTGCTATAGAGGCAGCTGTCATTTTATGTTAGATACAACCAGAGGCATTGCACACGCACACACACACACACAATATCTTGAGAGAGAAAAAACACCAATAATGTGTGTACACATTCTCTCTCTCTCTCTCTCTCTCTCTCTCTCTCTCTCTCTCTCTCTCTC
>ML685784.1:4080668-4141549 GCA_007922175.1 Pelusios castaneus
GTGTGTGTGTGTGTGTGTGTGTGTGTGTGTGTGTGTGTGTGTGTGTGCGTGAGAGAGATGGGATCAGCCTCCAACTCCAGCTTGTCCTGATGACAAATTGCTGGCACCACCTTAATGGCTGAAGAACAATGCAATCAAACCCTGCAAAAGCAAGAAGAATCCACCCTAGAAAGAAAGGGACAAAAAGCCCCATCAAGAACAAGATCAAAGTCACATCTGCCATTAACTGATGACTCATGGTCATATAGTACACTAAGGCAGTGTGACACAGCAAGATCCATGGATAAAAGATGGGTGAGACTGCATAGCTTTGGGTAATGTTCTGCACAGCATCCAAGAGTATTGATGCACAGCTGTGTGCCCAACAGAGACACTGCTCTTCCTCATGTCCAGCTTCTCTGGCCAGGTAGCTGCCATGAGCTGCGAACACCAGCCACTAACTTAAGCTACGATCACAAGCAATAATCAGGACTACTAATTAAACATGACCAACAGCAGAACATTTGTGTGTGTATGAGTGTGTGTGTAGGTACTAGATATTAGCTATTAACATAATTGTGTTTTCCTCACAATAAACGTGACATATTGACTTGTCCCCCTGAAAAAAGATCCTGCTAGTTTTTCATTTTCTAAGTACAACAAAAGCTCTAGAAAATACAAGCGTTAAAGATAGTAGCAATTGCATCCTGACTTTGAAATACCATCATCGAACTCTGGTATTAGGCAGCAGATCATTTCCAAGACTGACAGAAATGAAGGACAGCAAAGATACAAAATGGGAAGGGAAAACAAAAAATAGTCACGAGATCCAAAATGGGGTAACAGACAAAGAGTAGGCTGTGTGTGGAGAAAGAAGCTATTTTACAAAATTCTGTATGGTTTAGTAGAGAGTGGGGAAATGCATAAGAGATGAGGAAAGAGGAGAAAGAACATAAATGTTTGCTTATAAAATAGTTACTAACCTGTTCCACAGCTATTGTTCTTTGAGATGTGTTGTACATGTCCATTCTTCTTCAGGTGTGTGCATGCCCAGTGCACTGTTGACAGAGATTTTTCTTTCATGAATACCTATCAGTGTGAGATATGCACTCTCCGCTGCCTCATGCCGTTGTGTGATGATGGTATAAAAGTAGAGCTGCTGACCACATTCAAGTCCTTCTTATCAGAGAGAGTCTGATATAGAGAGGGAAAAAGGTAGGTCATGGAATGCACATATTGAACACATCTCTAACAACAGTGTTACGGAAGACGTTAGTAACCATTTCTTCTTCAAGTGATTGCACATGTCTACTCTACTCCAGGTGACTCATAAGCACTTTATGCTGAAGGGGGGAATCAAAGTGTACTTAAATAAGGACTGGAGGACCATACATCTGAATTTGTCATCATTTCTAGATTGCTGAGAGTTAGCATAATATAAAGCAGAAGTACAAACTGAAGACCACATTGCAGAGTTAAAAATGTCTAGAATAGACATGTGAGCTAGAAAAACTGCAGAGGCCACTTGTGATCTTGTTGAATATGCTATTACTCTGGTCGGTGGAGATACACTGTCCAAATCATTACACAAGAGTATACAGGAGGATATCATGATGAGCTCCTTTGAGAAGAGGCTTCATCTTAAGAGCAACTGCCAAGGATGATCTAAATGGTTTAGTCCCATCCAGGTAGAATGCTGATGTTCTAGATCCAAAGTGTGGGTTTTTTTCCTCATCTTTATAACCAATGGACTCTGGGAAGAAAGACGGTATATATATTACCTGGTTGATGTGATAATGAGACACCATTTTTGTGAGAAATTTTGGATGGAGAGGCAAGTAAACCCTGCTCTTAATGAAGACTGTATGTGGACATCCAGACAGTAGAGCACAAAGTTTACCTACGCTCCTGGCAAAAGTAATTGTCACCATAAAGCTACCTTCACTGTAGGATGTAGTCAGCAAATTGTAGGTAGAGGAACCCTTAGTTTTGACCACACCAGAGTTAAGTTCCAATGGGGGAATAGGATCCTTTATGTAAAGATATAACTGTTCCAGACCATTAAAAAACCCAATTAACATAGAATTGGGGAAAAAAAGAATGATTATCATTTAGAGGATGGAAAGCAAAGATAGCTGTCACATGGACTTTGATGGAAAAATAATGGCCAGATCTTGTTGTTTTAGGAATAAAATATGATGTCTTGGAGACCGGGTGGGACAACCCTTTTCTGTTGGGACCAGGTGGATAATCTCTTACAGTTCTCCAGATAAGTATTCCTGGTAGATGGCTTTATACTGTTCAAAAGTGCACCTTGAATTCCTCTTGAACAACCTGTTGGTTACCCCAATCTGTGCCCCATGGAATGGCTGCCGCCTCCCACTTGGTGGAGACCCTGATGTGTATGTTTGGTGGGGATTTCCCCTCAGTTCAGCCATATGTCCATTACCCACTGGCTGGTGACCACCCACTGCTTAATTTGGAACCCCAATTTATTCCCTACCTGGGTTTCCTAGGAGTGGGTTAACCCTCTCGCCCACTGTGAGGTGGAGCAGCAGGGCATGTATGTGCCACGTGGCTGCCCATGCTTGCCCTCCCCCTGCAAGGGTGCGTAGAGGGCTCTAGTCCGGAACCTGGAGAGCCAGTAGAAGTTGCCACATGCCCAAAAAAGGACAAGGGGACCGAGCAGCACTTTACCCCCTTCCTACTGCGGCAAAATTGGGCCAATCGCAGACCAACACGACCCCTGCAGGAAACGGCCTAGGCAATAAACCACCATTGCCACATGGAATGAATGAGAGTCCCCGCATGTCAACTGCCAGGCCTGATCAACCTGCCAGTAGGAGGCCCTCCTGAAAAGTGCCGGCCCATGTCGAGTTAACCCCCTTTCGTCCCAAAACTCATCATGCTGTTGCTGGTCACCTGCTTGATGGTTCTGGTATGTATGTAAACTCGTGTTCCCTCTATCAGTTAACTTCCCTTTAGAGATAAGTTGTAATGTATAATGAGTCTAGCCTTACCTCTGTTTAACTCAGGGAATAACCATTGAAATAGTCTTAGGTATTGCTGTTACTATTATCGTATTGTGTATTGGATTTTGTCTGTTTATATTTTGTTTGTGAGCCATTAAGAGGATTCAAGAAGATGGATTATTTTAAATGTTAGGTTCTGTGTAGCTTAATGTGAGTTCAGGCTGTCAGCTCTCCACTGCAGAAACCGTCACTTGTGCCTTCCTGTGTCCTGTCTGAAACCAATTTCCCAAGCTAGCAGCTTGGGTGTCTGCTCTGTCTTGTAATTGGGAAATACACCAATAAAGCTTGTTCTTTTATTATCCATTTGACATTCCAGAAACCCTCCTTCTCCAATCCTTTACCTGTTGCTGTCACAACCCTCTTCCTGATGGTTAGCTTGGAGCAAATGTCCAGGTGTCAGGTGAAGAGCCTTAAGGTTGGCGTTGAGGAGACAGCCATGGTCCTGAGAAATTAGTTTTGGGTCCAGTAGAGGGATGGATCTCTGTCCAAGAGGGATACCATAGTGGGAAGCCAATTGTCCTGCATATGTAGAAGGTTAGAGGCTTTGAGCTTGATTGAACTAGCAAAGCAAATTAGTCCCATAGGCCAACTGCCTCTTGACATAAATAAATGAGCCTGTCCTTCCCTGTTCACATGGAACCTTGTTGCTGTATTGTCTGTAAGCACCAGCAGGTTTCTTCCTTTGACATGGGAAAGAAAGATTTGACAAGGCAGTCAAATGATCCTCAAATCAGTGACATTTATATGTAGAGTTAACTCCTGTGTAGACCATAAACATTGCAGCTGCAGGGAAGTCAGGTGAGTTCCCCCAATATACAATGGAAGTATTTATAATTAGGCTTAAAGCTGGATGAGGAGCAGCAAACAACCCATCCTCACACATACATTTGAAGGGTTTGTCCACCAGTCTAGAGAGGCCAACATCGGAAAGTACACTAAAGCTTGCCATACTTGCAGCTTCCTGAGATGGAGCCTGGTGTTCCATCTAGACCGTACAAGCGCATGAGGCCATATGCCACAGAAACTGGAGACAATTCCACTCTGTCGTGGTAAGATAACCTTGGAGGCCTAAAACAATGGCCAGCATGACTTGGCTGAGGAAGAAAAGCCCGGGCTTCTATGGTGTCCAGGCACTCTTTAAAATGGTGTCTTTGGCACAGGAGACAGAATAGATTTCTCTTTGGTGATAAGCAGTCTTACAGTGTGGAAGGTGGATTGGGGGAGAGACATCTGAACAGTACATGAGTCTGGGATTATCTTCTTATCACCCAGTTGTCCTTGTATTCCTGATTTCATCAGGAAAGCTGCTACCACAACCATGACATTGACGCAATACCAAATTCATCAGGTGGGAGTGAGGAATCTTCTGACACCAGGTGAAAAAGAGGGTGAAACCCAAATCAGCTTCCTCTGGCACATCCAAGGGGAGATTTACCTGAGTAACGTCCTTTTTTTCAGTACCTATCCCACCTAGAGGTGGTGAATTTTGGATGCTCTCAGTCCTAGATGTCGAAAACTATGGAAAATACTGCTAACAGAACAGAAAATTTCTTACCAATAATTTCCTATCAGTGCACTTCTCTATTTAGAGAAATAGTTACATATGGACTCAATAGATTGAATTGGTGCAAGTTATTCTTTCATTACCCATGGAAAATTATTTCATGAACAAATTATTGACACATTAGATTTACAGGTCTGTCACATTTAATATGAGTGTCAAGACTTTTGAGTAAAAATGTTTACTGTTCATGCTCTTTTTTTCTAACTGAAATAGCTTTATCGTTCTCAGTTTTTCTGAAATAGTAAAAACAACTGACCTAAACTAAATGTAAACTAAATACCTGCAACATTTCATTTGGTAAAAAAAAAAATTTAGGATCCAGATGCCATATAAATATAAAAGACTCTGTGGATTCTTAAACATGAAAGTATATTTAAACAAAATTTGATGGAAAGATGTTGCTTGTACAATAATACAAACATTGTACATTGGATTTCAAACCTGAGCAGATTGTTCATAAGTTATAAAATCCTGGAATAAGGATTCTAATGGAATTGCTCGCTGACCTTTAATCAACAGCTTTTTGCTGAAAACATTCATCTAGAATTGGAAATGTCTAGCATTTTGTTTTCATTACTATTTTCATTTTTGGTCACCAGAACTTCAGATTGTGAACTAAATTTCTTCAAACCTTTCAAAAAAGCCAGTGCTCTTTGAAGCCCTCAACAGCTATAATAAAGACCTTGAAGTAGAGCCACTGTGCAGTTCCTGAACTACTCAGTAAAAAACATAAAAGTTTGCACTAAGTGCTATAGCCCCATTCATACAAAGCTCTTAGGCACACAGTGAATTGATAAGGACAGAGAGAGGTTTTTTTCATTAGCCAAATGGTCACAGCTTTATTGAACTGTCTCAGAAAAGCAACCTTTCCAGGTAACAGCAAAAAGGGCCATGATGACAGGTGCCCCCACTCTCTGTTCAATCTATGGCAGACTGAAATGTTTTGGGTGTACCATGCTCTTCTTATTCCCAGGTTTGAGCAAGGCCACATCCAAATGGAGCCCCACTTATCTCCATTTTTTCCTCCTCTGGGGCCTTGTCAACATTATAGAGGTCAATCTGTGGTACAGTAATGGATTGTGATAATTCCTTCGCAATAGTATCTAGCATCACTATGGCAGCTGATAACTGCTGCATTCGGATGGAAGTAATACCAGGGGACATCTACTTATAGTGGAGAAGAGTGAATCCCTTCTCTGAGCTTATCCACACTAGGACTGTGTCTTCACTATGACGAAAAGTGCATTTTTATCCCGTTTCAACCTAGAATGTTAAAATCCTAGTGAAGACAAGGCAGTTTGGGTTTTCACATATATGTTAGCTAGTCAAAATGAACCTTAGTATGTTAAAACTATGGTTATGTTTTCACTGTCAAAAAAATCCTAATGGAGACAAGTCTCTATGGGTGCATCTACACTTACAAATTAAGGAGGCTTAAGTCGACTTAAACTACTCCACCTCCACACTGGGCTTTCCTTAAGTTGACTTAAGCCTCCTTAAGTCGACCTAATAACACCTCGATTTAGGTCGACTTAACGCTTACATCAACCTTATTAGGTCAATTTAAGCCAATGTGGATGGGGATTAGTGCCTAAATCCACCTTATTAAGTCAACATAAAGTGTTAATTTGACTTAATAAGGTCGAAAAGGGGCTATGTCTACACTTGAAAAGTTAAGTCAACTTTTGTTAAGTTGACTTAATAAAATAGACTTAACTTTTCAAGTGTAGACATAGCCTATAGTTTTAACTGCAATATAGCTAGGCCAGGTTAACTCCTGTTAACCTCCCATGGCTCTGCTATAGCAAAAAGATATCTGTGCTTTGTCTCTATTAGGATTTTACACCAGAGTAATGACATTGAAGACATGGCAAGTTCTAGGCGCTCTATGATAGGAGTATTTTAAAAAACACCTTTTTTCCTGTGAGAAAGGGGGACAAGTTCTATGGCTAATTGCACTACTGTGTTTGGAAGATCTCACGTTGTTTTATCAACGGTGACACCTGCGTTGGTAATAATGAAGATATGTCCCTGGGTTTTTTTTAACCATCTTGTCATCTAACTCTGACTGAAGTAGGTCTAACCAATCAGGCAGTAGAAGCACCTTTGCCCTGTCTACAGTAGCACTCCCACTGCTGCTACCACATGTGAAGTGGTAATGTAATGGTGAGAGAGTTTCCCCCAAAATGCTAGTACAGAGAGGCCTTCTAAGTAGATTCCACGGAAACGCATTGACGCAGCGGTCATTCCACATTAATGTTAGGAAAATTTCACTATAAAAGTTTTCTATAAGTGCGTTCCATTAAATTGGAGGATCCTCAGAATATTTGGGTGGTGTTAGGGAAAGCATATCTATGTGGTATTCAAAGATTATGGTCTATGCAGTGTTCTCCATAAATCCAATAGCATTCTACATTACAGTAATTATATTCTATGAGCTCTAATTTCAGACTACACAACAGTTGAAGAATGGAATAATAGAAGACATCTTGCAAAGTCCTAAAATATATAAATATGTAATATAAATTTAAATATGAGAGGTTTTCCATTTTCTTAGGAAAATGTTTGGGAGAAATGTGGGATAAGTATTACTGCAACTTTTCACTGAAAGAGAAGATTGTGATGGCAAGTTGGTTTCTTTCCAATTAATCAGGTATGTCTGTTTGATATAAATGTCTACACTGCAAGAACACAAAAAGCAAGCTTTGAATAGCTACAAATGGACATACAATTTAAAGATAATCATAGCACAGAGCACTAATATATGTGTGCACTGAAATTCAGATGTTCATTTGCTTGTGCCTCAAGCAACTAGACATATCAGGCATTTTAAAAGCTAAATTGCATCTACTATCCCAGCATAAAAATGTAGAAAATAAGCCTTAACAACAAGCTTGAGAAAGAGTCTATAAAAAAAAAATCTATATATAAGGACTCCTATTGGGAGATACAAATAGGAAACCCATGGAGCTTGTTTATTTTTGAATTTCTGCTTTTTCCCTATTCGGTGATCAATGTTCATTGTCCAGTATCTACAATCTTTCTTAAATACTCTAAATGTGATGATAACTAATACATATATTTTTTTAAAATGCCTCTCTTGCTCAGTATTTTAGTCTTCAATTTTCAAAATAGTATCCTCAAAAGATCCCTTTGGAGCTTGCACCTCCATCACATGAATTTTAAAAGGAATGTTTTCCCTTCATAAAAGCATCATAAAACAAGATTCTTCCCTTCCCTCTGTTACTTGTCATCATGGGAGAGAACAGCATGGTGGGTGCCTTTGTTTTGTCAAGTCAGTGGAAGTTATATAAAATTAAGTTCTAAACAAAAGTTGTGGGCTCCTTCCTTTTGTACACTCACCCATGTGTACAGCAAAAAGCAGCCTTTTCTTTTTTATGTAAGATCAGGTCTTACAATCTTGTAAGCAACATTATTTAATATTTTTTCTGTCTCAGAGAGTTTTCTGACAACTTGTTTTCTCACTGTTGCCTAAACCTCTGGGTGGTGGCCATTTTCTCTGAAGTTCTAGTGGAATGGTTAGCATTTTCAAACAAATGTACGTGGCATATGGCTTAAGACACCCGCCTCCTCAAGATATCATTGGGGCATATGTTGTCACTAAGCTGTAAAGGGTTGGGATTGTGTCTAGGGGAAAATGAATAGGAGACGGGGAAAGACAGACAGAGAATATTAGGCAATAGACACACAAAGCAGTGAAGGCTGGCTAGTTGTCCAAGCCTGTGAACCAAAGCTTGCAGCATCAGGCTGGTTTAACCCATGTGAACCGAACCCTGTAAGATGGGTGTTGTTTAGCTTTAGGAAGTCAAGCTAAAATGGGAACAGATATAGTGTGCCATTAGCCAGCCTGTTTAGCCTTTTAAATGACACCGCATTTACCAAAGCATGGTACAGCAAAAGTTAGAAAGATAAAACGAAAACTTTAGCAGTGGTTTTCAACCTGTGCTCTGTGGAACCATGGGAGTCCACAGACTGTGCCTAAGATTTCCAAAGGAGTCTGCACCTCTATTTGAAATTTATGAGGGGTTTGGGTTTGAAACCCTATCTTCTTTGGTGATATAAAATAACAACAGTGGAACTGAACTAACAGGCATGACAATCTCTAGCAGCCAGGCTCAAGCAAGTTCTGTTAACAGGTGCCTGTATAGTGGTACCACTTACCATCCTAAAGGTAAAGTTCTTTCTTATGTGTAATAAGTGCGAATGAATATATGCCTAGCAACAAACACAGACTCTGGTACTGAGTTGATTTCAACTGGCCCCAGGCCATGTTACCAGACCGATACTGCCTCAACAGTGATACTATTTAATGTGTTGGGCTGCAGAGTTAAAAAGCAAACACACAGCAGCAGTGTTGGGAAAAGCAACAGCGCGCAGGGAACTGCTGCTGGATGGCTGGAGGGATTGAAACGCTGCAGCTGGTGCTAATGTTCTGAAAGTGGAGCTTCTCCTGGGAATTGTAATTTTAAGCTCCTTTTTAACATCCACATCCTGATCTGGAATGCAAACATCCATGAGTAAAACAAACTAAGACTGTGGTGTATGCCGTGTCCACTCATTGCTTCTCCAGCAAAGGAATAACCCATGTCAGACCCCATCCTTCCCTGGCTGCTCAGAATCCATGGCAATGTTTTTATTTGCAAAGTAGTCCTATTGAATTTCAGGGCAAATTATATGGATAATTGCAGAAGGTCATGTATTTAATGCCTCCCATTTTGAAATTTTATTCTCCTTGTTATAAAAGTTTTTCGCAAAAGGACCAGCATTTTGATGTCAAATTTGTGCCTTGGTTAATTTTCTTTGTTTCCCACCATCTGTGCAATGTAACTCTTTTAGGGCCTGATCCAAGTCTCATTGAAATCAGTGGGAATCTTTACACGGCTTCCATGGAAAAGGTCCAGCAAAATCCCTCAACCCATCAAGAATTTGCTACTCTGAGGCCATATAGCTATCTAGTGCTGGATTTCACCCAGAATGCCCTCCCAGTTCTGATCCTCTTCTCTCTCTTTACCCCAATACATCTAAAGCTCATTTATGTATCATGGAATCAGAGAAGATTAGGTTGGGAGGTCATTTATTCCAACGCTCTGCTCAAAGCAGGACCAACTCCATTTAAATCATCCCAGCCAGGGCTTTGACAACATGTGCCTTACAGACCTATCAGGATGGAGATTCCAACACTAGGTAACCCATTCCTGTGCTTCACCATCCTTCTAGTGAAAAAGATTTTTCTAATATCCAACCTAGATCTCCTGCACTGCAACTTGACACCATTGTTCCTTATTCTGTCATCTGCCACCACTGAGAACAGCCTAGCTCCTCCTTTTTGGAACCCCGCTTCAGGTAGTTGATTGCCGCTATCAAATCCCTCTCACTCTTCTCTTCAGCAGACTAAATAAGCCCAGTTCCCTCATCTACTCCTCTTCCATCAAGTGTCCCAGCCCTCTATTCATTTTTGTTGCCCTCCACCAGACTCTCTCCAATTTATTCACATTCTTTCTGTAGTAGAGATGCAAAACTATATACTCCAACGTGGCCTCACCGATGCTGAAGAGAGGGAAAGAGAGGGAAATAATTTCCCCCTCAATCTATTGGCAAAGCTCCTATTAATGTAGCCCAATATAAGGGTTTTTTTTTAGCAATAAGGCCATGCTGTTGACTCATATCCAGCTTCTTTTATAACCTCCATATCCTTTTCTGCAGAACTGCTGCCTAACCGGTCAGTCCCTACCCTGTAGCAGTTCACGGGATTCTTCTATCCTAAGTGCAGGACTCTGCCTTAGTTCTTAATGAACCCCATCACATTTCTTTTGGCTCAATCCTCTGGTTTATCTAAATCACGCTGAATCTTATCCCTACCCTCCAGCATATTTACCACTCCCCCCAGCTTACTGTCATCTTGCTGTGAGTACAATCCATCCCATCATCCAGATTATTAATGAAGATGTTGAACAAAACTGGCCACAGGACTGACTTGTGGGGCACTCCACTTAATATCTGCCAACTAGATATCAAGTCATTGATTACTACCGATTGAGCCCAACAATTCAACCTGCTTTCTCTCCATCTTATAGTCCATTCATCCAACCCATAATTCTTTAATTTGCTTGCAAGAATGCTGTGGGAAACCATATAAAAAGTTTTGCTAAAGTCAAGATATATCATGTTCACCACTTTCCCCACATCCACAGAGCCAGTCAACTCATTATAGTGGGCAATCAGGTTGGTCAGACATGACTTGCCCTTGGTGAATGCATGTTGACTGTCCCTGATCTCCTTCCTTTCCTAGAACTGACATTCTTCATGTTGCTAACTTACCTTTTGGTGACCCTTCAAAATGCATTCTTTGAGCATCTGCTTCATGATTTTTCCAGGGACTGAAGTGAGACTGACTGGTCTGTAGTTCCTTGGATCCTCCTCCTTCCCTTTTTTAAAGATGGACAATGTATTTGCCTTTTTTCCAATCATCCAGGACTTTCCCTGATCATTATGAGTTTTCAAAGATAATGGCCAATAACATCAACCAACTCCCTCAACGCTCTCGGATGCACTGCATCCAGCTTTCTGGACTTGTGCTTGTCCAGCATTTTTAAATAGTCCTGAACCTGTTCTTTCAGTTCTGAGGGCTGCTCACATCCTCCTCATTCTGTGCTGCTCCTTGTGTAATCCGAGGCAAAAAGCATGGAGTACTTTAGCTTTTCCCACATCATCTGTCACTGGATTGCCTCCCGCATTCAGTAAGGGGCCCCTACTTTTCCTGACATTCCTCATGTTGTTAACATACCTCTTTATTACCCTTCACATCCCTTGCTAGCTGCAACTGTGCTTTGGCCTTCTTGCTTTCACCCCTGCAATATTTTTATACTCCTCCCTAGTCATCTCTCCAACTTCCCACTTCTTTCTTTTTGTGTTTCAGTTAATCACAAATTTCTCTTCTAAGGCATGCTGGTTGCCTCCCATATTTGCTATTCTTTCTGCACATTAAGATGGTTTGTTCCTGTAATTCTGATGAGTCAATTAAAATAAGCCTTATAAAAATTATCTGTAATTGAATCATCAAGATGCATATTATAGTGGGGCAGTCGCGCTGATGTTCCATAAATTTGTACCTGTGATCTTGTTGCTCCAGTTCTTGTCTTATCTTACCCTATCCTCTTGACACTGTGTTTTAATTTTGCTCATATCAAGGCATTTAAATGTATAAGCTATTTGGGGTAGGGCTCTCTTTCTATTTGCACTATAAAACATCCAACACATGTATGGAGGCTGTGAAAATAAGAAAAAAAACTGCTTCAGATGGGGAATGCGCCTGGAGTCTGATTCCAAAGCATAAGGATATGTTCACACTAGAACACTGCGGGCTTGTCTTCACTGACTGTGCCAGTTTCACCTCCGTCAGTTTGAACTTTCTGATCAACTGCTTGGGTCTGTGAAGACCAGCTCAGCTGATCAGGAAGTTCAATCCCTGAACACCACCTCAGCAACTGGATAGCGCTGAGTTGAAGGGAGACCTCTTCAACTCAGCATAATGGATGTGCCAGGAGCAGGGAAGCTACACAAGTTATTTTACATAAATTGCAAACCTCCATTCAACGGCCACCAAAAAGGGCAGGCAGTGTAGACTTTTCTGCCAGTGAGCACTATTAAGAGTTGGGTATTTGCATATTGTTATTTTTACAGCTACTGAGATACTTGCCATAAAATCTGCTCTGACAATAAGAAACTCCACAGGTATTGCTAATAATTGAACTTCTGTGGAAAGTGGCCTTCCAGTTTTTAATGGTGTCCAGTGAATAAACTTCAGATATGCTTTTTGTGTGACATGTCCAGCACTAATCTTCAACTGGGATGAATCAAAGGATGTCTACACTGCATACTTTTTGTGCCACCATGTAGAGTACATATGTGGGTTAGTCCCCCTATAATGGATATAAATAGCAGTGGAGACCATGAGGAATGGTTTAGGTGGGTAGAGTCAGAGGCGGCTTTTGGGGTAAGCGAAGCAGGTGCACGCCTAAGGCCCCAAGCAGTAAGGGGCCCCATCGCCTGCTTTGCCTATCCCAAAAGTGCATCTGCCTTAGTTGGCAGCAAGAGGAGGAGCTAGACCCTGGGGCTGGGGTTGGTGGCAGGGAACTGGGGCTGGAGGATGGGGAGCCGGGGCCACAGAGGAGGGACCCCTGCAGGCCTATGTAGGCCCCGCAATGGGCCTTCGCCTAGGGCTCCCAATAGCCAAAGGCCACCTCTGGGTAGAGTACAGACATACCAAAAGGATTTGGTTATGTATCTTTCCCCACTGCAGGCAACGGGGAAAGGATCTAGCCACCAGGATCTATGACTAAAAAAAAAATAAAAAAATGCAAAGCTTCCAAGTTTTTGAAAGACCCTGGATATTTTTAAATCTCTGATTGTGATAATATCTATGTATTGATTTATTTTCTTTCCCTTTCCTTTTTTTCATTATTGTTTCATCTTTTCTCTCTTCTGCAAAAATCTCTATACCTTTTTCCTCCCTTTATGCTGTATCAAAAGATGCTGCACCAAGGAGCACACATTCTCTAACCTGTTTTTACCCCGTTGAACTCAGTAGCTATACAATTATAAAATAATTATTTCCTTTTCCTATGGTTGTATGGAATTGTGAGGCAAAGTGTATTACCCTCCATTCTCAAAATCTAGTTAAGTGAAACAGGACATCTACCAATCAGGTAAATAACTGGGCTTATGTCAGAGTGTGTAGGCTGCAAAACTAAAATCAAGATAAATACGTTCAGACTAGAAATTAAAGCAAAGAACACAGTAGGCAATTATTTTACATAACAAGCTAGCTGTTGTCACTCAGGGTGAAATAGCTCAAACTGCAGTATTACCCAGCAACCAATGCCTCGTGCAGTGTGAAATAATTGCAGTTCCTTGGGCACACATATGGGACCTGGACACAAGTGAGATATAGACTCCATGCCACATCAGCCTAACCGTGCCAATGTTAGAGAGATCTTGTGGGTGTAATGCCTGCTCAGGATTTTGTGATGAAGGCTTTACTGTGTTCTTGCCCCACCATTCTCAGAATACCTGTTCTTTGCTATTTTCTATTGTACTTTTCACATTTGATAATAACCTTAACTCAACTCTTCTCTGGAAGAATTAAAAACAAAACCTTTGAAACCATTTTTTGTTTTTAAAGCAAATAAACATGCTCAACCCCAGTACAATGTTTGCACCCCCAAAATTGCACGATTGCCCTTATTGCATAAAAATTGACAATTCAAAGAAAATAACTTAAAAAAAAAAATTGAGTACTGTAGTCTTTTTTCCTTGTCCAAGCTGAGAAAAAATGCAAAAGGTAAAAGAAACAGCACAAACCATTAAAGGTAAGTTATATTTTATATTTATTCTAGTTGCAGTAAGCTGTAGTGTTATAAGGAGCAGATTTTTTAAAAATATATTCATTTTCAGTTAACTTCCTCCTTTTTAAGACAGCTGAGAGCGAAGAGAAATAATGATAGCAAGAATTGAGAAAGACATGGCACATCATAATACAACTAGATGGGGAAAAAAAACACAAAAGAGAGTAGAAAAATGTAAAGATATGAGACGAGAGTCGAAAATGTCTATAATTAAATTTATCATTCTGCAGAGATTGTGACAGAGACCAAGAAAACGATTGCTCTCTGTTAATGGATGCTTTCGTCAGTGAGTTGAAATACCTGTTGCTAGGCAAAGGGAAATCAGTAAAGTCATAATGGAAAATAAACTGAGGGGCAACTACGGGTTTAGGCCTGGTCTACACTAGACTTTTTGGTCAAAAAAGTCAGCTTTTTGACAAAACAGTGCTAGTGTACACACTCCAAACACCCACCCCTCTCCAGCTGACAAAACAGCCCTAGGTTGTTTTTTTTTTTTTTTTTGGGGGGGGGGGGGGAGAGAAAGAGTTGCTTGTTTGTTTGTTAAAAGAAAACACTTTGACAAGAGGTGTAAAGCATTTTTTGCCCTTTTAATTGAAAAAGTGTCTGTGTAGTTACCGCTGTTTGGCTATGTTGCCGTAAACAATCTCCAGAACTGACCCAGAATGCCCAACCTGACTGCTCTGATTGTCAGTTTGAACTCTGCCGCTCTTTAGCCACCTGTTCTCCACCTTAAAAGTGCCAGGAATTTTTTTAATTCTACTTCCTGCTTGGTGAACATAGAGAGCTCACATCTCATCTTCCCAGCTGACCATAGCAATTCTGTGCCCCAAAATTAAACATGTAAGAGAGATGGAGAGTCAGACAAGAGAATACCAATGAGAAAAGCTGTCTCAGTCATCCAGAGGAGAATCAGCAGAAAGCTGAGAAATTCCTGTAGCCAATCGCAGCAGCAATAAGAAGGGCGTGGATCATCCAACTGGGTTGAGGTTCTGGGTGGGTAATTGCATGGGAGCAAGGAGCACATCAGAGTTGTTAGACATGATTGGCCTTTGGGGAGTGTCAGCTGGGTAGTCACAGCTGAAGGAACTTTGGTACTTTTGGCCATGGCAGAGAAGGATTATGAGTGGACATGCTGCAGTGATGAGTGAAAATCAGTGAGCTGAGGCAGAGCTACCAGAAAGTAGAGGTGAACCATCACTTTGGCGCACAAGTGCCAAATTGCTCCCCCATCATGATTGCAGTTTAAGTTATGGCAGCTAGCTACAGTCATGATGGGACCATATGCTGACTGAAAATTAGTGGTGTTGCAAAATTCTTCTATACGCCCTTCCTCACTACCATGTCTCCTATGCTAGTGCGGAAGGGGGCACACTTAGCCTAGGATCCAGCTATGTGATTTTGCTACTTTGGACCTGTTGAGGAACATCTTTTGTGAGAGAATTCTGAACTATTAAGTTGCATCCAGACTCTGTCCTGTTTGCACTGTTCAGAGGACACGAGGGGGAGCCAAACTGGGGCTAAGAATCTGGCCTATTATCTTATATGTCAGCAACATTGACGTAATTAAAATGCTAGAATTAATCATTGTGTCTATGTAAAAAGAGCAGAAAGCATTATTTGGCAGACCCCACAGAAAGGAGCTACTGGATTGCTTTCTGAGTGATTGCTTTACAAAGAAAAGGGTATTAAAAATCCCAAGTATTTCTCCATTTCCTCACTGTCTGACAATCTTCACAGTGGGGCATTTCCTATCTCCATGGAAACTGGAGGAACACCAGATCTTTGCTATATGCTTAGGCTTTGGACCATCCAGAATTCTCTGCTTCTGCACAGCAGAGACCAGGTGGTCTGTCTCCCTTCGATGAGATGAACAGCCTTAGTGAAGCACATCATGCTCTACAGCTACAAGCACTATGTACAAGCTAGGAAAGCTTTCACTGAGTTCTAAAAAGATTTTTAACTAAACACTATTAACCATTTCTAAGTTGGATTCGAGGTTTTTCCCCTTAACACTACTGAACTAAATATATATTCAGAAATGGCATGAGGGCAGCAGACCACAGGAGGTCACAGCTCTCAGCCCACATGAGGAGTGAGTAGGGTTATCAACTGTGAAATGCAAAAACTGCAACAGTCTCTCCTCACAAGGCAAGCCTGCTTCAACCACAAATACAAGGCATCTCCGACACCCCCCAACAACAGCATCTACAGAGATCAGATGTATTGATAAGAACTTGCATCTTCTCCCTCTCACGACTCAAACCCTCTCACACATACACAGGCGGTGCACTTGCATGTTGGGGGGCAGACAGCTGCTGTGTTTTCAACAACTTTGATCTGTTATCCCTGAAACGGTGGAATTGGGAACACAACAGCATTTTTAGCTGGACACAGAAACTTTTAACACTAAATAGCTCAGTGTATTTGATAATAATGCAAATCTTTAGACCCACAGTAAAAAATACTCTGGCAGATTAAATTATGTTTCTAGCAACTGACAAATCCATTAAAAAAAAAAAAAAAACAACCCACCCAGCTATGTCAGTCCAATACCAGCCAGATGCTAACCATAAGGGTGATGTCTATACAGAGATGGTTGAGCAGGGGAAACCCATGCACTTTATACTGTACTATTTGACTCTGCTTGGCCCAGAGAAAGGAAGAGAAGCACCATGATTAGTGAACTGGATTTTAGCTGGAATAGTCTGTCTCTTTGCCCATGCTCAGGACAGACTATTTAGCTAGAAGGGACCAGATGCATCCAGAACTAGACTATGGCAGTTATTGGACTTACTCAGTAGCTGTTTCTGAAACTACACATGAAGTTTTCCAGATGAGCAATCTGCCAGCTGGGACACACTGGTCACTCTCAGAGAGCTGAGCCAATCAGTTGAAATGACCCCCTCAAGGGCCTTGAGCTTTGTTGGAATGCTGTGCCAGGGCCCCCAGGCAGGCTGTCCATGCCAACCTGAGTCTCAGGGGTTCCTGTGCAGTAGCCCGACATTGCTGCAGGCCCTGGAGGTCTGCCGCCAGAGGCTGCCCAGTGCACTGGCTTGCCCCACCCCCAGGGGAAGACCAGCCAGCCCAGGGGCGGGGCAAGAATGCCTCTGGTCCCAGAGCTCTGCCCCCCTGTGCTGGCAGGACTGGGTCAGCAGGGGCTTTAGAGTCTTTCAAAATAATTTTGTTCTGTCTATGTAAAATGCTAATGCCCTTCTGACATCTAGTGGGTGCATCTTTGTGGGATTTTGAGTGGAAGATGGGTAGATTAATTTCCTGATTGTTATGAAAGGAAGTGTTGACTTTTTGAATAAACTTTGGATGGGGATGTAATGTCACTCTATTGGGATGAAAAATTGTATATGGGGGAATCAGCCGTGAGCGCTCCTATTTCGTCCACTCATATAGCAGATGTTATGGCACTAAGAAAATGACTTTCATAGATAGATGCTTTAGTGAGCAGGTTTCTTTGTGATGGTTCGGAGTTCTAGGTTTAGGTCCCAAGGAATTACGGGAGGCCATATTTCTGAGTATTTGTTTTGTAGACCAGTCATGAATCGTTTGGCAAATATATATACGAATAGTGTCTTATCTTCTGTTTTTAGGTGGAATGCCGACATTGCTGCGAGGTATACTTTGAGTGAGATGTTCACAAGACCTGTATGTTTCAGTGGAGAATATATTCGAGGATGGTTGGGATTGGAGCAAAAACAGGTGAGGTTTTTCTCTGTTCGCACCATTTAGTGAACCTAGTTCATTTTTGTAGGTAAGTTTTACACGTTCTTTTTTTTTTTTTTTCAACTATTTAACAAGATGCTGGTTCTCACTTTCAGGTGAGATTGTAAATAAGCAGGGAGCCTTATCTCCCATAAATGTAAACAAATGTGTTTGTCAGTGATTGGCTGAAGGAGAAGTAGGACTGAGTGGACTTCATAAAATCATAAAAAACATAGGCGTAGAAGAAATCTTGCTAGGTATAATTCATTGTGTGCTGTGGCCCTTCTGATGTTGTCCTTATGATACATTGTTGTTTTTATGGACTGATCCTTAGCCATTTGTCCATGTTTCCACTTTCTATAGGATTTCTTTTCTTAATTTTAATAAGTTCCTGAATGGAGTCATATTGACATTTTACCAATCTTTCTATTTCTCTTTCACAATGGGATAATGTACTGTTGTGCCTTTAATATTATTTTTTGGGAAAGCTGCCAGCTCTCAACTACTTTTCCCTTTAGTTCCCATAGTAGGACCTTACCTAACAGACTGTCATTAAAGTCTGTTTTTTTGAAGTCCATTGTTCTGATTCTGATGCTCTCACTCCTTTCTTTCCTTAGTATCATGAAAGCTATCATTTCATGATCACTTTTTCCCAATTTGGATAAAATACCTTCAGATTTGCAAGCAATTCTTCCCTGTTAGTCAGTCTAAAATGGCTGGTCCCTGGTTATTTCCTTCACCTTCTTGGGGGAGGGGGGAAAAAAAAGAAGCCTCCAATCAATTCCAGTAACTTATTAGATATTTTATGTCTCACTCTATTTTTCCAGAAGCTATCTGAGTAGTTGAAGTCTTCAGTATTACCAGGTCTGTTGTTTGTTCTAGAAATGTTTCAGACACCTCCTTCTCCTGACCTAGTGGTCTATAGAAGACCCCTATTGTGATACTGCCCATTTTTTATTCCTTTTACATTTATCTTGAGACTTCCAACTGGTTTGCGTCTCACCTCCTTATGCAGAGCCCTTTTTCTTTGTCTGTCCTTCCTGAACAAGCTATCCTACTCTATACTAATATTCCAGTTATGAGACTTATCCCACCAAATCTCTTTGGCTATGTGTACACTACAGGCTCTGTTAAGTCAACTTAACAGAGCCTGTAGTGTAGACATGTCTGTCCACACTGGCTTTGAGTTGACTTATAGGATCGACTTAAGCCTTAAGTCAACCTTCAGAGTTGGTGTTCTTAAGTTGACTTAAGGAAGCGCTTAAGTCAACTTAATAAGCACCCAATGTGGAAGCAGCATTCTGTAGGTTAACTTAAGCATCATTAAGTTGACTTAAGGTACCCTTTGATACCAATTAAGTCATAATTAAGCTTGCATACTAATATTTCCAATTCTCCCTGTTTATTTCCCTTACTCCTTGCATTTATGTATAGACACCTAAGATACTGAGCTGATTCCCCCACTATTACTCCTTTTGTTGTTCCTATGCTATTATTGTAATTTTCCATTTCCTCCCAATAGTTTATCCTCTGACGAGGTAATCTATTTTTTTACACCGACCTGGCTTTTCTCATCTGCCCACTTTCAGTGTAGTTTAAAGTCATCCTTGTGAGTCAGTGTGAGGGGGTGAAGTGATTCAGATCCCCTTCCCCGAGAAAAAGGTCCATCAGGGGTCCTAGAGGAGGACATAAGAGGACTTCTATTTTTCTCAGGGAGACATGCAGGTTAGATGTCTACAGACTGCCCTTCAGTTGCCCTGGTACGGTGCTCTTCCACTCATTGGGCCCTTAACCCCTTCTCTCTCAGGCTTGACTGAAGGATACTTCTCACAATCAGCTCTGTAAGGGATAGAACAAAGTATTAAAACCTCTTAAGAGTCTCTCCTCTAGTTACTCCAAAGAGAAGGAGAAATTTCTAAAACTGGCTTTGAGTGAGATACCTCAGACTCCCAACTAAGCTTTCTGGAAATAAGCATGAGTGGCAGTGTGGGAATAGGATGTCTAACTTCACAGGTACTTACGTTTTAGAGGAAGAATTAGCAGCAGCAGCAGCAACAGAAAAAACCTGCAAAACTGAAGAAGAGTTGTGTGTAATTCTTCCCTACTTTTTTCTTTTTTGTAAGTTGAAATGAGATAGAAATGATAAGTTCATTATCACATGTAATATCATGTAATCACATGTACATACAGACTAAAAGGCCTTCCTCACTCTCCCTAAGGTTAAGTCTTAGTAAAGAGCATAATATCAGCTGAGGGAGTATTCCTGCCAAACCCACAGACAGGAAAATAAGATCATAGCTGAAACTAATTTAGGATACAACATCCTCAGCCCTGGGAATATTGGTTGTAGTCTCTTACTGTGGAGATCTCAGCTCAACTGGGAAGCCACCATGAACTTCTGGTTGTGCTCACACAAAAACTATATTAAATCTATTTCTGGTAGCTTTTTCAGGACTGATGCTTCACTTGATTCTGAATTGCTGTAAAGTTCCAAAGACATCCTGGGCCCAGCTACAGCTCCACCAGAAGAGACAGAAATTTCAAGTGAATATCTGCTACCCTTCTAAGTATTTTGTTGATAAGATCTTTGGGGAGCAAAGAGACAAAACAGTAACAGAGGTTTTAGATAAGAAAATAAGTCTCTCCTTCCATGGAGAGATCCTTCAAATTACCTAATTTCAGCAGGTGTTCCCTTGGTAACTGTTGCTCTTTCAAATTTCCTGTGTAGACCTGGCATATTAAAAAGAAGTCATTGCTGTCTTGAGAGTTGGACGATCCAAGTTGGGAATCTCTGGAAAACCATTTCAACTCTAATAGCATCTCTTGACTTGGGTTTCCCAAATCTAGGCAAATCACTCCCTTTATTAGGTGTGCTTCAGTAGGCCTTCATCTAGGAGTGAACCACGTTAATAAATGGATGTGTGATATCATCAGGGATGGATAGTCAAGAGGGTTCATTCATTGACCCAGGAATGAGTTTATCTTTTCCTCAAAATCACTTAAACAGACATTTTCAACAAGACCCTTCCTATCATAAGACGATAAAGGATGCAATAGTCCTCCTCCTGCACACTGGAATGAAAACACAGTTCTGTGGGAAAACCAGTATTTCAAGCATAAGCTTCTATGTGAAAAGAGAAACAATGGCATATAGCCCCTCTAAGTCTCAGGTCTTTCAAGTCCATTAGAAGATCAATATTTCAGGTGAAAATACTGAAATCCATCTGTCACATGCTCTGGTGCAATTCAGCTCAGAGAGGGGTTGTGTCACTGCCTGCCCCATCACCTTGAATACCTTGTTATGCTTTGCTGTTGTAGCTCTGAACCTGGACTGCTGAGAACCAGCATGAAGATCACACCCTGAAAGTCGATGTGTTATGCAACCCTGGTTCAACAGCTCTGACCTCAGCAGTCTGTCTACAGCTCCACTGCCCACTCTGACTTCTACCAGCCTAGGTTATCACTGACGGGGTGAACCCAACACAATCCTGCTCCTGGCCCTGCTCCCCCAGAATGTATGTTCTGCAATGCCCAGTCCTCTCCTGGAGAGTTCCAATATTGAGGTTTGTTTCTGTGTTAAGGAGTCAATATTTGATAGTTGACCACTTTAACAGGCCTTAACTGACTTGTTTAAAAAACAGTGAGGGATTGATTTAGATTAAAACTAAAACAAATTTATTAAAAACAGAAGATAGGATTTTAAGTGAATTGAAGTATATTAGATAAAGTTAGAAATATGTATAAGCAATGAGAGCAAAAACACACAACTGAAAGTCTAAAACTTAGTCTAGCAAGTTTTGATTCAAGGCTTTCTTAGGATAGTTTCTTTAAACAGTCATTCTTTTTCCCAGCCATGAGTGACTCTCCCTCAGTCAGGACCTGCCACAAAAGTGCAAAGTGCTGGCCTCCACTATTGTCTTAGGTGAAAGATATTTGCCTAAACAGGTTTCTCACCTACATTCAGTTTCTGAGACTTCAAACCATCCCCTGGCACTTGCTTGAAGGATCCATCTTTCTCAATTTGCAAGAGCTTTAGTCTCCTATCTGTCTAGTGATGGATCACAAAGGTGACTTCTGTCATTGATTATATCTCCCAAAGTTCAGTGACCTTGATTAAAAAACACAGGAAGACCTCATACTGTTCCTTTTCTTCGTGTGAGTTTTCCACTATACGATTTCTATGCAAATGGGACTTCCACTGTTTCTGATTTCACTATATGTAATGTAGGTAGATGTGACTTTCCTTTTTGTCTGGCATTTATTTTCCTCCCATTCATCTGTACTTCTCCATGTTCAAATGTCTGACAAAGGGGAATTTTCTCCCTCAAAAGCTCATGTGATAAATAAATTTTGTTAGTCTTTAGAAGTGCCACTAGACTCCTTTTTTGTTTTCCTTTCTGTCTGGGTAAACTATACAGTCTATTATAAATGAGCATCCATAATTCTTTAAATAGAGTTAATAAATACATTTCAAAATATTATTCACCAGTGTGTCATTAGCTTTCAGAAAATAACTCTCTGCAATACTTTTATAATACAGTAACATTGTATGTTATCAGTTGATCTAATTGCTATTCACTTGAGATTCAGCCCCTTGTCTTTATAGACCAGTAAACCTTTGAAATGGATTATTCTGAAAAATAAAACCCAGCTAATCATCTTTCTTCTGCTGGATGTACATACTACGTTGTCTCCTCAACCCCCTTGTCAGTATGATGTTTGCCTCCATCCCTTTTAGCTTGATGCCTCTGTTTACTGCTTATATGCAAATTCCTTTGTTTAGCATACACCCATTTAACTCCTCTCTCAACATACCTAGTTAACACTCACTTCAGTTACAACTCCAGCAAATATCCATCACTCTTAATGCACATTGCATACATACATCACACAAAAATATTCATGATCAGTGAGTTATTAGTTTCAAATGATACCTCCTAAAACATATTTTCCACAAAGATATTACAATTGCATGTAGGGTGTATATATAAAGGTCCTTAGTGTCACACCATCTTTATAGCTTTTCTTCCCCAAATTTCAGAATAAGAACATATCCTCTTTGAGGTCTATTGAAGATTACAGCTTAGCAAAATACTTTTGTTGAAACAATTTTAAGCAAAAAATGCAGCTATGGCAACATCAAATTGTTATGTAAATTCATGTGAATTTTACTGATTTGTTTGTTTCAGGAGGAAAAACACACACAAAAAAATTCCAAAGCTGTTCATATATGCCAATTTGACATTTTTGAAATGAAACTATTTATATTTTTCTGTTCATAATGGCTTCTTGTTTTGAAATTTCCTTCAGTTTTCATTAATAAAGTTTAAAATCAAACCCTTTAGAGACATAGCTTTGAGAGAAAATGTAGAAGGCTTATTAGAGTCCTTACAGAACTCTAATATCTAAATTATTGTTTGAGACAATATTTATTTCAGAAGAGCTTCTGTGCTAGTTTGTCTTGTGTTGATATATAGCACATTTTTTGTTTTGCTCCCTGCCAATTATAGCAGATCAGGCCAGACTGAATATTAGTCTCTCTTGGTGAATTTGTTCTTAATATTACTTAACTATCTGACATTGGGTTCAGAGATACTGGTCATCAGTAGAGGGAACATATTTTTTTTTATATGACTCAGGGTTTGGGGTGGGAGGAATATAGTCCAAGGAAGAGATGTGGATTATAATCCGTCCCATGCTAAAACACCATCAAATGCACTTCTCCGTCTCAAGCAGATGGTTCTTCAAAAAGAGATGCATATATAGGAGTTAAGAAAGTAGAGAAATTTCAGTACTTGTTAGCGAAGTAGTTCTGTTTGTGTCCTGAACAGAAGCTCTTGCTCTATTCCTCAAGGTTCTAAACCAAGCAGGAAAATCAGAATCGACTAACTCAGCAAGACACATAGGCTATGTCTACACTTGCACTTTTAAGTCGACTTAGTGTGTCTACACTTAAAATTAAAGTCGACATAAAGGGGAACTTACAAAGTCGACCTAGAGCGTCCACACTGGATGCTCTAGGTCAAATTTGTGGGGCTAGGGGGACCTTGGGCAAGTCCGGTGGTGGTGGGGGAGCACCCCCTATGTACAATGGGGCAAAGGGGGACAGGGACCCTGGCAGGGCAGAGCCCTGTGTGTGAGACTGTCTGGATTTAGGGAAGCATTTATGATATTATTTTCTATGGATATCTCATAAATGCTATAATCCATAGGAACTATGTCATGTTTGGTATCAATAGAAAGGTAATCATTTGCTGAGAATGATTATATAGTTTATGTCTAGGAATTCTATTTTGATTAGAAGTTAAGAATTTGATGTTATATCCATACTTTAACTTATGTCCTTCTGTAGAAATGCCTTAGACGGGAGGGTGTGAACAACCATTGTCTCCTTAATGTTTAGGAATTTGCCAGGTAGAATGGTCCCAGGGAGTATCCTGATGAGGACATAAAGAATACAACCATTGTATCCTTAATGGCTCATCAGTTTACTCCCTGGGACCATATCACTTGGCAAATTCCTAAACATTAAGGAGACAATGGTTATTCACACCCTCCCGTCTAAGGCATTTCTACAGAAGGACACAAGTTAAAGTATGGATATAACATTAAATTCTTAACTTCTAATCAAAATAGAATTCCTAGACATAAACTATATAATCATTCCCAGCAAATGACTAACTTTCTACCAAACATGACATAGTTCCTATGGAGTATAGCATTTATGAGATATCCATAGAAAATAATATCATAAATGCTTCCCTAAATCCAGACAGTCTCACACTGTGCCCACATGCCCTGCCCTTTGGGGGGCATGCCAGGCTCCCCCTGTGCCCCCCCCCAGCAGGGAGGGCATTGGTGTAGTCCTGGGGTAGCCCTAAGTCGACTTAGGGCTACCCCAGGGCTACACTGGCTTAATTCGACTTTAGAAAGTTGAATTAAGCCTTAGGTCGAGTAGAAAGGTGGTTTAATAAAGTCGACTTAATTTTCATTAAGTCAAATTTATTTTGCTTAAGTCGACTTAAGTAAGCTGCTTAAATCGACTTAAGGAAAGTGTAGTGTAGACACAGGGCAAATTAAGTTGACTTAATTTATCAGTGTAGATGCAGCCATACAGACTGAGGGAATATAGCCTGGATCAGCTAGCCTTTTAGTGCATCATAGGTCAGGATCGAAGGCTGTTGGTGAACCTGTTAGCATCCAAGTCCATTGGAAAACCAGTAGTACAACTATAAGAGGAAGAGACTCCAAAGTGGAGGCTATGGTCCCCTTCTCTCTCAGAAGTAAGCTAAAAAGTCTGCTTTATGCCTTCCCCTCAGCCACTGAGAGTAAAGATGTTAAACAAGACAGTGAAAGAATAGGCCCCAGTGATCACCAGCACCTTGTCATTAACCCCAGGCCTTGTTTCTTAGACCTGTTTTAAATCTACTAGAACATCTTCTCACATTCTCCACCCCTCGCCCGCACCCGTGCACACACACGAAATATAATGCAGTAGGGAATTGTTCTGAATCAAAATCCTCTGATGTCTAACCTATCAGCTGGAAAGCTGAGAAGGAACTGAATTCAAACAAGGTGATAAACACTCTTCTAGTATCTTGGAGGAAATTCACAAATTTATGTCTATGTGTCATCTGAGGTTTAGATACTGGTGGTACAAGGGGGACACATTAGCTGAAGTAAAAGATAGTTGAGTGGTTTTACAAGATGCGGCTCAAAGTCAGCAGTTCTTGGAAGGACAAGGTAAGGGGCTGCAGTCATATTGAACTGTGAGAAACCCATGAGAACTTCTCATAACAGGTTCCCAAGGGACCACTTCTCATCAGTTTGCTTGCAGCATGCAGCTTCTTATCATGAACTTGATCTGCTGGATACAAGTCCCAAACCACCTTTCATCCTCACAGTTGGTAGGTTTCTTCCTCTTCTCACTGAACGTATCTTCTCTACTCACAACCTCCTATCTAACAGGGGTTTGGAGCTTGGCAGGCTCTTGGTGAATCCTCAGTTACATGTACTATCAAGCGTGATAGTTCTGAGAACTAAGGCCTGCGATTCCATGTTTGCACAATCTTTCTCATGTAATAGGAAGTGGTATTTTTCAGGATGAAGCCAAGCATTCTATGGAGGTGGAAACTAATAAGTTAGATAGAAACAGAGCCTACATTGAAATGAAAGTGAATATACCAGAGGCATTCAAGACCTAAAGTGCTATTCTTCTCTGTACCACATACTCCATGAAAAGAGCATCTTTTGGGGGTTGAGAATTTGCACACATCTTGTAAGATGGGAGTGGACAGCAGCTGGGACTCCAGAGAAGCAGGCCAGGATCAGACTGTGGTGGCACAGCCCAGAAGTGAGGGTCGGCGTGAAACTGGTGGCTCTGGGGAAAGCAGCCCAGGGAAACAGACTGTGATAGAGAGAGTAGAAGGAAACGGCAGCATCGTTGCTGAGGTCATGGCACACAGGGTCCCGGGGCCAGAGTCCAGAAAGGTGGGTGGGCCCGGGTCCTTCTCCCTCCCCCAGAGTGCCAGGAGTGCTGCAGCATTCGTGACCATTAACTGTTTTACCTAGTGGCCAGGACTAGTGAATAAGACTTTACCTGGGAAGGGGTAGACATGTAAATGGACTCAGTCACAGGGCTCAGCTCCTTATGGCAGAGCACCAAACACCTGATGGGAACTGCTTGAGCAATTCCCCAGGACCACCACCAGGAGGCGCTTGTCTGGTGGGTCCATGCTGCAAGTGCCTACATCTCCATATCGAAGACAACTCTCCGTTAGATTACTGCATTAAACCCAGGTTGTTGTCCCCCCGATTACTGATTGCTTATGAAATAGTTTGCAAGAGGAAGACAGTGTTCCTTCATGAGCTCTCTAAATATCATGCCTAGATTTGATTTGATTTGAATAGCATTTAGAAGCTTTTATATCATTAATATCTGTCTGCTTTAGAAACTATTGGAAACTGAAGAGCTCTGCCTGAGGGAGGCAAACCTAATTCCAGATTCAGAGCAAAGAACTAGCCTGTCCCCCATCGCCCCAGAGACAGGAAAGAGCCAACTGTGAAGCTTGTCCAAGATGGAGGGTCCTTGACTAAAAACTCACAGGTAAAACCAAATTTTGCCTTTCTCCCGAGGAAGGTCAAATTTGGAGCATAAACATTTTGTGTCCTTTTACTGCCAGCAAATCAAGCTATGGGAAGTTTTATATAAGGCTGAAGGCTTCTTTTGTTATTGATAATAAAATATATATTTTTTTGTTTACAGAAACTTTTTGTTCTTGGTATGGAATGTCAAAAACCCTAGGAACATATGGTGAAGGAGCTCAAACTTGACTTGAGAGAAAGCACAAAGGCGAGAGTATTATGAGAAAAGATCTTTCATCTCCTAGAAGCATCAGATCTGTAGGAATAGAATACACTAGTTGTCCTTATGTAGCTCTTTTGAAGGTCCTTGTTGACTGTTTTCCGGCTGTTAAAAAGGAAAAGGGGAAACTCAGCCTTAGTATCTTTTGTGGTTTGTAGCAATGAAAGGAAAACAGAATTGATTTTATTGTATGAGTTGTGATCCAAAGAAGATAGCTGGAGTGTTGTACCACAGCTCTTCATTTGTTTAAAATAAACCGTTCATTCTCAGGTAATAGATGGCTTTAGAGCAGAGATGATATTCCTGTTCATTTAGTTCTTAATAGATTTTTTTCAAAATGAGTAGTGGTAACATGCTAATCCCCTCAGCTAAATCTGAAAATTGAAGGTATATGGCATTTGTTTCCAACTCTCAAGCATGAGTAAATGGTAGAAGAAGTTTGAAGGTATAAGAAAGCAGAAAGGACACTGAGCTACTGAATACGGACCATCAGGATTTGGGAAGAGATTTTAGAATAAGGATGATAGGAAAAGAGAAATTTAATCCAACCATCAATGGGATTCAGTGTCTGTGGAATGTGACATTTTAAAAATTACTTAAAAATTATAAACTTTAATTTGAGGACTGTTGTACGCTCCCACAGTTTTACCAATGTAACAATGTCAGTAAGGAATATAATTTTTTTTAACTGATTTATTATTCTGGTACAAGCCCTAGTGTGGACACACTTATATCAGTAAAAAGATGTGTATAGGGATATAGCTTATTTCCTTTCAGGTAAGCCCTGGTCTACAGTACCGAGTTAGGTCAAATCAAGGCATCTTATATCCATCTAACTCTGTAAATGTCCACTCTACAATTTCTCTCCCACTGATGTAATTTGCCCATTACACCAACTTAATAATTCCACCTTCACAAGAAGGGTAGAGTCAATATTGTTGCAGTTGGGTTGATGCAGCATCAGTGTAGACCAGGGGTCGGCAACCTTCACCAGCCCCTGTGCCAGCCCCGCCCACCGCACCCTCAGCAGGTGCCGGGGGCGGAGCCAAAAGGGGGCAGGGCCAGACCAGATGCCCTGCCAGCCATGGCCTGGGCCGGCAACAGCCAGTGGGTGACCTCCGGTTCCTGGCCCCAGGGCCGGATCCTGTCCGCAGGGGCGGCATGGGGCTGATGGCCCCTGCTAGCCCCATCCCTTTGCTGGATGGCAGGAGGAGAGGGGAGCGGAGCGGGTCACATAGCCCCGGCCAGCCCAGAGCCGCTCTGCTGTCAACAGGGCAGAGCCGGCCCGGGCCGGCAAGAGGGCAAATCGGGTTGGCCCACCCAGAGCCGCCGCTGCCAGCGGGAGTCGGGGCCAGGAACTGGAGGCCACCCGCTGGCAGCGGCGGCTCCGGCTGGGCCGACCCAACCCACCCTCTTGCTGGCCATGGCCGGGGCCAGCTCTGCCCTGCTGGCAGCTCTGACCCGCTCCGTTCCCCTCTCCCCCTGCTGTCCAGCAAAGGAGCAGGGACCCTCAGCTGCATGCCGCAGCTGCTGGCCACATGGTTTGCAGGGCCAGTGAGGGAACCTGAGTGGCTCTGCGTGTCACTCAGGCTCAGCCCGCGTGCCAACTCTGGGTCTAGGGCCTCAGCAATAGTCATTTTGGAACCTTTTGGGGTTACTGCTTGCCTCCAGATCATCTCTGCGCCCTCTCCTTCTATGTCATGGAGTAGGCATCAAGACCCACCCTGCCAAGTAAAGTAGGAAATCAGACTCAGTACTGGGATCAGAACTGAACAAAAAGGATATTGCTCAGATAAATCTCACTTTAAAAGTGCCAGAGTG
The DNA here is from genome assembly GCA_007922175.1 of Pelusios castaneus. Taxonomy (NCBI): domain Eukaryota; kingdom Metazoa; phylum Chordata; order Testudines; family Pelomedusidae; genus Pelusios; species Pelusios castaneus. The sequence continues at coordinate 4,109,568 of ML685784.1, forward strand.
CGTATCTCACTTCAATTGCAGCTGAAAAGTTCCACCAGTATAGATTAGGGCTCAGATTTCCACCATAATCACCCATCCATCAAACTCTCCCTAGAACACTCCAATGCCAGGATCAACTTCAGCAAAGGAATCTATGAACAACTACATACAAGAAAAGCACAGATTACCCCACTCACCTCCAGAGATCCATCTGTTCCTTCAGACACACCACAAAATCTGTAATCTATAGCCAAGAATGAAGAAACCATAGAATTTACTCTGTTGAGAGAGAATTTACTCTGATGAGAAAACCACCTTTACTAAACAAGGACACTCTACTGTTACCCCACAAAATCAAAATCACTTAACACCATTTTTCTTAAATCTCTGAGATAAAAATCTGTGTGGTCTGCTTGCCTAATGGTTTTTCAAAAATCTTAAAGAAACTCAGATACAACCCTCCTAACAAGAATTGACACTCAGATTAATATATTGTTTGAAAACACATATATTAGTTATTTAGAATAATTATTTATACAATGGGATTCAAGCCATAAATTAAACAACTATATATTTCACATTTAAACTCATGCAATTATTACAACATATACGGTACATAGAATGACAGTTATATTATAAAAGTTACCACACTATTACAGTATATATAGCACTATCTTTACTCTGAGGTAAACAGTTAAATAATAAAAATATTCCACATCCCATTACCTCTTAACACTATAAATTTAACCTACAACATATCTTAAACACTTATATAAAAATCCTTAATCTATAACATTCAGTAAGTGGTTTCTGAATGGGTACTAAAAGGGAGGATTTCACTTGTACCACAAGCATTCAAGTTTTATTTACAGGCATACCTCTACATATAGAGTTAGAACTTACTAAACTTTTCTGTTAGCCCTCTGTTCATCTGGAGGGGTCTTTCTGCTCTGTCAACATTGACACAAGGATAACTTCTGGTTTAGACACAGAGCAGAGACTCATTTAGCCTGACTGTCTAAAGCCTTGGTGACCTTGTTCTAAGTTCTGTCTCTAGCTTCCTGGTTCCATTCTTTGCCTTCTTGCTCTTTCTTCTCGCTTTCGTCTCCTGATCTCTTCCTTCTTCTAGCTCCCTCCTCCTTATATCACATCCCAGCGCGTATGAGTTCAGCCTGCCAGCTCTTGGCTATTTATAGTTTGGTGGGGGAGGGTAGCACATATGAGGTAGGGGTGATTGGGGGGGTTATAGAAGGAAGATGTTCTGAGGGCTAGATAAGGAACGACGTAGGGAGACATCAGAGGGGAGGGGTTGAGTGAGGGATGACATTCTAAGGGCTACATAAGGGTACCCAGGGGAGGGGGCGGGCATTTCTTAATTGCCGATTGTAGAATTTCCTTATCATTAACTCTTTTCTATATCTTATATTTATTACTGCTTTTGATTATCATAAGATGTTTTTGGTGTAGCCAGTTAACTGAAGCAACTACTGCCTTTCATGACTTTAAACCCCCTTCGAGGCTTTTCTGCCAGTTCCTTTCCTAACATTCTATTTGGCAGTTTTAAATAGTTTGGGACAAAAATCTCAAGAGAAGTAGAGTGCACCATAGAAAAGGCTATTCAAATAACCCAGAAGAACCTGCTCCAATAAGCATCATCAAACAATTGCAAACCACTTCCTGAATGTAATCCTTCCCGAATCTCCTTTCCAACCTTCAAACAAGCCCCTAATCTCACCAAGCTCATTATCAGAAACAAATTCCCCGCAGACCTGGGCACACCAATTCAAAGCAGTACCAGACATTTCCATAACAGATGCAAAATCTGCAGACATATCTCCACTGCTACGATGATCAATACCCCTTCCCTCCCCTCCCAACACACCTTTCAAGATCCACAACTCCTACACAAGCCTATCACAACACGTTGTGCCTCATCCAGTGCAGCAAATGCTCCAATAATAACTATGTAAGTGAAATCAGAAAATTAGGCTTTCAAATTAACTCATAGCCAAAAACACCATAACTCCCGTGGGCAAAATTTTTCACAAAGCAATCACTCCATATCTGACCTCTCAGTTCTCATCCTCAAAGGAGACCCACACAACAACTTCAAAAGACAAGCCTGGGAACTTAAATTCATAACTTTGCTAGACACTAAAAACCATGGACTGAACAGACATACTGGTTGTATGGCTCATTGCAACCATTTGTAACATCCCCCTGCTGTTTGCTAACCCTTAATTACCCACTTCATTTTAAATGGTTTCCTACAGAATTTGTGAACTACTTATGCTCAACAATGTCACAATTAGTCTTTAGCTTTGAGACTTTAGTTACCTTCCCTGAAACCTGAAGAGTACCTCTGAAGCCCAGTAGCTGATCCCTTCCACCATCAGAAGCTGGCCTAATAAAATATATTATCTCACTTACCTTGTCTCTCTCTCATTTCCTGGGACCAAATTGGCTAGAACAACACTGCAAATGACTCAAGTTTCGGATGTTAAATAGCTGTTTTGAGCCATCTTTTTCTTTTTGCCTCTATACCAGACAGCCTGTCATTGAGTTAAACCCAGAGATTCATACAGAAAAATATCAACCCAATAACCCAGATAACATAGAATATCTTATTATGAGGCATTCTGGGATTAATATGTGGGTACATTAAAAGGTCTGGAAAATAAGGATGCAAGAAAATAAGAGGCTTTAAAGAAATTGAATTAGGAAGAAAGGGCAAAGATTAATAAAAATGGAATTAGAAACAGCAACTGGAAGCCCAGTTATGGTGAAAAAGTGATTATAATATTTGTATTAATAAAGCCATAGAGATGGCAGGCTGGAAGTGATCTTGAGATGTCATTGAGTCCAGCCCCGTGAATTGTGGCAGAACAAGTAAACCTAGACCATCCCTGACAGGTGTGTTCAACTTTTTAATAATTTTTTCCAAAGATGGGGATTCTAAAACTTCCCTTGGAAACCTATTCCAGAACTTATCTACCCTTATAATTAGAATCATTTTCCTAATATTTCTAACCTAAATTTCCCTCGCTGAAGATTAAGCCCATTATTTTTTGTCCTACAGTTGCACGGGGCTGGTACCAGCAATCACTGGCAATTTACCACTGAGACATGGTAATATCCAATCTGCAGAATGATAATAAAATTTAATGAGAACAGGCTCATTATAGTTAATAAAGTACTACTATAATACGATTACAATGCTATACTAACAAAACACAATGGTTGTATTCCTTATGTCCTTAATGGCTCATCAGGTTTCTCCCTGGGCCCACTGTACTTGGGACCTTCCTTAACATTAAGGACACAATGGTTGTAGACAGCTTGTCTCAGGTAGTTCCACAGATTCACACAAGTTAAAGTATAGATATAACACCAAATTCCTAACTTCTAATACAAATACAATTCCTATACATGAACTATATAATCATTCCCAGCAAATTACTACCTTTCTATTGATACCAAACATGACATAGTTCCTATGGATTATAGCATATCTGAGATATGAATAGAAAATAATATCATAAATGCTTCCCTAAATCCGGACAGCATCACACCCTGCCCACATGCCCTGCCAGGGTCCCTGTCCCCCTTTGCCCCATTACACACAAGGGGTGCCCCCACTGCCACTGTGGACCTGCCCAAGGTCTCCCTAGCCCCTAGAAGTCGACCTAGGACATCCAGTGTGGATGCTCTAGGTCGACTTTGTAAGTTCCCCTTCAAGTCAACTTTAATTTTAAGTGTAGACGCACTAAGTCGACTTAACTAAGTCAACAAAGTCAAAGTCAATTTAGTTAAAGTCTACTTAAAATTACAAGTGTAGACATAGCCTAAGATACTACACCTAATCACCAGTTCTGCGTAGCTGAAAACCCCCATAGTACCCATAGGTGATATTTTCTATCCAGTCAAGTGTCATGACTGGAATTACAATGCACCTCATCCCATGTCACTCAAATTATACAAGCACATTTAATTTTTTTTTTTTTAAAAAGCCAAACAAAATTGCATGGGTTACAAAGGTGGTTTTGTTTTGTTTTGTTTTTTGATGCAGGACAAGAAATGAGGACTATGATGAGGGCAGGAATATTGGTACAAACAGGTCAAAGGAAAAAGAACTGGAAACCAAAGCAATAAAAAAAAAATTTACATAGTAGCCACTGCGCTAACAATCTCAAGTCTTTTTCATGTCCAGGTACTTTTTTCTAGGACCATAACCAGATTTTTCCACGATTTCTACTGAAAGCCAAATAGACTGCTGTAACACCTCTTTTTCAGTAGTTTAATTTCCTTTAGATACATCAGCAGTCCCTAAATGTATGTTGAGGCTTCCTGTTAGTGAGATTCTATGCTTTGCCATTGGCAGTGTTAAATGAAGAAGTCTCTTTGTATAAATCCATTGTGACATCTTTCACAATCTATTATAAGTACAATTAAGGTCAAGACGAAATTTCTATATGTAATAAATTGTAAGAATGTCTGACTGCTTATAAATACATCTCAAATTGGAGACACGTCCAGAATGCATGTAGAATCATCAACAGGAGGGACTGCTATATAGACAATATGGAAAACTTCATTTATGTGATGCTCAATTATGTGTATGGAACCCATGTGCCTAAATGGAGAATATGCCTTTAAGGTATCTCTTGAGACTGGTTTACTATTACTGGGCAGATTTAGCTGCCCAGAGCCAGAAATTTCTGGAAGTTGGGTGTGGTAGCTGTGAGCATTCTTCACAACGTTTCCTGCTGGCGTAGTCAGATGCCATGAGAGCAGAAGCCACTAGAGAACCACCCCTATGCTCAATGTGTGACTGGGAAAAGCTGAGCCAGGAGCGGATAGCAAGATGTTTTCTTCCCACTCTGAAGTCTTTTGCAGCAGAGTTTGTGCATATATATGTGACTGAGTGCTGGTTAAACAGGGAGCTGACTGGATGGTGCTGGTTCCGGAAGAGAAAGAAAAGGCTGCATGGAATTCTATTAAAGATTCCTGCAAGCAAGGAAGAAGGAGCTGCCTTTGGACTTGAACAGAGACTGTAATTGAGATTTGGGAGAACTCCACCTAAACTTTGGGACTCGTCACTCTTGGGTATCTTTCTCACAGTGTTTCTGTGGGGACTGTTGTTTAAATTCATTTTGTTTTCTTAGGATAAGATTTATTAAGTTAGTAGTTAATAAAGTTCATTATGCTTGTTCTTAAGTAGTATTTTAATGTGGGAGGGTAACTCTGAGCAATCTTTGTTGTGAATCCTTTTAAACGCTAAAGCCTGGGTCTCCAACTGCTTCTTCATAGGAGTTGGGGTTTATTTCTGTTAGGCACTGGAGAGGGGCAATTAAATGAATTTTAGCCCACCTGAAGGTTACACATAATATATACTTTGTGTAACAAAGATGACACACTGTACAATTACTTATTTTGCTCATTAAATGTTTACCTGGCATAGTTCCTGATGATTCACCAGAAGTGTCCATTTCAACATTCTTTTACTGTCTTTCTAAAGGAATTATACAGTATACTTTACCTATAGCATTATACCAGTCAAGATTGGAAAATGCCTTTTCCGGGTCTCAATTGCAGCTCTCATTGATCACATTTGTCACCCATTATGAAAGATATCACATTATTGCAAATACTAAATATTTCTGTTAAAGAGATTGATTGTTCTGAAATGGTTTAAACCAATTAAAACACTGCATCAAATAAGTCATTAATCAGAGACTACTCAACTTGATTTTGAAATATAAAACAAAACATGAGTTAATTGGAAAATCTTTGTTTATACCCAGTTTTTGAAATAAAAAATTTTTCATATGTTAAATATACATACAGAATTTGACGTTTTTTACTGCTTATATGTATAAATATATAGAGTTTTATATACACACGTTTCAGAAAGCAGTTACCAGTTATAAAGGCAAACACCTACAGAAGCTAAATAGTTTGCACACAGAAATTTCATTTTTTCAAAGTGCAGTTGTGTTTGAAATGTGTGTATGTAGCAATGTTCCCTCTAAGGTTTGGCGGCTTGTGTGCAAAATTTTCAAACCGTGTGCAAAACTTTTTCTGAATAAAATTTTTGTGCAAACTCACACGACAGAAATTATAGGCATTAATTGAAGTTAAAGTGATTGTAAACAGAATTAATTGTGTTTAATTGAATTTGAATGAATTTTGAATTGAAATTTAATTTTTAGAAAGGTTTTTAATTTAAAATTAATTTTTAAAAAGCTTTTTAAAAAGGAAGGAAGGAAGGAGAAAAAGAAGTAAGAGAAAGGAAGGAAGGAAGAGGAAGACAAAGAAGAGAAAAAAGAAGGAAGAGAAAGAAGGAAAGAAAAAGGAAGGCAAACAAGAGAAAGAAGGGAAGAGAAAGGAAGAAAGATGGTAGGAAAAGAAAGGCAGAGAGAAGGAAAGAAGTAATATAAAGAAGGAAGAGAAGGAAGGGAAGAGAAAGGAAGGCAAAGAAGAGAAGGAAGGGAAGAGAAAGGAAGGCGAAGAAGAGAAGGAAGGGAAGAGAAAGGAAGGCAAAGAAGAGAAGGAAGGGAAGAGAAAGGAAGGCAAAGGAGGGAAGAGAAAGAAGAAAAAAAAAGAAAGAGGCCGAAGCCGCTGGCGGCGGGTACCCGAACGCGGTCCTGGAAGACCGCTGGCAGGGCAGAGCAGACCCCGGCACCGGAGGCCGATCCTGGCCCCGTGCCGGGAGGCCGAGGCTGTTGGCAGAGCAAAGCCGACCCCGGCCTCGGGCCGGGAAGTCGAGGCGGCCGGCGGGTGGGAGCCTGCCCCGGCCGCATGGGGCAGGCAGGCAGGCAGGCGTGCGCACATGCCCCGGCCCTGAGCCTGCCTGATCCGCTCTGGGGGCGGGGAGGGCCAGCCCAGAGGCCGGGCTCAGGTCGAGTCTGCCGCGGCAAAGCCGCAGCCCCAAGGGTCTGGAGGGGGCGGTGGGGGCTGCCGGCCTGCGCGGGGGTCCCTCAGTGCTGCGCGGGGGTTGGGATGGCCGCTGCACGGCCACGCAGTTTAGAGGGAACACTGATATGTAGGTATCTGTACTCACCAATGTACATAATTACAAAATAAGACTGCATTGAAAAAAATTAGACCCCAAATCATTCATTTGAATTTAACTGTGCATGCCTGCTCTGTTTAACAGGTTGGTATGACATTAATGTTACTGCAAAAATAAATGGCAAACTGTATTTGGGCTACAGTGTATCAAAAAAGTGGAAATGTGAGATAACAGTCTACAGTTCAGCATTTATACCTACATTTCTCCTAGCAATTTGATTACTCATAGAAGTAAGGTAAGAGAACTGAAGCAGGAGTTGGACTACTGCCATGGTCATTACATTAATATAGCTCATAAGTGAGAAGCAACCTGCACCTGGTTCGCTAAATCTTAAACTTTGGGATAGTAAAGAAGGATAATTTTACTCAAAAAGCTATTCAAAATCTTTACTTATATGATGGAGCCAGAAAACAACCATTGTATATAAATGTTTATACACACACACACACACACACACACACACACACACTAAAGCAACACACACACACACACACACACACACACACACACTAAAGCACAATCAACTGCAGCCTTTCTATGAAAAATTAAATCTGCATAAATTGACAAAAGACAGGAAAATTCAAAGCGATAGCTGTGATAATGTCCATTATTCAAACCAGGAACAGAAGCAGGAATCAAAGAGAGAGTTTCAGCTTCAGCTATTATTCTTTTCACATTTCCCAAACCAAGATCCAGACTCTAGCCACGGGATAAAAACTAAGCAGCCAGCAGCATTGTCTGTAGGAGAATGCTGACCACTCTAATTCTTGTGGAAAAGACAAGGAACTGCTCTGCGGGTCCTCTCTGACTTCTAGTGCACAGAAATGCCACAAGACACAGTGAAAGGCTGAGTGGATGGATGTTTATTGGCATGTGCATGTTTGACTCCCCTAACTACATAATTTCCAGAGGGGTAGCTGTGTTAGTCTGTGTACAGCAAAAAACAACTAGAATCCTGTGGCACCTTATAGACTAACAGATTTTCTTCGGCATAAACTTTCGTGGGCTATAACCCACTTCGTCAGATGCAAGGGGAAGTGCATGTAAGGATTATGGTAACAAGTAGAGCCTAGTGAGGATACAAAAATGTGGATCTGTACCCAATCCGCATCCACTCAATGTCAGTCTCTAGCCGATCCGCATGCCATGTTTTATGTGTATCCGTAACCACAGCTGCAACCGAGCTTGGGCTCACAGTCAGCAGTTTAGCCTTTGATTAGCTCATTCACCACATGGGTCCCACCCACTTTTTCCTTTTCTTGTTTGTGGTCCACGCGCTGTGCTGTCAATCAGATTTCCTTGGCCACCAATGAAATCTATGATTGACAGCATGGCATTCAAACCACAAACAAGAAAAGGATACGTGGGCAGGGGAGGCATGGGGAATGAGCCAATCAAAGGCCAGCATGCTGACTGACTGTGAGCCATGGCTCTCCAAACCCCAGCCTGCTGTGACTGAGATTGTGATTGGCTGGCAGAGCACAATCAGAACTGAGCTAGGATTGGCTGGAGCACTTCATTGTTCTCCTGTGTGCTGCTGATGCAGATCACATAGCAGCAGCTGCAGAGACTGATCATAAAATTAGCATCCACATCCATGGGCCAATCCACAAAAACGGGGCTGCAGATATCTACACCCTGAATGCAGCTACCTGCGGATCTGAAGCAGATACCTGTGGATCTGCAGGATTCTAGTAACAAGGATCTGGGATATAGTACCACAGCTTTTGGCAGAAGACATATGCTTGAGTGCAAACATCAGCCAGAATTAGGCCCCAATAACAAATATTCTTTGTTATTTGTATATTGTGACTTCAGAAGAAAATTAGGATGGTTTATTATGGTTTTAGCAAAAGCTAAGCTGCACAGCTGAAATTATAAAAAAGTCATTTTAGAGACAGATTTTTTTAAAAAAGTTTTATTAACTAATTTAATATTTTGATTATTTTTAACTTATAGAACAATGTGTATTGCAGTCATACTCAGCCAGGCAAAGGGAATGTTACAGAAGAGCATTTGAAATAGATTATTTGCACCGATAACAGCCAAATGGATCCCTTGGCATTTTGTAAATAGCATTCACCACACTTGGTTATAGGCTGGGGCATTCCCAAGCAGCTGTACCTTAAAAAGTCAGAGCACCCCATGATATGTGCAGATTCTCAGCCAGTTTCAAAATGTGACTCTCAGAAACCAGGTGATCACACAAGGTCACTTCACATTTTGAATAATCATATGCTATTATGTATCAATCTGCAATAGAGTATGACAGATATAACCCCTAAAATGAATGCAAAATGGGAATGTGAAAATAACAGATATGACTCTGCAACTTGCAACCATTTAATTATGGATTTTTGAGCAGAAAAGTAGGTTGACTTATATTAGCATACATGGCTCATCATCAAGGAAACTGATCTTTTAAATAATAAACAATACTCTTAAGTCTTAGAGAAGGACATTGAAACATACTATTCTATGCAAGCTTTTTGAGCAGAATACATTTCAGGCTCCATTCCCATTGGCAACAAGTGAGCAGACTACTCAGAAAAAGGAGGAACACTTTTCCCCCTTTAGTCCACTTTTGCTGCTGAGTAAATGTGAACTTGTATGAACTCGAACATTCTGGCAACATCGTTCCCATTACTATCTGTTATAACTAAGGCTATGAACGAGGCGACAATTTTACTTCATTTTGCTTAAATCTGTCGCAGAAGACCATGGAAATTAGCTTTTAGTTGTATATGAATTAGTAAATGTAATTTTATATGGAATAACTGAATTATTTCATCCCAGAGCTTCCCTCCATTGAAGAAATTCAGTTTCGCAGTTGAGCTGATTGACACATTTTCCCTCACAAAAGCTGACTATTTCTTCATTATGTATTCTATCTGCTTAAATTTTGGGAGAGTTGTACTCAGATGCATACAAATCTAAATTTCACTTAGCTGGATTCATTTCTTCGCAGCCTATTCATTGCATTATGCACTAGGAGTTAATATAAAGCAAAGCTTTTATAAAGATTATAGTAATATTATATTATTTTTGACACTGCTTGTTTAGTAGTCAAAATTCAAGATGCTGGACATGCATGAAACTATATATTCTAGATAACAGAACATTATCATCTTGTAGACCATAAAGTAAAAAGACATCAAGGAGATTGCTCCCAATTCTATTTTCTCTTACGTAGATGGAAAGTAATTTCTGAAGTTAATGGATATACGCTCATGTAAAATTGATGTAAGCAAGGTAAGAATCAGGTCCCTTGAATCCTCATCAGAAAAAGCTGACCTTCTCTCTGAAAGGTGTGATCATACCTCTGCTTTTTAAGAATTTGCCATTGCCATTTTAACCATTCTCATTTCACTGGCAAGGTCTGCAAATCAAAACTTCCATAAGTTAATCAAAATGATCATGCCTAGATGTGTTTATATTATGTCTGAAATAATCGGAAATAAAAGACGTGCAACATTAGGGAGGACAATTAAATTCATTTTTTAGTTTACAGAAGTCAAATGTTTTTATTTTATCTTTCATGAAGTTTAGAAGTATCAGCTGGAAGAGTTTTTCAGCTTAACCATGTTGGCAATTACCCTTTAAAGATAATAAAAAATTCTCCAGATACAACTTTGACAAAGTTAATATTATTTTAAATACATTTTTTGTGTTTATTAAACAGAACCTTAAAACCTTGTTATGGTCAGCAAGGGCACTATGTAAAAGCAGCACCTTAGCCCTGTGAGATGAGCACATCCAGCACAATTACAGGAATATGAGGAGACAATGGTTAACTAAACCCTAAATGCAGAAGCTTTACTCACGGTGATTAAGTATAAGGCAGAAGGAGCACAGCTTGAGTTGACTGGCAGATAGTATGCCCATGATAGTATGGTAAAAGGATCATATTTCATGTAGAAGAAACAGATACACAAACTTGGAATCTCACAATGCCATTATGCAGTACAAATGTACTTCAACTTCCAACATTTTAAATTTCATCAACAGGAAAATGTTTCCTTCTCTCTTGCTCTCTCCCCTTAAGAGAAAGCTACCATTATATTTGTAAATGTTTGAAGATTTATTAGGAAGCACAAATTTTGTCTCAATCAGATTATTACAACTGTACATATATAAAGAGGTTATTTTACCTGAATTGAAAATATGCCTGAAAAAAGCAAATCCTCAGCCACACCACCATTTCACCAATGAGCCAGGATTTCCTAATACTCAGTGAAGATGTTTAAACAAACTCAGAATAATATTTTTAAAAATAATTATAAATGGCGTGTGATCTCTGCCTTGTGCTTTTATAAGTTTGTAAGAAAGAAAGGCCTTGTTTTATTTATCTGAATAATACCCACAGAGAGAAACTGTGACAATTATAAAAAAAGAGAAATAAATAAATACTCAAGATATTCTTGAACAGCAGAATTGTACTAGAAAAACTATATGAATAAACAATGCATGGAAGGATCATTTCACACACGCCTCCAATAACTAATTAAAATGCTGCTAGCACAACAGATAGTTTTCCTGCAGTTTTCCAGAGAATTGAAAGCCCCCCCCCCAATTCTGTGACAATGGAGTTGAAATGCTTTATCCCGCTGGCACAGAGACAAGTTCCAGTGAACACATTTTTGTGGTCCTTTTAAAAATTAACGGTACAAATGATATTATACTTCAACAGTACATGATTGAACTTTTCAGCTAACATCTCATTTCTCAGCCCAATTGTGAATACATCCAAGTCAACATGACATATTGGATAATTAATTTTCAGTGTTTACCTTTATTAAAAACAAGGATTTTGTTGTGAGAACAAATAATCTCTCATTTGTAGCTTGAAAGCCCAAGATAGGATCACTGGCTTCCAGGGTTGCTACCAGCTGCTTAGCAACCTGCCCTACTTGTCTTCCCTCCTTCCTGTTGTAGAGAACGGTGGACAGAGGAGTGGGCTGTCGATAGATGAAAACTCGACGCAGACACTCACAAAGAGCTGCATAGGAGTAATTTGGGGCACAAGCAGTGAATTTCTTGTCTTGCTTTGATGCTTGGACATAACCTGCAAAGCATACAGATACACAGAGGAAAGAAGAAATGTCAACATATGTTTCAACTATACTTTATTCTGCCTTTTTGAAATCCTGTGCTCATATTTTAAAACAAATACATACAAGGCCCCAAAATAGAAAAATATGCACAATGGACAATTTAATATTAATGGCTCCCTTTATCCTCTTAACACTGATCTGTGACACTTTTATGCATTCCCCTCCCTATGCCTGAAGACGCCTCCCTGACAGTCATTCTTCCACCATCTACTTCTCACGGAAGAAGTATATTCTGAGAACTGTAAGGCCTACTACCACTTCCCCAAAAAATAGTCATTAGCAAACTCTAAATGCTACACCATATATTCAAAAATGTACAGCACTTAGTCTCTGAATATTGAATACTCTCTGAAATATTATGTATCGGCTACATTTGAAGAAATTTTATTCTTCAAAGCCATGAGTTGAAATTAAGCAAAAAAGTGTTCTTTAAGACATTTAGCATCCTGTGTTGCATCATTTTTGCACCAACTCATCCTAACAGTGAAACAGATCCTTCAAACTTCCCATAGAGTTATAACTCACTGAATTATCACAGGCTACCTCAGGGGCTGAACAATAAATATTTTCCATCACTGAAATCCATGGACAATTGTCCTCTTTCAAACTGATTCCCACCCAATTTTCTTTTGAATGGGAGTGAGGCTACAACATAGTCTTGGCAAAATGGGCCACTACCTCCCAAGGGCAGCCTGGCTTCACTCCCATTGAGAACATGAGGCAATGGCTATTTTGAAAAGACATCTTTCTTAGTAGCACAGATATATTCTATTTCTTTCTGTTCCCCTAGTGCAGTGATGGCGAACCTTTTAGAGACCGAGTGCCCAAACTGCAACCCAAAACCCACTTATTTATCACAAAGTGCCAATACTGAGGTTTTAGTTAGAAAAAACAACTGCCATAGGTTGTTGAACCCTGGGCGTGCGTGCCACCAGAGAGGGCGCCGAGTGCCACCTCTGGCACGCGTGCCATAGGTTCGCCACCACTGCCCTAGTGTGTCACTCTAGGACAGGGCTTTTTTTGTGATGATATTTAGGGATACTGAGTACCAACACCTTTTTTTCTACAGTGAGGAGGCCCTGGCTCCTGCCACTGCCACCGCCAGGTCCCTGGGTGAGTACCAGCACCTTTTATTTATTTATTTATTTATTTATTTAATGTTTCCCAAAAAAATCACTGCTAAAGGGTATAGTTTATGATGCTTGGGGACTTTAGCTGCATTTCCATACTTTAACATGTTTGGATTTCTTTTAAATTTAATCTCAACTCTAAACTTCCTGGGTTTGTAACAGCTTCTTTTAAAAATAATTAAAACATCCAAGTTACTGATATCTGCTCAATCTTAAAAGCTGTATCGAACTGGAGTTATCAAGGAATAATGTGTTACTATTCAGCTAGACAGTCAACAATACAGAGAGGGAGCCAAGGTTCCTCCAAGAGGGAGCCTAGTGTAGTCCAAGAAAAAAGGTATTTTTTTTATGAAGTGTATGTGCCAATACATCAGCTTCACATATTTGTAAACCCTATTGTAGACGAGGCAAGTTGAGTTTAAAAACAACCTGAGGGCGAAAGAGTCTAGAATCAATCATTACTAGATGAAATACATATTGCCCTGATTACATTAGGATTTAAAAGTAAATGAATATGTTTTAATTAACCATTTTAAATGCCTCTTTTTCATAGTCTTGACACAGCTATGGCAGCAGTGTGGGGCTTGTAGCAGAAAACAAACTGCTGAACAGCCAGGGGAGAAAGAAGAAAGGCCCTCAAATCAGCCATGGACTTAGAAGAGGCAAGACCAAACACACCTACTCTTCCAGCCAGCTGACAGGGAATAAAGGCAGGGAATAAAACCACCCTAGCATTACTTGTCTGTGGGAGGGGGAAAATCTCTTAAAAACAAATCTTTCCTTCACAGTTTTAGACTTCAAAGCCAGAATGGACAATTAGATCATCTAGGCAGGCCTCTTGCATGTCATAAGCTATTAAATTTCACCCAGTTACCCTGTATTGAGCCCAACAACTTGCGTTCACTGAAACCTAATTTCCAGAAAGGTATCCAGAGATGAAGAATCCACCTCTTCCGTTGGCAGTTTGTACCCATGGTTAAAAATTGGTGCTTTATTAGAGATGCAGGGAAAGGGACAATTTTTATTCTACTTCCCACACACATATATCAGTGACTACTGCAAGGAGAGAGTGTAAAGGCAGCCATTCTTTCGGCTCCATTTTGTACAAAGAGGAAAATTTGGCCCAAATGATCACAATTCTCCAATCACCCTCTATATACTGTGTGACTGATTTTAGACCAGCAATGAAAACAAGGGAAAGAAAAGAACAGGACTTGAATATTGTAGTAGTTAATAAAATGAGCATGGTGGATTTTTTAAAACTATCTTTATCTCACAAGATTCTCACTCACTGGCTCTAGTGTGATATTTCTAAGGTTTGATGATAGATAAACAAGGTGGTGACATATGTCTCTTCTGGCAAAAAAAGGTAAAACTAGATTAGCACAGAAGTGTAAACTTCAACATGATACTGTAAAATGATAGCCCAGTACGGAGGAAAACATGGAGGAACAATGATGTTTTTACTCCCACAAGCACAGAAAGCTTGAAGAGGAATTTTAATTTTCTTTCATTTAATTCTGAAATTATAGAAATATTTGTGCCATTAAAAGTCTTAAAAACAGTATTAATGAATAATTGCAAGATGCTTGAAATTACTTATTACTAATTTGGAAAAAGATCTGCCTCATCATCATCAAGTACTATAAAAAGTTTGTGTACAATAATAATTATGAATATACAAAGACTAATTGACACCAAATCTGTGTCAAGACTGTTACAGTTACAAGGGCAATTTTAAAAGGAACATGGAGCCTGATGTGACATTAGAGCAAGGTAAGAGGCTGATTAAAAGAGGTAGTTCAAGCACAACACAACACAACAAATATCAAGGATGAGAAAGATCCAAGTGTGGGAGTTCAAGCCCCAAAGCAGACAACAAAAGCCGTCTGGTTTAATTAGCTAGACCACCATCCAGAACAAGTGTGTACTCAGACTTTGCAAAAGTTATAATGGAAGTGAAGGACATCTTACCTTCTCTCACTGATTTAGTGTGTTCTTGTACCAATGACCAGTGTTCAATGAATTGAGATCTCATATTCTGCTCTCCTATTTCATCTTTTGGAAGTCAGTCATGAGTCATGGGTGACTAGGACACATGATGCGAAGGGAAGAGGCAACTATAGGAACACTATTCTGTGGACTGTTGCACTAGCTTATGCATACCTGCTCTGGCTTTTATTCATGGTTTCCTAAGATCAAGTCCTGGAAATCTATGCGATTCATAAATCTCCATGCATGCAACAAAAGTTATGTCCGCCTCTAACTGGAAGCTCTGAGACGACAGTTTAGGTATTTTTACTGTGGCTCTAATGCACTCACTGATAGAGAAAATAAGATCCACAGACCCCTGGGAGGGACTCTACAGTTACCATGACGTATGTGAAATCTTCTGCTTGACTAATTTTGATGGAAATAAGATATACAGATCGCAGAGCTACAATCCTTAGATTCAGAAATAGAAACCAGAATCAAAAGGGTGGAACACAAGAAGAGCTCTTTTATTAATAATTGATTAATTAGCTAAAGGACAATATTGGCACAAAAACAAATGGATATAAACTGGTCATGAACAAATTCAAGTTGGAAATTGGAAGAAGATTGTTAACTATCAGAGAGGAAAGGTTTTGAAATGGTCTCCTAACAAGAACTGTGGGGGAAAATAATTTTATTAGGTCTGTCTACACTACCACTTCTGTCAGCGTAACTTACGTCTCTATGGGGTGTGAAAAAAAGAAAAAACGTGAGAGACATAAGTTACACTAACAGAAGCGTCTATGTGAATGGAGCTGTGTTGGAGGAAGAGCTGCTCCTGCCAACAAAGCTATTGCCACTCATTAGCACTGCTTTAATTATGTTTGTTTTGTTTTGTTTTAAATTTCTCTCTGTGAAGCGTCAGGAACGGCTACGGTTGGAGACGGGACATAGGATGGGGAAGGCAAGAGCTCTGAGGTGGCACCAGGCATTGTGTCTGTGTCTCAGATTCTTAGTTGGCTGGGATTCTTGCACAAATGCTCAAGGCTGACCTGATCAAGATGTGGGTTTGGCAGTGACTTGGGGGGGAGAGGAGGGGTTGCAGGAGTGCAGATCACTTGCCAGGGCTGTCTGTGTATCGCTCATCTAATAGTTTCCTGCCATCATGGGGCCTTGTACACTGAGGCACCTCATTCCCTCCTATTCTCTTCCTGTGGCACATAATCATCTAATCCAGGGGTTCTCAACCTTTTTTCCATTGCGACACACCTGACAGATGATGTTCCCCTGTGTGACACACTACAATCTGCCGGTGGTGCTGGTGCTTGGGCTGGGAGTGCTTGGGAGGCTGTGGCACTCTGGGACCTCGGTGGGGGCAGAGTCAAGCCAGAGCAGGCTGGTGCCCTGGCTCAATGGGGCCGGGTTTATTTTTGTGGGGCAGGTGGTGCCCCCTCCCCCCCCCCCCCCAGCCCAGGATCTCTTGAGTTGCAGCCCCAAGTCCCTTTACTCATTTGGCCTGACTGCTGCCTGTGTTGTGCAGCAGGAGCGAGCTGTTGAGGGCAGCAGAGAGTAGTGGGTGGCAGGAGTCCCAAGTGGCTTCAAGCTGAGCTGCTAATTTTCTGTGACACACCTCCCAATTCTTCATGACACCTTTGTGTCCTGACACAGTGGTTGAGAACCGCTGGTCTCTCTCTTATGGGCTGTGGCACTCTGGTCCAATTTCGATTGCTGGGTGGTATTGGTAGCCAACAATATACAGAAGGTCAGCCTAGATCAGTGGTTTTTAAACCTTTCTTTTGGGCACCTAGTTTTAAAAAAATAATTTATGCCTGTGACCCAGCAATTACATCTTTCAGCAATGCATTCCAGTCTTTCGGTGGCAACAGCAGGGGGTGTCATGCCCCAGTATCTGAGGGTCTGCAACCCAGTACGGGGTCCCAACCCATAGTTTGAAAACCACTGGTCTAGATGCCCAGGTGGTACCTTTTGGCCTTAAACTCTATGACCATGATGCCTATATACCGGCAGCTGGTTGATTTATATAGCCAAGGTGTAAAAGAAGAATTTCTGTCACCTTTTTGCTAAGATTCATTACTTAAAAGAAATAAGATGGTTACTAAGACAACAAGCCTTCGTTTTAAATGTGAAAAACTGAAAAATAGTATGAATGTGAGGCTATTTGGCCTTTCATCAGGGACTTAAAGACACGCCAGACACTGAAGACCATTTGTTAAAAATGTATCTTTCCAGGAGTACATTACATCTGTACTCTATGCCCTGCACTAGCTGTCTACTGCTGTCTAGCAGACTTTAAGGTGCTGGTTGTGACCTTAAAAGCTTGAAACTGCCTGGGGCTTACCTACCCAAGAGACTACCTCTATTCCTGGGCCATATAGCTACAGCTGAGGTCAGCAAGGGTTCTCAGGCTGAAACCCCCATTTATAAAAGGGAGCTCTCTCTGACTGTTGAGCTCCCCTACTTAATATGAAATAGCTGCAGTCTGTTGACATTTAAGGCCCATCTCTTCTCCCTGGTATTCTGACAAATATTCTTAAACCTCTTTTTCACATATTAATTAATATTTAGTTATAAAGAATGATACACTGACCTTAACTTTCATTTGATAAGATAACCATTTTGACTTCTAAACTGATCTTCTGTCAAGGCACAAACACCTCTTATTCTTCTGTGCTGATATTTCTAAAATTAATCCAGCAGTCTGCTCTCAATATAATTACTGAACTAATCAATCAAAATTGAATTAGGATAACAAGTATGAACAGAACATTGATCAAATGGAAATGAGATGGCAGAACCTTGAGTATCATTTGTTAATGAGACTGGCCATTGAGCAATTCATTCCATACCTAAAGCATTGAAAGTTGCAATGTGCTCCCACATATTGTCTGGTTGGTCGGAGTGTGGCTGCCAGAGAAGAGCATCGATATCATGCCGCAAACAGAAGCAAGGCATTTCTTTAGGATCCAGCACTGCTGAGAAGAGATACTGGTTGCTTCCAAGATTAACCTAAAAAAGATAAATTAAATAAATCATGAAGATGAATTCAAAATTTGCAAAGTATTCTCAGTATAAATAGCAGGTTTTCAGTCATATATATAGACTTAAGAGTGAGAGTACAATTTTAGGACCTGGGAATGTTTTCTTGCAATACTGTATTACTGAAAACAGGGGAGGAGGCCCCTCCCAGCATGGGGCTCTGGGCAAATGCCCACCATGATAACTGTGTTTAGGTGTTTCTAGGGTCCTAATCCCTATGGTATCTAAGAGCTACAATTGTCATAGGGATAGTGTGGGATCACAGTTGGATCAGTATACATGAAATGACCGTTCAAGAAGTGGCCCATATTCTAAGTGTTTGAGAATCTATTGTGAGGGGTCTGGTTCCGGCCTCTGCTTTTTAGTATATATATGCGTAACAGTTGGTCTCCATAGCCCTAAGGTCAGAGGAATTTCTGTGATAATACATAAGCATTCTACACCTGCCTGGCTTTCTATAGCAACTCTTTGGGGTTTTCTCAGCACCTACTAATCCCTATTCCTCTTCTTGATGTATTGATAGTGCTACAGACACTGTGACATCTACAGAAAGCATCTATTCTGTGACTCTGGAACTGGGGATTCCACTGGTTTGCACTCTCTGCTCCGAGACTAATGCCTCCATCATTCCGACAGGCTAATTATCTCCTACCTACTCCAAAAATAATCAACAGACCAACCTCAGTTCTAATTCTAAATACACAAGGCATTTTAAGAAAAGAATGAAACCAACACAAATAAGAACAGTTCACTTGTGCACAGAAGCTGTTGCAGGAACCAGTGTTATCTAGAAGCAGATAAATATATAGCTTGTGACAGCCCTTAAATCCCTAACTATTCAACTGATCAGAATCTGGTGGATCTTTTCAATAGACAGTTAAATAAATTTGATTCTTCATCAGACAAATATGATCTTTACATCAGTTTTTCCATGGATAAGGAGTATGCTTGCATTTCTTCGTTAATCAGCGGTATGTATAGAGCTAAACCTCATACCTGATTCCTAAAATTAAGCTCCTAAATTCATATTTATGCTTTGAACCTGTACCCAAATTGACTTCAGAGGACCTCTACACAGGTGCAGGAGTGTACCCATACAATCACTTGGGTGAGTGTAAAAAAATCAAATGAATAAAATTTTAAAAAAATAATAAAAACAGTACAAAAGTAATACTTTATTCCCTTTATTTTAAAAATCACCAGAGCTTGATAAAATGTTACATTGCATCTGAAAGTCAGTTCATTTTTATTTAGGTTCCAAAATATATACAGGAGAACTTATATTTAGGTGCCCAAGTTTAGAAATTTTGCATCTTAACCTCCTAGTCTCTATTGATAATGACAACAGAGGCCTGTGGGGACTCTGTTGTCTTTCTACAATAGACTAACACGGCTACCCCTTTGGAATTTGACTCTATCGATAATGAAGATGAAGGAAGACACCCAAGTTTTTGATGAAAGTTGGAGAAGATTGTCATTGCATTTAGTACCTGAGAACTTGAATATGTGGGAAGGCAAGTCAAATGTGCAGATGATTAGACATCACAGCATTAAAGATGTTCAATATCAGAAAACAGACATTCAGCTTTGGTTTTCCAGAAGACAGATTAATTGCACTCACATGGCTTTTGCAGTACCAGCAGAAAAAGGCTGAGCTGAATATGATCAGCACAATAACCCACACCATTGAAAAGCCTATCCTCATTAACAGGTAGAGGATATTACAGATTTGCTATATAGGAAGACTACCTACAGAGTGGAGGGTAGAAAAAACAAGATTAAAAAAATACTCAAATATGGATTTTTACACTACAACGTGACATCCCTTAAAACCCTAACTATTCAGCCGATCAGAATTTCGTGGATCTTTTCAATAGATAGTTAAGCAAATTTGATTCTTCCCCAAACAAATGTGCAGGGGAAAAAACAAAGATGAGGTTTCCTATATAGGGCAATCCCTAGCTAAAGAAAGAAAATGGACTGTTTGAGAGATCTGAGGGTGCCGCTCTTTTTGGGAGCCTTCTTTGCAAACACGGAGGGAGGGAAAGCTGGAGGGAGAAAAAAGATACAAAGATGGACACCAGCCATCTATACTTTTATTTCATAAGTTTGTTTATTATGTACGGTACTGTTGTGCATGTAACACAGAAAAGGGCATGCAATATTTTGTTCCAATAAATATATAGATGACAGTTTAAAAGACAGCCAACAACTCTGCTTATTTCATAAATATATGCTATTACTAAAATGACTTATAGACGACCGCTGAATAGTTTCAGGAGCAACAACCGATCTAAAATGCACAAGTGTTTACAATGTATCAGAATCAAACGCTGATTCCTGTAGAAAGTCTTGAAGTAGCACTGTTTTCATTCAATAATGTGCTTTTTTTAATTAGAAGGCACATTACTAGATAGATCTATGGGGCATTAAATAACATAATGGTGAAATTTACGGCACACCATGTAGATTGATGTTTTTGTGTTAAGCCCCACACTTCAAAGTACCTTAAAATGACTATGATGTCCATAGGCTACCACAGACTGAGTGAGAAGCTACAATTTTTTGAAGTCCAATATTGTGTAACAAATCACTATTAAAATTCAGCTCAAAAATCTAATTTTGTCTGAAATGGTGGTATGCAATTGTATACAACAGTTTTAAATCTTACATGTGGACTATCAGTGTGAACGTCCACGAGTAGTTTTAAATATATGCAAATGCCATAGGTTTCTTCTTCCTCCTCCTCCTCCCAGAATTTAGACGTTCACTGAAAATAAGGATTTTTATAACAGTAAAAAAGACAAATAGTGAACCTCGCTGTATTTTACACTTAAAATGTTTTCTCTATGTATTCTCATGACTTGTGGAATGTAATCGATTATTCTTTTTCCATAGGTAATTGTAGTATTTTGAAAGATATGGGAAGTGATGTTTAAGCTGCTTTAGACATATTGCATTTCAGCAACGCAAGGGGGATGAGATAACAAGTATGTATTTTGAATGGAATTGAGACTTCTGGGAGCAGATAATTTGGATGGATGATGCATACTGCAAACAACTATTTTGCAAAGAATTATCTCCCACTGTTATTCAAAAGAAGCAGTAAGAACCAAATAGAGAGAACTATCCACATTTGAAGCAGTTATGAGTTTGCAGAAGCAGGAACCTGACAAATTGAGGAGAAAGGCACCTGCCACTTCCCTCATACAACCTGTTAAACTAGCTTTCCTCTCCAAAATCCAAGCTTGTGTGATATTCAAGCGTGCAGGCCACACCTATGATTGTCCTGTAGTCTGGACTCACTATTTTGTGTTCAGTTAGGCAAGAGTGGCCTGCAATTGCAACTCATGGACATCAAAAGCCACTATGCTACCTTCCTCGCCCCTCCGCTGGATATGAGTGGAGTTAAAAACGGCTGGGAGGAGCCACCAAGTGAGAGCAGAAAACATCCTCAGATCTTTTAGCATGCTATAAAAGGAGATTATATCACCTGGAGGGGGGAAAAATGTATACATGATTGCTTTAACTTGGTAGCAATCTGATCCAGGTGAATTTCTAGGCTAATTAGCTTTGCTTAGAAAGAAAATAGATTTTATATACAGTTTTGTTATTCTTTGATGAACACTTCATAATATCAAAAGTTGTCAAATCTCAATTAAAATTAAACATTAAACATGTACTAACAAGTCTTATCAGAAACTAATTAGTGAGTCCTTGACTCATTCTTTCATCATCATGTTAAAATATCAAAGTTGTCTGTTGTAAATTAAGTAATTGCATACTTTCCTATTCCTCCAGAAGAATACAATTAACAAGACAAAGATTTTTTCATTTGTGTTGGGCACAATCCTTTTGTTTTTGAGCAAGAAACTCTTCAACAGATGGCAGTCTATGAAACAAAGCTGGATATGGTCACGGAAGATTTGTGGATAGGGAACTTACAAATTAAATGTCATGCTTTGGGTACTGTGTTCTGCAATAAGACATGTTTTTAAAACAGTAATCTGACAGCAGTTACCATAGCACATTATTCTATGTACTATACTTAAAATGTGGGAATACTGCATAGAATGGGGAAATATGTGATGCTGTAGTGGGATGGCAGTTGGATATAGCCACTTAGAGAGACTATTATTTCTGTACTCTGGGGGGAAAAAAGTGAAATTTAAATAGTTCAATATTAAAACAAAATGTCTATCTTTCAATTTAACATTTCAACTTAAAAATGTAAAGAACCTAGGTTACAACCTAGAGATAGTGGCTAAATATTAGATGGAGAGAAAATGTGTTTCTAAGGGGGAAAAGTGGATTATAATTAGATGGGAAATAATATTAATGGTACATATGTGATTTACAAAACACTATTCTACACATTTCCTTTTGAAAGGGAAAGACAAGTAATTAAGTTGTAGCCGTGTTAGTTTATTGCAGAAAAACGAACAGAGTCCTGTGGCACCTTTAAAGACGAACAGATTTATTTATTGCATGAGCTTTCGTGGGAGAAAATCCCACTTTGTCAGATGCTTTAAAGATGGGAAACCTACAGAATGGGAGGAAATTAAATGCAGGGAAGGGTATGACATAGGATCAGGTCAGGCTGTAATAGCAAATCAAAATAGATGTTAGGATTCAAACACTGGGGAAGAGAACATAGAGGACTATGGACGTAGAAGCTCTTTACACCAACATCCCACACAAGGATGGATTACAGCCATTAGAAGAACTATCCAAGAGGATGCCACAGCAAAACTTGTGCTGAACTTTGTGACTTTGTATTCACGTGCAACCATTTCAGATTTGAAGATAATTTATACCTTGAAGTCAGCGGCACTGCTATGGGTACCCGCATGGCCCCACAATATGCCAACATCTTTATGGCCGACTGAGAACAACGCTTCCTCATGTCTCATCCCAAAGGACCTCTACATTAATTACGCTATATTGATATCTTCATCATCTGGACCCAAGCCCGAAGATATAACCGAATTTGCTTCAAGCACTATTGCAGTGGCAGAACATCCTCCACGGTTGTCTACATTATAGTGAGCACAATATACAAGGCTGACAAATATATATGCAAATGAGAACAGGAGTGGCAGCTCCATGTCCTCCATTAGAATGCATTTGGAGACCTCTATAAATCCAGTAGAGTGCTTTGGTGTATAAAACCAAGCACCAGCTATCAAAACTGGACCTAGATACATAAGCACAAACCTAGCTCTCTTCTGGTAACCAACCACATTAGAAAAGACTCATCAGTTAGGCAACCCTATGACGTAAACTTTGGAAGCTAAGCCTTCCACTAAGATGTGAGAGACACTAACCTACTAGATCAGCCATGTTCATAATACAAACAGGCCAAGGTAGGAAGCACCAAATGAAGACCAGCACTTCTTTGATATTATAAAGTTGAGAGACTAACATATATATACCAAGGTACAGGTACGCACATGCTTCAGGGAACAGCTAACTCCATGGCAGCCAGAAGAGGGAAAGTTTTTTATGCAGCTGAATTCTTTGATTTTATATCTGAGTATACAGAAGAGATTAGTTGTTGAGTGTTGTTCTCCCAATGGATGGCCTTTCATATCTTAAACAGTCCTATTTTTCTTCTATTATTAATTAATTAGAACCATTAGGGATCCCTAGTCTTATAGCCATGTTTAATCTTCCTGGGAAATTTTCCTATTATTGAGCATAAAGATTTAATTATCACTTGACGAATCTAACATTTCAAGTGCTTTTTCTTGATATTGGTCTGACTTTCTTTGAATGCAGAAGGAAGAATAGAGTTGAAAAACTAACTTACAGTGGAACAGCTTAGTAGGAAAAAGGTGGCACTTTACACTAAAATGATTCACTGGAAGATACAGAGCACTCTCCACAATTTAATGAAATCATCATGGGTAACAGAGGATTCCATCTTATTTCATTACATGTGGTAATAATGCTGTCTGCCTGCCCTCAGTATCTTCATTTTCCTCAGGCACAATTTCAATTTTCTGAATTACCCAGTTGACTTTTTACATAAGAACATTCTAAGATTTCTTTAAGCAGTCTGAAAGCAAAGTTCTTAACTATTGTCAATCATGTGACAATTCAATACCAATTCCACATTCTTAACCCTTCTCTTGTCCATAAAAGCATGTATTCAGTATGAAGGCTGTACTTCCTATGTTAATTAATTTAAAAGAACCCTCTCACTAAAGGTGACAAAGAGGTGGGTTAATAGCGTACTACACCGTAGGTAGTGGCAATCAGTATAGATCCATGTTCTTGGGAAGTGCATGCATCCTCAAAGTCAAAATCAGATCTTTCTGAAATGTGACAAGGCCTAAGGCTGGAACTCATTTGTGTGTATATCTGTTTACTTCCTTTAATCTTGACCCTTTCAAGACACACCTTTCAAGATCCATGGGTCCTACACATGTCTATCACAACATTTGGTGTATCTCATCAAGTACTTTAAATGCTCCAACAAGAACTATGTGGGTGAAATCAGACAATCACTATGCTCTTAAATGAATGCACAGGAAAACTATAAAAGATAAAAAACACCACATCACTTGTGGGTAAACACTCTTCAGAAAGTGATCTTCCCTCTTCCTCCTAACAACCTGCACTCCAGGGGCTAGGCTGGCTGGCGTGCAGTGCGGCCTCTGGCGGTGGTGCTCCAGGGCAAGGAGTGCTTTAAGGCCAGCACACTGGGACTCCTGCAGCTCAGGCTGGTCTGGCCAGTCCCCCTGGCCTGTGCCCCAGAGGCCTTGGTATGGTGGCCTGACAGAGGTCCTGGCCCTGGAGCATGACCAGAAGCCATCTGGCCCCACCCCTGCAGTGCCCCGGACCTGCTGAAGAAAACCAGCCAGCCCAGGGGTGGGGTAGAAGAACTGCAGACTGTGGCCTCTGAGCCAAGTCCTCCTAGTGCCAGGCACTCCACCAGCACTGTGCACTCCCCCGTCCTGCCCACAGGTGCCGGGCCACCACGGTGGGGGTACAAGAGTAAGCAGCCCTGATTCCCCAGGGGCCTTAATCCATCCCTGCCTGGAAGTTTTCTTTACTGAAAGATCTGAAAGTCAACTTCATTTAGACTAAAAGCTCTCTGTGGCAGGGACCATCAGGTCTGTGTGTCTCTATATTTTGACTGGCTGGCATGCTCCCAACCTGCACGCTTCTACTACAGAAAAGTAAGTACTACTGCACCTGAATAAAACCCCTATCCTCCCTTCCATCTGGCAACAAGATTTAATAACTTACTTTATGAAAAGGGATTTTGGATTGCCTAGAGCATCCTCTCTTCTGTGGAGTAGAGAATCTGATCCCTAGGAACAGAAGGGACAAAGGAACTGCCCTACGGGGAGTCTGGAGGGAGGACAGCCATGCCTCAGCTGGCTACCAGACCCTGAAGCACAAGACTCACGATGCTCTAATGCATCCCATTCGCCACTAAAAGAAAAATATATAATTCTATATATTCTAATCCTGACCTCTAAAGTGCTTGTAATCCCTCCCAGTTTGATGTCATCTTCAAATTTTATAAGTACACTCTCCACTTCATGGTTCAAGTTATTAACGAATATACTGACTAGTACCAGACACCGCACAGACCCCATGGAACACCACTAGATACAATCATCTAGGTTGAGAGCAAACCACTGATAACTAATCTGAGCATGGTTTACCTATGGGGCTGGATTTTAAGTCTCTCGTCCACAAATGACGTGAGTTATGACAAGACTGCTAACTACACATATGAAACCAGGCAGCATTTAAATTCCTATCTTTACCAGTCCCTGTCAATCTAATGGCAATGCTGTGAGGAAGGCATCGATGCTTTGCTAGTGTTGCCTTGAGGGAAAGATCCCTTCCTGACCTCAAAACCTGTCAGACTGCAGCATCTCGGAAACACTGTTCATATTATCTCTCTATTATAGGGCAAAGAGGGTGAGGCAGCAAGTGTAGCAGAATTGTTATGTGCTGTGAGGTATTCATCTAAAATAAAGTGAGTGTGAGGACAGCAAATGAAAGAGAATTCAACTCTCCCTGTTCCCCATTTCCTTCACAGCCTAGCCAACAGCTTCAGGGAAGGGCAGAAAAATCCATTCTCCTACTCAGGGACAATCTACATATTGTTCTGAACCGGGAGAGAGAAATGAAGACTTCATAGTAGCCTGAGTCTCTCCCTCCCCCTCGTCTCACAACAAAAGGGTTGTTCATTATCTGTGGATCTGAACAAACTCCCCCTCTTCCATCCACACAATGGGATGATGGGGATTTAATAAAAAGTATTTTAAAACAAATCAATTTGTATTGAGCCTGCTCTTTCCTAGTAGCTAGCTGGCAATTATTTGATCTTTGAGGGTAAAGACGAGCTTTTTCATCTTATAAGCATCTCTTCACTCATTATATACACAGTCTCTTCTGTCTCTTTTATGATCTTCACCACAATGATTGCACTTAATATATTAATAAGACCTCTTGGCTTGGATACAAACCAGATGCCTTATTACTCTTACAAACAGTACTGAGGAGAAAGTGCTTTGGTCATTAAGTCTGAAGATTATTTTTCAGCAAACAATTCTGACTTCACTTCTACTTAAGACATATGTTAAGGATCATGCCTTGGTGTTTGCTAAAAGGTTCAAATTAGGCCATAACAAATTGTAGAGTTCTTGGGACATTTGAGAATCATAAAAGTCTAGGACTGGACTGTATGTCAATAAGTCATTTAGTACAGTCCCTTCACTGAGGCAGAATTAAGAATTAGTTAGACCAGGGGTTCTCAACCCCTTCACCCTCATGACACCACTGGGAAGGCTCCCAACTGTGTGCAACACACTGCCACCCTGCCGTTCCCCTGCTGCCAAAGTTCCTCCCCGGCAGCAGGACTTTTGGCGGTGGGTCAAGCTGAAGTGGCCCTCATTGCCGAAGAAATTCTCCCTTGGAAGGGATTTTCGGCAGCGGGAGACCTGACTGGCAGCCCCACTGCTGAGAAACTCTTGCAGAGAGCTGCCACCACTACAGCTCTTAAAGGCCAGCAGCATGAAATGAGCCCGCCACTGCAGCTTCCCTCTGGCTTTCAGCAACAGGCTGATGAAGCTAGGCAAAAACGTATTTTTCTCTCTCTCAAAATATTCTGCTGACCTTTTCTTTGAATAGTTTCAATGCCCCTATTCTTTGGAGCAAGGATTTAAATTTGGCAGAGGTGACCTTTGTATCAGGAATGTGCCATTTGCTATCCCCATGAAAATCCATCCAGATTTGGCCAAGTTATGAGTGTTGGACACACTGCAGTTCAGACATGTTTCCACATATCTAGAAGCTTTCTAGACCCTAAAAGCTAAAATCTCTGAAGAGCTGGCTGGCCGGGGAGCTGATGGGGAACAGCTGGTGGCTTTAATGACCAAACCCCATAAAAGCTCCCAGGGAGGAAACGGGGAGGAGCAGCAAGGAAGAACAGCAAGCAGAGGGAAAAGCTTCCTGCATCAAAGTCTAAGATCCCTGACTTCAGGCTGGGCTGCTAGAGCTCCTGGGGCCATTAAGCCTGTACAAATCTATATAGAGTTGGTTGGTGGGTTGTGCAACACAATCAAGTGCACTGGTGACATTGAAAGCTGGAGTCTGTGTGTACCTGTGGTAGGATCCAGCAGGGGAGATGAGGTGAGCCTGCTACACTGCAAACCAGGAAATCGGAGTAAAACAGATCCTGGCCCATGCTAAGTCCTCTTTGCACTACTGTAGTGGAACAAAGAGGCCATAAAGCTATTATAAATGAGGATCTGAAGGTTTCTCGGTGAGGGAGAAAAGGCATGGAGGACAGGACACACAGAAACATATGAACAGATATCAAGAAGAATTTGATACCACGTGGTTACACTCTCTTTGTTTAATCTAAACTGAGATGGACAAGTTATTTGACTTAGAGTGATTTGAGTCCTTCAAGATGTTATATCTCTCTGAGTGCTCTACTATAGGCTATACATGCACCCTTTCATTCTTGACTGGAGACTGTAAAGTAGTGTCTGTAGGCCTGCACAGAACAGGGTCTTGTGCACCAAAAAGACGGTTACTAACCTTTTTCTGTAACTGTCGTTCTTCGAGATGTGTTGCTCACGTCCACTCCAATTAGG
Source organism: Pelusios castaneus (assembly GCA_007922175.1). Classification (NCBI taxonomy): domain Eukaryota; kingdom Metazoa; phylum Chordata; order Testudines; family Pelomedusidae; genus Pelusios; species Pelusios castaneus. The sequence goes on from ML685784.1 coordinate 4,138,027, forward strand.
TGTGCGCGCGCATCGTGCACGGCTGCCGGAAAGGATTTCCCTAGCATCCCCAGAGGGTTGGCTACAGAGCCCCCTGGAGTCGCGCCTGTATAGCGCGCCTTATAAGGGCTCGCCGACCCTTCCCCCGTCAGTTCCTTCTTGCCAAGGATCCGACAGAGGGGCAGGTGGGCGGGTTTGGAGTGGACGTGAGCAACACATCTCGAAGAACGACAGTTACAGAAAAAGGTTAGTAACCGTCTTTTCTCCTTCGAGTGATTGCTCATGTCGACTCCAATTAGGTGATTCCCAAGCACTTACCGGAGGAGGGGTCGGAGATTAGCCTCTTAGGGACTTCAGTACTGCCCTGCCGACCGCTGCGTCCTCTGCTGCTTGTTGGGCGATCGCATAATGGGCTGCGAACGTGTGAATTGAGGACCAGGTTGCCGCTCTGCATATTTCCTGGATCGGAACACAGGCTGCAAAGGCTGTCGACGTGGCCTGGGCTCTTGTCGAATGGGCCGTGATTTTTGGGGCTGGCTTATTGGCTAGCCCGTAGCATGTCTTTATGCATGATGTAATCCATGAGGAGATTGTCTGTGCAGAGACTGGATGTCCCTTCATCCTGTCGGCTACAGCCACAAACAGTTGAGGGGACTTCCTAAAGGCCCTTGTCCTTTCAATATAAAAGGCGAGGGCCCTTCGTACATCTAATGAGTGTAGGGTCCGCTCCCGGTCTGAGGTGTGAGGTCTCGGGTAGAACACCGGGAGAAAGATATCTTGGCTCGTGTGGAAGGCCGAGACTACCTTGGGTAGGAAGGCCGGATGTGGTCGGAGTCGGACCTTATCCTTGAAAAATACCGTATACGGTGGCTCTGACGTGAGGGCTCGAAGCTCGGAGACTCTCCTGGCCGAGGTGATTGCCACGAGGAATGCTACCTTCCATGAAAGGTATAGTTCTGAGCATGTCGCTAAGGGTTCGAATGGGGCTTTAGTGAGAGCTCTAAGGACTAGGTTCAGATCCCATTGTTGAACCGGTTCCGTTACGTCAGGAAACCTTTTTGCTATGCCCTTGAGGAAGCGGCCCACGATAGTGTTGGAAAAGACGGAACAGCCCTCTATCGGTGGGTGTAGGGCTGAGATGGCCGCTAAGTGCACCTTCAGGAATTGTTGATGCCCCTGGCTGTGTTTGGGGTTGCGCACTGGGTAACTCGAGGGGGTGGAAGGCCACAGTGTCGATGAAGCCCCTTTGCTCCAGACTCAGACACAGCTAGGACATAACTGACGCCCAACAATCCAAATAACATAGCCTTGATGTTTCCCAGTTGCAGAAACTGATAACCTGTTCCCCATAACGGAATAACAGTACTAGTCTCAGCCAGCCTCTGCTTGCAATAATAATACAGCCTTGAAAGTTTGGTTTTTGTCCAAGGAGAAGAGAAGGGGGGTAGAATCCTTTATACACACAGACTGGGAAATGCTGACAGCCCAGGTTCAGCTAGTATTCAACTATATAAAAGCAATTGTAACCAAAGGGGGGTTGCACATGATTTGAGACTTGTCTGTCTCCGTGTGCCTGCTTGAGATCTCAAATAAATCTTAGGGTGCTTCTCTGCCCTGGTGTGTTTATTGGTGCTGCGCACTCCGGGAAACGAATCCACCACTGTTGCTAGCCCCAGCCTGTCTTCAGGCCACTCCCTGCAACAGGAGGATATGGATAGTCCTTCATGTTTGAGGTGGAGGAGATAATCAAGTATGTCCGGAAGGCTGGCCTCCCTCGGGGACAACGAACGTTCCTCGCACCAGATGGTGAAACGCTTCCACTTTGAAAGGTAAGTTGCCCTGGTGGAGGGCTTCCTGCTCTCCAGCAGGATTTCTTGAACGAGGCTCGAGCATTGCATTTCCTTCTGGTTTAGCCATGAAGCTTCCACGCCATGAGGTGGAGTGATTGAAGGTCCGGGTGGCGAACCACGCCTGCCTGCTGGGTGAGTAAGTCCGGCAACAGTGGGAGGTTGATGGGTGTTGCCACCAGGAGGTCTAGGAGGGTGGGAAACCAGTGCTGGCGAGGCCAGGCCGGGGCGATCATTATTACTGATGACTTGTCCTTTTTTATTTTTGACAGAACCAGATGGATTAGTGGAAACAGCGGAAACGCATAGAGTAGACCGGTCTTCCATGGGATTTGGAAGGCATCCGCCAGCGACCCTGTACTCAGCCCCCGGAAGGAGCAGAATCTGCTGCACTTGGCATTGTCCTGTGTGGCAAACAGGTCTAGATGGGGAGTCCCCCAGGACTGGAAGATGGAGTGAAGTACCTCCGTGTGCAACGACCATTCGTGTACTTGAATAGCCCGGCTCAAGGAGTCTGCCAGGGCGTTCTGGACTCCTGGAAGATAAGACGCTTCCAAGTGGATATTCCGGGGAATACAAAATCGCCAGAGGTCCAGGGCTTCTTTGCATAGGGGGGAGGAGCGGGCCCCCCCTTGCCTGTTGATATAGAAGACGGTTGCGATGTTGTCCGACTTCACTGCCACGCATTGGTTCTGTAAGTGGTGTTCGAAGGCCCGACAAGCCAGGAGCACTGCCCGCAGCTCCCTGACATTGATGTGACTGGACAGGTCTCGTTGTGTCCATAGGCCCTGAGTTTTTAGGTGGCCTAGGTGGGCCCCCCAACCCAAGTCTGATGCGTCTGTCACCAGAGTCAAGGTTGGTTGTGGTTTCTGGAAGGGGACTCCTGAGAGCACCACATGGGCGTCTGTCCACCACTGTAAGGACGTCAGAATGTGAGGAGGAATGGTTACTACCTTTTCTAGCCGATCCCTGGATGGTTGATACACTGAGGCTAGCCAAAGCTGCATGGGTCTCATGTGTAGTCTGGCATGGGGAACGACATAGGTGCACGCTGCAAAGTGGCCCAACAGACTCAGGCATGTCCTGGCCGTGGTCATAGGGTGGCAAGACAGGTCCTCTATCAGAGCTCCAATGTTGAGGAAGCGTGTTGGTGGGAGGGATATTGTGCAAGTGATGGAATTCACTACTGCCCCAATAAACTCTATTTTCTGTGTTGGCACCAGAGTGGACTTTTTTAAGTTTATTAACAGACCGAGCGTGTGGAAGGTGTGTCTGATGAGGTCTATGTGTTCCTTTACTTGTGCGCTGGACTTCCCTTTCACCAGCCAATCGTCCAGGTATGGGAACACATGCACTCTCCTCTTTCTGAGGAAGGCTGCCACGACCGCCATACATTTCGTGAAAACCCTGGGTGCCGTGGACAGGCCGAAGGGGAGTGCTGTAAACTGGAAGTGATCGTTTCCGACCACAAATCTTAGGAATTTCCAGTGCCTCGGGATGATTGAGATGTGGAAGTACGCATCCCTGAGGTCGAGGGTGGCGTACCAGTCCCCTGGATCCAAAGAGGAGGTGATTGAAGCAAGGGAGACCATGCGGAATTTGATCCGTTTTATAAATCTGTTCAGCGCCCTGAGGTCCAGGATTGGCCTGAGGCCTCCTTTTGCTTTCGGGATCAGAAAGTACTTTGAATAAAAGCC